>JAWNMK010000230.1:1200000-1800000 GCA_035044105.1 Drosophila nr. perissopoda 5 BK-2023a | reverse complement strand
GTAGTTTTACAGAAAATGTGAGTGTGTGTGCCTGTGTGTGTGTGTGTGTCTGTTATCTGTTTTCTGGCGCAAAAAGTTGTGGGCATTTCGGTCCTCAGTGAGTATTTCAATTTTTTGTGCATGTCCTTTGAACTGTGCTTGACGTTTAACAGCACAAAATAAAAAATTTTAAATTCTGAGCACTGAATACACCAAATGTAGCTCGATCCATTAAATAAGCTTGTTGACAACGCAACTATTTTTTTTTTAAATTCATAGTCAGTTGATGGATTCGGATGCGGATTCGGCTGTAGTTTTCTGAAAGTCAAATATGAAATGTGGTAAACGCTTGAGGGCAACTTTTCAAATTAGATGCCAATTGGAATATGCAAACAAATCTGCACAAAGAAATCTGCCATGGCAACCAATAGTTATTAGCAAGAAATTCTTGCCACACACACACAAGCACACGCACACGCACACTCACAGAGATACAAACATAACTGGGACTTATTGCAATGTCAGCGCAAATGTGCGCATGAAATAATTCCTTAATTACCAAAGTTGTCATATGCACCTGAAAACCAATAGCAACCATTCGCAACCCATTCCCCACCATCTTCTGCACTTGCAACGTATTCTTGTTCCTTTCAGTTGCTGCTGCAACATTGCAAAATGAAACTGACAAGTGGACAATTGTGTCTAGCTCCAGTTCGAAATGGGAGCAACAACTACCATAAATCTGAGAAAAAGATACACCCAGCAATGGGGATGCCTTACACTAGTCTTGCCACGCATTGTGTGTCCATTCAACATGCAGCTGACACAGTATTTAACACCCTTGCCATATTTCCGATTATTTATTTGATAAATCGTATTTGTGGGGCAGTATATATATATCTCTTATTCGCATTTTATCTGCAGCTTCGCTTCGCTTGTTGCCTTCAACTCATATTCCCCGCTTGATATTATGATTAAAGCATTTGAGACTGTTAACTGAAGCAAGATACATATCTCAGATAATTAAAAAAAATTTAATTTCAAAGATTTTTTTTCTTTTGTTTGCTGACTGCCCAATTTTCCACATGAATTAACAATGAACAACAAATCGTTTGAATTTAATAAAAAGCTGCTTGAGCTCAGCATTATTTTAAGCTATTAATGAAAATAGCAATTTTTTTTTAATTTTTATGTATCAATCAACACACTTGCAGATATTTGCCGCTTATAATATATTAACATAATTAACACATTTATAATTAATTTCAATTATTAATTTTAAATGATTTCTGCTTTGCGCTGACAGCCCAATTATCCAGTTGATTGAGCCACGAACAACATGATTTTAAAAAACAGTTTAGGCTGAATGAAACTAACAGTTTTCATTTGTTATTTAACAATAAGCTAAACTAACTTTAATAATCATTTATTTAATCATAATATACTTAAGTAATAGAATTGAGGTTTTTCTATTAGTAATTTCCATAACTGATGCTCTATCTGCCTGGCGAGAGATGAGAGACTGATGGCTGACAGCAACAAACAGTTTTTGCCAATTTGGCTAAATTCCTGGCGATGGGCTTGTCAATGGCACATGCAGCATGCAGCTGCATCATTATAGTTGTTGTAATGGCCACAGCTCCTCTATTTTGCACCTGCGGCTGCCGAGAGTATCTTTGAGGTATACATTGTCTATTGTCTGTCGTCTGCCATTGGCATGCAGCCACCTTGAGACGTGGAAATTTCATACTTGCTGCTTGCTGCTTGCTGTGTGCAACGCGTTGCGTTTCCTTTCGTTTCCGTTTACGCTTTCGCTTGCCGTTGCGGTCTTGTGCCGCCATTTCAATTTCAATTTGCTGACGGAAATCGGGAAACGTAAAACGCGAAAAGCTCTCGTTGCCACTGGCAACACACAGAAAAGTTTGATGCAAATTTCTCAGTACTTGGTTCGTGCTGCCGCAGCGCAGTGCCACCAATTAGTGTCGTTCGGTCTGCCACAGCAGGTGGCAGGCGGCACGTTAGACAGGTGACCTTCGAGCCAACTGTCGAAAGAGTAACACAATCGGGCAAAATGTCACAACAAGCCAGAACCGAATTTAATTAAAATGTTTGATACGTGCGTAAATCCATATAAATTATTTTTCACCTGAATGCTGCAATTGTTGCTGCACCTGATGCAATATCAATTATGTTTTTAATCACCTGTCCAGCTTACTGTTTGTAATAAATTGGATTTTAACCAAACGAAGTTTACTTTTTATATTTTTTTATATTGCATTTAATTTGTAACGTCTTACAGAAGACTTCTCCGACCCTACACAATTTACATTTTAGACCAACATCAATGGCTAAGTTGAGATAGTCATGTCCGTCTGTAGTTCCCGTCGGAACTTACACAAATGTAGAAGAAGAGTTAGAAGCAGGATGTGAGCCAGGATACATATAAATAAAAGGTCTTTAAAACATAATAATATCTTGAACTAAGTTAAGGCAGGCTGACTCCGGCCTACTTGGGTATCTTCATAAGATCGCAGTTCTTTCTAATTTGAATATGAATATTTATCAAAAGCAGAATGTAATAGTATATAAATATAATTTCTTCCGATTTCAGGTTCAGTTCTTTCGAATCAATGGTCTGGTTAGTAGTCTCAATAGGCAAGCCTCTCGAGTCCTGCAACCTATCTTGTATGGGTTACTGCTGGAACTCTGCTCGCTACTAACCTCTGTTATTTCTCAACTTAAATGAGGAGCTGTTTGAAATATGGGAATATGCAATGCTTTCAAATATTCCAGGGTAGAACTGAATCGCATGTCAGATACAAGGCAGCAGGCTGTTCAGGCTTGCCTCGCAATATAGGCAACACAAAAAAGGACTAACAATAAAAGAAGCTGGCCAAAATGGCTGGTCCACTCATAAGCCTGCACAAAAAAGAATGCTTGATTGCAGAAAATTTGTTGGCATTGTGTGTATGAGTGCGTGTGTGTGTGTGTGTATGACTGAGTGTGTGGCTTATGCTTGGTCTCTTAACGATGCCATTCAAATTTCGCTGGTGCATCTAGCAGTTATTTGGCTGCTCCTTTGTCGTGGATGGATAACTGCAGTCACTTTGATTTATTGCCAACTGTTTTCGCCGGACACACGCGCTAAACAAATAAGCGAACAGGACGAATAGTCCTTCTCTATGAGCGCTAACTGGCCCCGTGAGCGTTGCCAAACTCGATAGTTGCCACCGTTGCCAGTTTGCCTCTAATAATAATCGATCAGCATCAGTTGCCAGTTGTCAGTTGCCAGTTGTTGCTTTGCCAACAACAGTAAAGACTGTCACAGAAACAAGTGGCCTTCATTGCTTAACTGAAACTAATCAGAGGCTGTTCTTCTCTTGGCCCTGCAGCTGTATGCATTTAATAAGACTTTGTCTTTTCTACCCAAAATATTGTTCATGTTTTAAATACTTGTTATGCAATTAAGAGTTCGGCTTGAGGGAAGAGCTCTTGTTTAAACAACTTTTGTGAAAAATAAATAAATTCATATTTTGTATATTTATCTTGGACGTATTAATAATATATTGGTGCAATTTCATAAAATGTCATCAGCCCATTAGAAATATGAGTTTTAAGTTGAAGATTGACAGGTGCAATTAATAAATTTTTAAAATTAATAAAAAGTTGCGATTCTCCTACTTATTGTTTAACTATTATTCAATTAATATTAATCAACTTAGCCTTGGGCGATGGGAAACAAGCTCTTCTGTCTTCCATCTTGTTGTTGTTGTTGTTGTTGTCGTTGCTGTTGTAACTTACGAGCTGCACTTGACATTGTATGCTACTTCCACTTGGATAGCCAACAACAGACGTTTATTAGTTCAGCAGGTAATGTGGCCAAGAAGCAAGTTGCTAGGCAGCAGCAGCAACTGCTGTCGGCAAGTGCATCACAAGTCCCAAGAGTCAATCAATGGAGAAATTAGTCTGCTGCTGATAAGTTCCCAACGGTGCCCTACAATTGCAAGTGAAATGGGGCATCCTCAAGCGGCTTTCCAATTGACCTCACTTTCAATTCGCAGCAATCGAACTCGTGCCATTTGAAGCGCCTTTCTAATATTTGCGAGCCAGATTAAAAGTTACCTTTACTCCCAAATACATTTGTTGTTTTAGCTTGGGCGTTTTGCGACCTCCGGCTATTTACCAAATTAGTGCGTTTTTAATGGAGGTTGGCGTTACCAGTTGTCCAAAACGGTGTTTACCCAGTTGACGCCAGCCTTTTATGCTGCGATTGTGCAAAAGCAGAGTGAAACAAATATTAGCCAAGTCATGAACCAAAAATACCAACTGATTAACAGCCATAAATATATTTATACCCTCTCTGATAAGCATTGCGAAAATGGGGGAGGTACGAAACGATGACAATCATTATAATTGGTTAATCATAGAAAATAGATTCTGAAATAATGTTTATACCTTATTTCAGATTATGCAGTGCAACATGCTTTGAACTAACAATCAATCAATGAGCAAATGTTCTAATTTACCTGCTTGAATACCTCTGACAGTCCATCTATAAGTCGACCTTTAACCACAAGAAAAACACTTTTTTAAAAATACAATTAAGTGACTCACGTCATAGATTTGAGTAATAATAAAAATATTTATTGAATTGATGCTTTGGCAGATTTTTAAACAAAATTGTATTCAAATTTTTATGTTTATGTAGAAATGTTCGGGCTGCCTGCTTAGCCATCCTCCAAGAAGAGAGAAGATAGTAGAAAGAATATGAATCAAAAGTCCAATTCAATTTGTATATAAATTCAATAAATTGCAAGTGTAAATTATTATTCAAAATCATTTCTTCATTTTTGTTGCATGCAAAATTATAATTGCTCGTTTCAATAATACTGTTTGCAACTCATCCGTGCAACTATTTTTAATAATTCAAGTAAAATAAATTTTAAACAATGTATTTTGTTAAATTAATCTATTTATCTAGTTGAAAGGGGCAATAAAGAATCGGTGAGCACAGAGCGAACCTCAGAATACTCTTTCTGATGTGGTTCCAAATAGCGACCGACGAAAAAGATTGCTTGGCTGTTGCGTATAAGGAATAGGAAAGGATGATCCACCTTAAAGGTTTCCTTATTCATATTCAAGCTCATTGGCACCAATTTGAAGACTGCAAATAGAGAATGGATTGAATGGATTATGACTTGAGGACAGTCTTACCGGTAACCGCTGCCGCCTCACAGCCCGCCTCGTTGACATCGATGTAGCCGCGATGCTTGGCTGCTGAGATTTTCTGTCCCGTTGTGTCCTCGAAAATTCGACTCAGATTTGCCCCATCGCCAAACAGATCTGTGATGCCTAGCTGTGGATGAGCACTTCATTGTACTCGGCCTGTCAAGTCAAGTCTACAATGGAATCTCTTACCTGCTGCAGCGTGTCCTTCAGGTCCAAATCGAACTCAATGGTGAACTTGGGCATGGCTATCTCCACATCTTGCATCTCCATGCTTTGGTCAATTTGGCAAAAATCGAGTTGATTAAGCTTGGACTCCAATTCCGGCAGTCCGCATATCTTGTTGGGCAGCACAATTAGCATGGATATATCCGAGTCCTTGAAGGGCAACGCAACCGCTCTGGCATCCAGGTCGGGCAGCTCCACATATTCGAACTTGTCCTCCTGGTACATCATGTCAACGGTGACATGCTGCTTCGTATCCACATAAAAGTCGTCGGGCATTGTGGACTCGGGGGAGAAGGGCTTATGGAACAGTCCCTTAAAGTAGAGCGCATTCACGATGACAGCACTTGTCTCCGCATTCACCGCATCCGGCTGCAAGAGGTTCCGTATTTTGTTCTCTGTTACCTGCTCCACCAAAGTGTTGATTTGTTGTATGGCATTTGCTGATTGCGCGAAATTCACTTTATGTGGCTTAAACTGAAAGTAGTCTAAGGCGATTTCAGCAAAGTCGGGCCTCAGACTCAGTTTCTCGTTGACAAACAAACGAGTCACGGTCTTCAGTGTTAATCTCTCCCCACATTCGCTCAGACTCGACCAGAAATCGTGAAAGATCTTGGCAATCTCTTGTCTGTCCTCTGATCCCAACTTTAGGCCGTTACGCAGCTGCTCTGATGTAGATCCTGCCGCTCCCACAAAGGCGAGCATTAGGGATGTTTGTATCGAGATGGGTGAAAATATCATATTACTGCCTTGCACACAGTTCTGGACGCCATCACTCCTGGATACCACATCGTACAGGTCCTTGGCAAAGGCATTGAAACTATCTTCACTCTCCGTCATATTCCACGCAGCTCAGAAGGCCAATCTGCCATATATTCAAAATTTATTTGTTCATCGTAAAAAGCACATATTTCAAAGCCAAAAATATTTAAAGCATTCTCAATGTCAAATTTTAAATTCCAGAGTACTAAATTATTACATGAATATTCATTAAATTTAGGCTACGTTTTTTTCAGCAACAACAATTAAATACTTAAGTTTTTGTTTTTACTAGTTTGATAATTTACAATTATGATTTTGAAGAGAAGCGGAAGTAACTATGAGTTTTATTGGTCTGAAAGATTACAGTTTTTATTATGGCGCACGACTAAATTTACAGGAAGCTTATGAATGTGAACTAAAATCGAAGGTGATCCAACTGATTTCTTATTTGCCAGAAAGTGTCAACAATGATGATAAAATGTAAAGGAACGAACCGATTTAGCTGAGTATACGCAACGGACTAACCCACACAGGTGAGTCAGAACAAAGTGATTGTGGGAAGCAAACATAAGAGATAAGATAAATATAATAGAGAGAACTGCACACCCACTTCAATTACCATGAGAAGCTATGAGAAGAGCAGACCGCATGGCTGCTCAACAACATTGCTGTCAAAATATTGAAACATGACAATAAAATGTCAATTATCAGTACATTAAACTACGCCATAAATATTACGGTAATCCCTGAATCTGAAAATATATACTAATTATAATTTGTTGCTAAAGAGTTGCTGCTGACTAATACTCTTTGGCCAATGAGAGCATGCATTGCCCATAACTGATACGCTTATCTTACGTTGCGATACCAGTTTTTATTACACTACGAAAAAAATGCAAGGAATGCAGAGAAAAGAGAAGAAGAAGCAAATAATGGGGAAAAAAACCTGTTTACAGAATATGTGCAAAGACAAATATAACAAATATACTTTCTGAAAAGTAGCTGTCATCTTGGGTTTTGTATTCTTATCTGTATTTCCTATACACAATATATATGTATTTATTTATTTAATTACTTATTAATGTGCGGCTCAAAAGTAAGCACAAGTTCGGATCGACTGTGTCTAAGTTTCACTACGAATTACTGATAAGAAGAGCGGCAACGGTAAATAAGAATTGTACACAAGTCAGTCTCAGTCGTACATCTGCCGAAGCAGCTCGTAAAGTTCAGTTCAGCGGTATTATTCTGTTGTTATTATTGAGTTGTAAATCATAAACCTGGTGCTGATATTAGCCAAATAAGCTACCGAAATGAAGCGACTTTTGCAATTAGACGGTAAGCAAGCTAAAAACAAAATAACAGCTGATAAGCGCATTACCAACTGAGAAAGCTTCTGAGAGGCCACGTAAGAGAGATCTGACACGGTCAAATGTGTAAAATTGAAAATAAGAGAAACAGTATAGAAAGAGCAAATTAGTTAAGGGATTATACATGCGATAAATGTGCTCTCACACATACACGTGCACACGTACTCGTTCTCTGTGTTCTCTTTGTTAAAAACAACAGCGAACTGAGCGCAAGCATTCAGTTAGCGTTCAGTCGCCTGCGAAAACACAAGAAAGTGCCGTCATTTACGAACTGACAAATCTAAAGTAAAGCAAAACAAAATAAGAAGCTGCTAGAAACGAAATTAAGCAAAACACAAATAAAAATTTTGGTGAATCCGCATTTGGTTAGTGAGTTAACACAACGGACAAAACGGCAAAACAACACCAAATACTAAACAACGCTCGACGAGGTGACTCATCTAGTGGCACTTACATAAATTTATGAAATCATTGCACAGTGTTTCTGTTTGTGCTGCAACACACACTAATGCAACACACACGTATTTGTCATTTACTATCCACAGTCTGTTTGACGCTCTCGCTGCTTCTTCTGCTGCTCCAGGCCCCCCTTCAACTAGCCCAAATCCAGCCCCACTCCAATAGCCCAGCTGACGTCATGGCCGACTCGGAGAGCACAAATTTAGCGGAATTCTCGCGCCGGCTGGCCAACTTTTCGGTTAACATGTATGGCAAACTGATTGCCACGAAGCCCAACACAAATGTCGTCTTCTCGCCCTTCTCCATCCAGACGTGTGCAGCAATGGCACGTTTGGGGGCTGAGGGGGAGACGGCCGCCGAGTTGGATCAGGGCCTTCAACTGGTCTCCAGCGATGTGGCCAAGATAGCCGAAAGCTTTCACCAAGTGCTGGCCACCTATGAGAAGAGCACCATTCTGCGCATCGCCAACAAAATCTACTTGATGAAGAACTATGAATTGAATGATGAGTTCAGCGCTCTGGTCACCAATAAGTTTCTGTCGCCCGCCCAGAATGTGGACTTTTCAAAGAATGTGGAGGCAGCAGATCTAATCAACACCTGGGTGGAGCAGCAGACAAATAACCTGATCAAGAATCTCGTCTCACCCAGCTTACTGGACACGCAGACGCGTCTGGTGCTGATCAATGCGATTCACTTTAAGGGCAACTGGGTGCACAAGTTCCCGGAGCACGCCACGCGCGATGAGCGTTTCCATTTGAGCGAAACCGAAAGCGTCAATGTGCCGATGATGAATCTGAAGGAACGTTTCCGCTATGCAAATCTGCCCAATCTGGACGCCGCTGCCCTCGAATTGCCCTACAAGGACTCGGATCTGTCCATGCTGATCTTGTTGCCCAACAGTAAGACGGGCCTGGCACAGCTTGAGGAGAAGTTGAGCACCACACCGCTCTCTCAGATCACCGAGCAGCTGCAAAGCACCCAGGTGATGGTCAAGCTGCCCAAGTTCAAGGCCGAGTTCCAGGTGGAGTTAACACCCGTGTTCAAGCAGGTAATTCGAATACTAATGCATTTCCCTGAACTCGATGTCTAACTGCATTCATTACCCGCTTGCAGCTGGGCATGACGAAGATGTTCTCCAATCAGGCAGAGTTTGGTAAAATGCTGAAGGCACCCGAGGAATTGAAGGTGTCTGCCATCATACACAAGGCCTTCATCGATGTCAACGAGCATGGAACTGAGGCAGCAGCAGCCACCGGTAAGTGACAAATCCATCCATCTCTGTTCTTGGGTCATCATCCATTGCATCCTGATCTTCGCTGCATGCGACGGTTTTGTACATTGTCTCTCTCGGTCTTTTGTCTGTTCTCATTGTTAGCCGCTGTGATCCGTAAAAAACGGAGCCTCATTTCGTACCAGCAGGCGGTCGAGTTCCATGCCGATCATCAATTCATCTATGTTCTGGCGCACAAGCAGCATTTGCCCATCTTCTACGGCTCCGTTGTGCGGCCAAATGGGGCAACATCAGACGCGCCTCCTGCCCCACCAGGCAGCGAACACGACGAGCTTTAATCACAATTGTTAGATTAGAAAGAAACGGGTATTTTTTATATATATATATATACGTAGATAAACGATAATAAAATTGCAGAATTTACATGTGTCAATTTAAATGTGTATTTAAGTGCCTCAATCTCAAAAGAAATTTAAATGTAAATTTTGAAAACAATCATTTTTTTTTACAACGGACTTTCACTATTTCAAAATCTTATCATATTTAAATTATCTTTGCAAGCGACAGTCTATAATATTCCAGATGCCACTGCTGGATATTCCCATGCCACTGTCCTCATCCCATCGAATCGACTTGTTTGCATTGTTTACCAACTGTGTTTTCTAATTTCTAATCCCCACAGCTTTACTCATGTGTCGCACAACATCGTTCTCATTCGAGCCAGAACCCTTGCCATTCCATGCGAATCGGCCATTCACCTATTTTGTTGCCAATAAGCAGGGCGCGGTGCTCTTTGCTGGCAAGCTGCAACATTTCGAATAACCTTAACATCAAATTTAAGCTGGTTCTATAGCTTTCTGTATTATAACCAATTTTTGTAAGGCATGTTTTAATAAAGGGCTGAAAAGTATAACTGATTAAATTATCCAAAATATCTGATTTACCTAACATTAAATTAGCCTTGATAGTTGCTTCTGGGTTTGGATTTTTATCTTATCTTTAATTTGATCATGTTCATTGAATCATTTAATTGTTTCATCATTTAATTGTTTCATCATTTAATTGTTTCATCATTTAATTGTTTCATCATTTAGTTGTTTCATCATTTAATTGTTTCATCATTTAATTGTTTCATCATTTAATTGTTTGTGTTTGTCTTTCATATTTGTAGCAATGATCGCATGCTGTGAAATGATGTTAATCGAGCCGATTGATCCGATTGATTTTAATGCTGATCATCCATTCCTGTATTACATTATAAATGAGCAGAACTCGCCGCTCTTTGCCGGCAAGTTGCAACAATTTTAGGAAAGCCATTTTCACTACAAAGGTTTTCACTTTGTGCACGACATGTTTGTAGTAGATGGCAAAATGTAGATTATCGTCGATGAATCATTCTTCCCCAGCAGTGGGCGTTCCACTCCATCATTAAATGTGTTACATCAAAAATATCAAAGCAGACAAGCTGCCCTCAAAGTACACACAATTAGGGGTGGCTTATATATACTTGTATATAAATATATATAATTGGCTACTGCTACTACTTCAGCTACCGATTACAGACACGAAAGTCTGCCTTTTGCTAGTAAACTTTCTGCTTAACATTTCTATTAGACTTTCTGCTTAACTAGTCACTACAAATTGCCAGATTACTACTTAGATTATTTATATTAAATCAATTTCAAAAATAAAAGAAAATTTGACTTTATTTTATTTCAAATTCTCGCGTTGACAAAACTCACATTTTCCTATTTAAGTTGGATTTTTATTTAAAGAGTTCTTTTTGCTCTCTTTATTTCTTTAAAATTGGTTTTTTGGTTCTTGCTTTAAACTATTCCAGATTATGTCATTCTCCGCAAGGGAGATCATCCATTCATTTAGTATATAGCCAATAAGTAGGTTGTGGTGCCTGAATAATGCAACATTTTTGATTTGATTTCATTTTCAAATTTCGCCTTAAACTGTTTTCAATTAATATTTTTGTTATTAATCATTTTGGCACTGTAGTAAAATGCCCAATGTCAGTTGTAATATAAATTGTTGTCCTATTTCCACATTCGGCTTGATCTTTGTCACTTTTGTGCTTAATTCGCCAATTAGTTGCTCAAAATGATTAATAATTCGCGTTTTGTGTTTATCTCCCATTTCCACAGCAATGATGATACAATCTGATATGTTGCTTATTGAGCCGGATCCGATTGATTTTAATGCTGATCATCCATTCCTCTATTACATTATCAATGAGCAGAACTCGGTGCTCTTTGCCGGCAAATTGCAACAATTTTAAGCATTTTCCACTCATTTTCTACTAATATATATAGAATATATATAACTATGATAACTGACACTCAATATAACTTACTCAATCTTCGGGCACGCCATGTTGCACAACAAATGGTTGAAGGCAATTTAGATTATCGCTAATTTACAGAGTGCGCCTTTTAGCCGTAAATATTCTGCTTATCGATTTAGTTATGCCATAATTAACCCTCTAGTGCCAATTTTTGTCGCTCTTAGAAGGTCGTCAAAATTCGCATCAAACATTTTTTTTTGGGCTTTCCACACTTTTTTTATATTTAATTTTAATATTTTTTTGTATTTTGCAATTAACACTTTTTGCCTAAATTTATTATCTAGTAATATAAGGGCGAAAAATTAATTTTTGGGAAGCAAAAATCTAGATTAATTTTTATAAATGAATTGCTAAATAATAACAAATAATCCGAAACGCACTTTAATATGTAAAATTTGTAGTTGGGGTTTGTTAAGCTTATAACTAAATTTTCGCTGTATTTATCTCTCTTTTTTCCTCATATTAATATCGGTGTACGGCATACATATATCTATCGATATATATCGATACACTGGTTATAGCGCTTCTTATTTTGGTTCTTGTTTTATATTATTGCAGCTTTAGCCGTGCGCTTGAGGTCCAGGCTACTGCTGAAGCCCCTACGCTTTTATGCCGATCATTCATTCCTTTACTATATAGCCAATAACAAGGGTGCGGTGCTCTTTGCCGGAAAAATGCAAAAGTTTTGATATGATTTTGATTACAGTAATAAAATGTGTTTGCGATATCAGTGGAAATAGGGGTCTATCTATGAGTAGTATTCCTAATTTCACCATTGCTAATCGCAGTCAACGAACATTATTAATTTGTTTATCTCTCATTTCTATGGGGAAAAACTTCAACAATTTTGATACAGTTTTTATTCTACTCATAAAATATAATAATACAATTTCAGAGAGCATTTCTTCTGGGTCTTTTCTCTTTGTGTATCCAATATAGCATTAGTTCTCTTGGTTTCATTCCTACAGAAATGCTGGTGGTGCTGATGCTTAAACCGGATCCCATTGATTTTAATGCAGATCACCCCATTAACCCCATCATAAACCAAAGAACAGATTCATTCACAAATCCTTCAATTTTACATAACACATTTTATCATTTATTTATTCATCATTTCCCAGTGGTTATTGTTGTATCGTATTGGAATAATGGTATTTTAATCGGGTGTGTTTTTTGTTCTTGTCTCCCATTATTTCAGCTATGGTCATGTGCTTTGCATCGATGCCCATGTTCCAGCCGGAGCCCATACGTTTCCATGCAGAGCATCCATTCTTTTACCACATTGCCACTAAGCAGGGCGCGGTGCTCTTTGCTGGCAAGCTATTAAAACTATAATTACAAACAAAAAATAACATCCAAAAATAACATTCCACAAAGACTGCACACACGACGACAATCGATTTTACTAATTTTTGATACTAATCAAGCATGTTTATAGTATTTTATAATAAATAATATTTGAAGCAATTTGACTCTATGGCGTTCTATGACTTGTCCACAGTTTTCCGCATCATGCCCATCATGGCTCTCAGGCGACACAAATTCTTTGCCAAACATCCGTTTGCCTACTTTATCAAGACCCAAAGCGACATTTTAATCTTTGCTGGCAAACATTTGGCCTGATTCATCGATAGTCTAAACAAACAAGAACAACCAAAAACTAATCAAACTATTTTTAAGCTCAATGGCAAACGACATGAATAAATTGTCTGTTTGAAGATAACACTGCGCGTTCTTAATATAATTTTTGAAGAGATTATTTTGGAATTTTTTTTTGATTTTGAAATTCCATGACTGGCTTTTGTTGGGCGGAAATAAATCATTAGATTTCGAAAATGTAAGTATAAATGAAGCAGTTTATTAGCCTAAGTGAATAAATGAATATATATTTAAAAGATTCAAAATGTAAGCATAAGTGAAACAGATTATATGTTTAAACACATTTTCGAATATAGATAGAGATTTAGGTATAGAATAGACGGGTTTGAATTTAGACTCGCTTGCAACTCTGACCTTATATTAATAGTTGTTTTTGTGCATTTTGATTGATCGGTTAGTGTAATATATAAATCATTTACTCAACCATTGATGCGTTGAATTCAAGCACGCAAATCCAAACATTTCATACATGAATTTTGCAAAAATGTGCGAGTCTCGAGCAGTTAATCTTGCAATGCGAATCAAGATGCACTGCTTCGGTTTCGCACTGCTGCTGATAATGCTTCATTGTGCTGGAGCGCAATTGAACTGTAAGTGATGCGGAAGTGGTTGCATGTTGCCAGTTCGATCCTGATATACAAATTCAAACTCAACAGTAACGGCCTATAGGCAAATGCCCGCTTTGTATCATCTGGATGACTATGATCTGTGCCTGCAGCAGCCAACCAGTCGTCTTTTATTCCGGAGCACCTACTGCCTCGTCTACGTTGAGATTGTGCCCAATGGCAGCTCCAATCTTTGGCAGCAGATTGAGCAAGTGTCGCGCGATGAGAAGTATCACTTTCGTCATGATCATCTATTTGTGGGGGTCTGCTTGGAGCGCTGCAAGCAGGCGCTGCATACTCTCTCCAAATTTCAGATACAGCAGCTGTACGAGGGAAAGGTAACAGATAAAGAGGTATGTCTTGGATTTAGCAATATGTATATATATATATATATATATATATATATATATATATTTATGCTCAATTTGCAACAAAATAAACCTTCGTAAGACAGTCGAGGGTCTAATTTATGTTTAAAATGTAACCGCCAATTTGTCATGAAGGTTGCCAACTTGCTTGTTGTGAGTTGGTCATCTAGAGCGTTGCCACTTTTTTTGTATGTTTAGTTCACTTTGTGAACTTGCAAATTGAGCAAAGCATAAATGTAGTTTGATTGTATTAACATTCCTGCACCTGCACAGCTGACCAGTTATTACGCCAAAGTGCATAAACGTGCATCGGATGAGCGCCTGCTCTACGATCACCTAATCAATAGCTGCCTGAATCGCCAGCTGGGCAAGAGGTTCCAATTGAATGTGCGCAGCAGCATTGAATACTGCGAGCGAGCCGATGAGCCACTCGAACACGGTAAGTGTGCTTGAGTGTGACCAGCTATTCGCAAGTTGTTAACCGTTTCCGCACGCAGACGCACTCGATGTATTTGTTTACGGGCTGCTCATCCTGCTGCTGCTGCTCACTGTGCTCTCCAGCTACTATGATTTCCGCCTCAAGCAACAGCAAAAGGTATCCGCTCCAACTGATGGGAATCTCTTTTACCAGCAGCGCCTCAAGATGCGTGGTTAGCTCTACACTAAAAGCTGTAAACTTGCTCAACGCTTAACTCTCTCCATATATTTCCCTCGTTCCGCGTTAGCTCACAGATTTCTCTGCTCATTTTCGCTGTGCCGCAATTATTATCGACTTGTGCTGCCCTTGAGCAGCGATCTCTCCAAGGATCTGCGCTTCTTTGATACTTTCCGGGTGATGGGCATATTTCTCGTTGTATTGGCACACACGTTGATGGTCTTTCTGACGGTGCAGGTGCAGAATCCGGAGTTTTTCGAACAGTATCTGTCCAGATTTGAGGCTTCAGTATTTCAGAATGGCAACGCCGCCATTCAAATCTTTTTCGTGATGAGCGCTTTTCTGCTCTACGTGAATTTTACAGAGCATAATTGGATCAAGCCGGAGACGGGAATTCTCCGTTGTATTGCGGTTTATTTTCGAGTGTTCTTTTGCAGATATTTTAGGCTGCTGCCATCGCTACTTTTGTTGATACTCTGCAATGGCACAATCCTAACCCGTTTGGGCAATGGACCCCTTTGGAGACATTTGACGGAGGCCGAAAGAGTTTTTTGTCGCGAGAACTGGTGGAAGAATGTTTTCTTTATAAACAATTATCTGCTTGAGGAGAGTGTAAGTGCACTGACTGTATGCCTGACTAGACTAAACTATATATATTTCGCTGGCAGTGTGCACACCAAACTTGGTATATGGCAGCAGAAATGCAGCTGTTTGAACTCTTTCTCATTGTCATCATCATAGCAAAGAAGTAAGACATGTAAATCTAATAGAAAATGTAAAGCTTATCAGATGTTGCTTGCAGATATCCCAGACTGACCAGATATATATATATGGTACTGATCGTATGGGCATTTGCTGTGCCAGCTCTGTTGACCTATTACCTAAAACTGGATGCAGCTTATCACATGAAGCCTGAGTAAGTCTGATTTTAAATATAATTTAAACTAAAAGAGAATTTCTAACTCAACAGCAACTATCGATAGAAACTATCGATATTTGTTCTTTCGAGATGTGGAGACTTTTTACAACATCTATTTGCCATTCTACACAAATATTGGTGGCTATTTGATGGGTTTTCTCTGTGCTCATCTCTACCTCAAATTGCGTTCCACTCCAAGTGCGGCCAGCTGCAAAGGCAACTGGAAGTTGGAGCTGGGCATGTGGATGCTGTTTCCGGCTGTGGTGTTGATCCTCTTCTCTGGCTTTATTTTCATCAAGCATGATTTTGAGAAACCTTCCATTTGGCTGGCACTCTATGCAGGCCTCTACAAGAATCTGTGGGCTCTGATCTGTGCGGGTTTTGTGTGCTGCATGTGCTTCAAAGTGGGCTGTAAGTGGAACGTATGGATGTAGCTAGTGTTTCTATTCTACTTCTTCCTATCGTTTTTTCCAGGGCTGGCCTTCGAATTTAGTTCTCTGGCCATTTTTCGACCCTTGGCTCGCATTTCATTTCAAGCTTTTCTGTGGCATCTTTTTGTGCTGCGCCTCGTTGTTGGTTTTTTTCGAGAACCAGTTTATGTCAACACATTATATTTGGTAAGTTTTTGGTTAACTCATAAGTTGCAAATATAATGTTGCTTTTATTTTCAGCTTGGCAATGTAATTTTTGTGTTTGTTCTGACACACATTTTGGCTTTTTTTGTGGCGTTACTATTTGAATACCCGCTGGCAGAACTCTTTAAGCTCCTAACTAGCCGAGAGTCAACTGTTGTTGTTCAAAAACCGAATACCAACTATGCAAATACTTTTCAAATTGAGCTTAATTCGCGCTAATATTTTGGTATTTTAAATTAATTTTGGCAAATAAATCAAATTCAGCAATTCAGTAATACCAAATCAACTTAGTATTTTTTTCGGCAAGTTGACAGACTGCTGTTGTATTATTTCACTCTGCTGCCTTCGGTCACACTGCCAAGCTGTTCAGTTTTGTTTTCTCTCGTCTCGCTCGTCGGCGTTTTACTACGTTTCGTCTTCTCGCAACCGCAAATTCTTAAACAGTTCACAACAAAGTGCGAAATTACAAATTGCATTTTCTCAATTAAAAATCAAGTATAAATGCTAAATTAAAGTGAGTGCTCGTTCAAGTGTGTGAGTGGGTATTTTCTATAATTTTCAATTGCGGCAACTTTTCGCATATCCAATACCAAAAAAGTCAATGAATCATTTGTGGCATTTTTATTAGCAAACGCCAAGTGGCAGTCATTCAAAATGATTTGTTATTAATATTCGATTTGTTTGCAATAAGATTACATTTAAATAACCAACGCGCGTATTACAAAATCATTCAAATCACGGCAAATAAAATAAGTGCGACAATGTTTGTGTTTTTGCGTTTGTGTGTGTGTGTGGTGCGTGTGTGTGCATGTGTGTGTGCGCGCTCTTGTACGTGTGTGCGTGTTTGAGTGGTGAGCGCAATGCATGTGAAGAGTGCCGCTATAAAATGTTGGCACTCGCGCTCCCGCTCCCACACAGTGTTATATGAGTCGCAACACTCCAAAAAAGGGAATAAAAATGAGAAGCGTCTTGTGGACAGCAACAACAACAACAAAAAAAGACCGAACGCCGAAAAATGTTGCAAAATGAAAGAAAAGCAAACAAAACGAAAGCAAGCAAGATTTCTGAGTTTTTAGCCAGACTCACACACACATCTAGCATCTACATTTAAATTAATTGTTCTTTTTTTTTATATCGCTTTTAGCTGTAATTTTTGTGCTCACATTTTCCGGCTTGTTTATAAAGTTCTGAGAGCGAGAAAGAGGGAGAGAGAGAGAGAGCGCGCGCCCAATTGTTGCTCTGCTCTGCTGCTGGAAGCAACAAGTAACCAAAAAAAAAACGGGGGTGTCTTAAAATGCGTGCTCTCTTTTATTATTATTTAGGTGTTGAGCTGTGGGCGCAAGCGCAGCCCATAAGCCTCATTGAAATATTGTGGCAATTGTGCCAAAAGAAACGTGGCTTCAAGTTGGCCAAAGCGTAGCATTACAGCAGCTCAGCAATACTGGCAGAGGCTCTTTCACTCTGCATGCTTGTGCTAGTGCGTGTGTGCGCATATGTATGTGTGTGCGTGTGTGTAAAACAAGTGTGAAAAACAAACGACCTCCAGCAGCGTCTACGTCTGCATCTGTGTCTGTGTCGCGCTCTCTTAGAAAGTGTAAGAAGAGCGCGTGCGAGCACGAAAGCCCCCCACGCACAGTTGTTGTTATTATTGTTGTTGTTGTTGTCACAGGCGTTGTCGTTGCTGTTGTAGTCCAAAAATGGGTTAAGCAACGACGACGGCGAAAGAGAAACAAACGCAGCAAACGCCAATTAGTGACAATATATAAATGAAAAACGCATGCAGTGTGCGTGTCTGTCTGTGTGTGTGTGTGTGCGAATATGTATGCAAATTAAGTGGCAGTGTCCAAAAAAAAAAAAGAAAAAGAAAAGAAGCAACAACAACAACTGCCGCCAATCTGACTAAGCGCAAACGCAGCAGAAATAGCAACAAGTAGACGCGAAACGGAGAAGCGTCGTGCAATTAAGACAGCAGCAACAACAAGTACAACAACAAGCAATGCATAGTTAAATTTAGCAGCAGAGTTCCACTTTCACTCGACGGCGGCGACACCAACACCCACCAAGCCCCCTCCTTGTTGTTGCATGTTAAATTGAATGCGTGCTGTGCACGAATCTATAACTACTAACAACTAACAACACGATAATCGTAATTTAAATATGCACATAATTTGATACGATACAATAAATAAATCGATAAATGGATAATCGTTGTAAAGTTGAACTTAGGCAGTGTGGACATTTTTAGGAGTTCAACGTTCCAAGTACTATATCATATATAGTCAGATTTTGTCACTTAAAAGTCCATCTCTAGTTGGCTTGAGGCAAACAGTCAGACAGGCGCAGCAGACACTTTCGCGCTTTATGTCAAGATTTGAGTTAATCGTCTGCCAAGCAGCAGTTTGATGAACTTAACTACAACAAGCGAATGTAATCGCAAAAAGCGATGTTGTTGTTGTTGTGGTTTCTGCATGCCATTGGTAATTACAGTAATGCCTAATGGTGACATTATCATCGAGCTCCACGTTGACAGCTGCTGCTGCAGCACTGCATTCACAACAGTAATAATATTAAGGCGAAAGTTTCCATCGATGCGAGTCTGCTGATAAGGCCAAGAGGGACAACAGTAGCTGTTAGCTTTAGCTGTAGATGCTTATCAGCAGCAAACGCTCGTCTGGCAATGATGATGATTCATTTCACATGCCACCTACAGCACAATGCATAACACATAAAGCTGCATAGCTCTACTGAATGTTATAGATATACCCTATAATCATAAAATGTGTTCTACGGCAATAACAAAATATTTAGTGCGTTGAGCAAGATCAACTCAAGAAGTGGTTATATATTTTTCATATATACATGTAGAATATTTAATATAATTGATAACTCTTCAAGCTAAAACAGTAGAATATGTAGCATTTGTGTGTTATCGATAACTCTTGAATTGAACTCAATTCTGTGAAGGATTTTGTAGTGTAGAATATATAGAATATTAAATATTATGAATTGAATTAAAATTTTTTAGTTTGCCGTATTTCGAGGATTTTATTGAATATATAACTCTTTGAATGAGTTAATTTTTTAGTCATATAACGAAGTTTTATTTGTATATATAAAAAAAATCTGTAAAATGTAATCAAAAACAAATTTTTAAGCATATGTCGAGGATTTCGATATCAAATTTAATATTTATTTCTACTTTTTACATCAGAAACAGATAAGAAATGTTAGTGTTCAAATGATGTTATAGCATAAGTTATGTTACAGGGTATCTTCAAGCCAGGCAAGAGTGCTCTTGTTTGTTGCAGTTGCTCATCGCATATTCATGCCGCCCGTTGTCCACTAATTAGATGCTGGACAGTTGGGATTATAACTGGGCACATATTAGCATTGTGTGGCAACCAATTGGAGCAGAGTCATTTGTGCCCCATGCCCCGTTGCGCCTTTGCCCCTTTGCCCCTTTCAGTTATTGTTCGCTTCGTTTGTCACACTCGATTTCTTACTTTCTTACACTCGATTGCATTGCGCGCTGTGAAAAATTACAACAACGCTTAATTGACGATTACTCCTGTTGTCCCCATCCCCATCCCCTTACCCCCTACCCACCCCTCAACGGGGGGCGCTTTGGTGTTTTAGTCACGCCGACAAGCAGGCAGGCAGGCAGCAAAAACACAACTACATTTGTTAGCAATTAGAATTGGCCGGTGAGCAGCAGCGTTTCGACAAAGCGTTAAGATTTGCAATCAAGCATTAAGTCAGTTTGTGGCCAGTCGACGTCGTCGTTGTTGGCGCGTTGCATTCATCAACTGCTGATGATGAGCCGATCAGCGCGTTGCATCGTAATGAGAAATGGGCACTGGAAGCTGCCATGGAATGAATGAAGTCAGCGCATACTAACCAGTACAGTGCGTGCCATAAGTCTGCTTACCCCAATTGCATGCTCACGCATATAGCTACCCCTCTTCGAATGTTTTTGAAATAGTATACCGCTTGGATTATTTATTTAAAAAGCACTTAAAACAGTCAACTACTTGTACAAAAAAGTACAAGATACAATTTAAATTACACAAAATGAACAAAGAGTAATTAAATTAAGAATAATATCAAAACCATCTAATTAAAACTGGTCATATTAATGGCAAAGATTGGAGTACAAAAAACAACCTAATCACACTTCAAGCTGTTAAGCGTTTGTTTATAGATAGAAAACTAGATGTTAATTAGAAATCTCCATAAGTGAAGCGCTGTGAAAGTGCTTATATTTTTCAGCTCTGAAAGGTGTCTTCAAAAATCAATATATTATTAGTGCAACTGCAGTTTTTGGATGTGAAAATTGTTTTCACTGAAACTACGACCAGAATTGAAAGTAGCAATTATTATCATTACAGTTGTCTTTAAAAATCACTAAATAATAATTGCAATGCCCATTTTTAACGCCTTTGGGCAACGTCTGAGAATACGCCCAGAACTGGAACTATTCATTATTATTATAGTAATTAAAATTCTTTTCATAGAAAAAGCAACCACAATCGAAAAAATTCTTTAGCAATCTTTAAAACATAAATATTAAGCAAACTAAAAATGAAAATAATAGCTAGCATATCTTATCAGTTGAGCTGTGATAAATGTTGGTTTTTTGCTTATACAACGTGTATCTATTAAAAGTAGATAAGCTCAAGGACAACTGGCATTAACAAATCATGTTTTAAGCAACATTGATCAATAACTATTGCAAGCCATTGTTGTGTGTCTGTGTGTGTGTGTGTGTGTGTGTATACAATCAGTAGTTGCTGTCGTCGTCGGCGTCTCTGTTTGTTGAGCTCTCAATCAGACCACCCACCCACCCGCAGTCGCCCTCCCCCTCCCCTCACTCCCCGCAGTTTTTCTTGAGCCCGCATATAACGAGTAATTCAACATGCTGGCTACTCACAGTATACCGCTTTGTATCAACTTCCGTTATTTATATGCCGTTGTAAATATGTTTTGTGTGAGGCGGCATTATCGCTAGTTAAAGGAATGCGAGTCGCGGCGAGTCGAGCCGCGACATATGCAATTTGTAATTGTGCGGCAAGTGTTTTGCCTCAATAAAGTTTGCCAAAATGCCAAAAGACGCCAGAAAGAAGCAATCTAATATAAAAGTTGAGCAAATATTGCAAACAAATAAAGACATTAAAATGGCAAATTACAGGCGCTCAATGAATGGGTGTGCCAATGAGTGTGTGCATGTGTCTGTGTGTGTTTGTGTGTGTGTGTGTATTTTTGTGTATTAATATGAAAATTGAATTTTACCCCAAGATGATTGAATTTTCTATTAATAAGTTTTAACCTTCAGCAAGCTGTGAAATGTATAAAAATTATCTAGCGAAGGTGTTTGTTGAGACACATAAACACACATAAATAAATCACACACACACACACAGCAATATATATATACATATATATATAGGCATATAAGCATATGTGTACAGTTCGATCGGAATATAAATATTTTCTATGCATATATCTATAGCCAATACAAGAGTTTTTTTTTGAGTGTTCGAATATTATTCGAGTGCTGTTTTATGAGTACTTTGGGCACATTCTTTTTTGTTAGCTGATATAATTTATCAGCAGCGCCAATGATAGCGACTGTATTGATACACACCCACACATACACACATGCACACGCTCGCACACTTGCACACACGCACACACTCCATGACAGAGTTTACCTTGCAGCGAAAAGAAAATAAATACTAAAAATGTGGACATATAAAAAGTTTATGATTTTTAGCGGGTCAATGACAAATTCATTGTGCCCCACAGCACATTTCTACATAACTACATATATATGTATTTATATATATATATATATATATGTATATATATATGTATATAGATATTACTTTCAGCACAGAAAAGCAGAAAAATGAGCATATTAATAAATTAATGGCCGTCTTCGCGTTTTGTTTCTGTTGCTTTTAGCGGCTTTTTTTTTTCCTTTCCACTGATTAAAAACGAAAGCTTCGCGCCGTTGTTTAGTAGTCAGCCTTTTGGCCATATTCGTAATTGGTATTTGTGGGCCCAACCCCAGTTGAGAGTTTTGCAAATTTGTTAGAGTTCATTTGTGTTGTGCTGAGGTTGGGTTATATTCTGTTTTGTCAGCTTATGTAGCCATAATTCACGTCTTGTTGTCAGCCAATTCGTTATTTCAGCGTCATGATGTCATATAAAAAGCAACTTTTAGCTACCTATCATTCCATATACTTGCTGTTGTTGTAGTTTCAACTTAATTTTCGATAATTGAACACGTTTGAAGTGCCATTCGGGGTGAAAGTGTTCTGAGGCGTCTCAATTGCAGCCATAACATTTTTATGTGTGTTTTGTGTTTGTTTGATCTTTATGCAACATTTGAATACAAAAAAAAAAAACAACAAATCACAACAATGCCAACGATTTGTTTTCGCATACAATTCATAAGCTTAAATCATAGCTTAACGGAGCTGCTGTTTATCGATTGTTGCTGGCCGACGTAATATGCAAATTTATTAAACAAATCGAGGTTGTTAACAAAAAAAAACAAAAAAAAAATACAAACAACTCTGGCTTCAGTGGCGATCGACAAACTATTAAAATATGCCATTTGCAAGGGGGGGGCACAACGAATGCAAGTGGAAACTGCAATAGAAATCTATCGATTACGAATCGTAACTACGTTTTCAAATCAATTATATATATATATATATATCTGCAAATATTATTATTATACTAGCTCTCTCTTGACTGTGGTCAATCAAATTGGTTTCATAGTTGGTTTTTTCCTGCAATAGTAAAAGTTGTCTTTTATGTCCAGAGTGAAAAACATTAATCTTTAAAGTTTTTAAGTAAACGCTTAAAATATGCCTGCAAAATTTTTAAATATACATTTTAATATGCACGAAGAATGTGTTGGATATGTAAATTTTGTATTTTATTGTATTGTATTTTTCCACAATAGATAAAAGTAAAAGTTATATTATTAGTATTATTTTTTATGTAAATTTTGTATTGTTTGTGAAGAAAAGTTTATGAATATATTGATTGAGTAATGAATTTATGGCTAAAAATAATTGTCCTTACTTAATTTCATGTTAAATTATTTTTGTTAAACTATTTTTGGCATTCATTGTGAAAAGAGAGAAATATAACTTTTACTTTTTAGTTAAATGTAAAGCGAAAATCAAATTTAAATTTTTTTGCTGCTTATTAAATCGTTCTCTTCGGGCTGTTTTTAAATAATTAAATGAGGTTTTAAGTATTCGAACTGAAACGATTTCATAAATGATAGCTCTTTGAGATGTGTATCTCTTTAGGTTAAACTGATAAATATGCATACAGTGTGTATAGCTGGTAATCGGCCGGATCGGACCCCTGTATGATATAATCGCCTTAGAAAGTCGACGTTGAAAGATGAGATTGGTTTCAAACTCAATAGTAAACTGTGTCTTATTTAGCAATCAGTAAATAAATAGACTCAATATATAAGTGTTATTAGTTTTCTGTCATTCGATCTGTACTTGTTTTTCAAATTAAATTAAAACACACAACGCGGTTTCTATTCTCATGCAGTTCTCACAGTCAAGTAACAAGTCGTATCTTAAATCTTTTCAGGTAAACAAAACGCCGCAACAACAAAACTACTTTAATTGAGACCTACAACGAATTCTCGCATCAGCATAAATACGACAACAACAACAACTGAAGTCAGCCCAAATTCAGCACGACGCGTAGCATAGTGGAGAGAGAGAGAAGAGTACAGCAGTTACTTATAACGGGGCTAGCAACAACAAAAACACTCGACTAACCGGGAATCGGTCAAACGAGCGCCAGTCGTAGCAGCCGAAAGAAGTAGACGACGAAGAAGAAGGGGAAGAAGAAGTAGAAGTAGAAGTAGAGCCACAAAACAGAGTTAAAGATGTCATTTCGTGTTGTGCGCAGCTCAAAATTTCGTCACGTCTATGGGCAGTCGCTGAAACGGGAGCAATGCTACGATAATATACGCGTCTCCAAGTCCAGCTGGGACTCCACATTCTGTGCGGTCAATCCAAAATTCTTGGCCATCATTGTGGAGTCGGCGGGCGGCGGTGCATTCATTGTGTTGCCACACAATAAAGTGAGTATTATTATTAATCAACTCAGACTCTCGAAAGCAAAATCCAAATTTGGTTGCATTGCCTTTAAATATTTACATATATATTTATATATATTTATATATATATATATGTGTGTGTGTGTGTGTGCGTATGGGCCAAAGTATTTTTATTTAGACACAATGGAGCCCGGCTATTTATAGGGCATCTCTCAGTGCAAAATGTTTGCAGCCATTTGCGGGCTTGTTGCCATCTACACATCATCCACACACACACACACACACAACACGCACACATCTAGGAAATGACGTCGAGTGATTTGGCATGAAACATGCGCGTGGTTTTTATGCTTATAAATAAAGACCATAGTTATGAATATATTCTATGCGACCAATCGACGTGCGATCTCTCTCTCTCTCTGAGAGAATATTGTGCTCTCAATTTCTCATTAAACGTATCTGTTGGGCGCACTTTACGCTTTTGGCCCCCGGCCAACATGACACACCAAATTGTCTAAATTTAACAGCAAACAAATAGAAAAACATAAAACCAAAAAAAAAAAAATACAAATAAAATGATATTTTGTGTAATCATTGCATTTTGGCCTGGCTGCTGCCAATGCAATCTATGCCGCATTACTTAAGCGATGGCAAAATGGAAAATTTATTAATTTCCACGAAAACACTTTTTGGCAGCGCCAAAATCGAACATCCGCTCAGCTGTCACCAGTAGCAGCAGCAGCAACTGCGTGGGCAGAATATATATACACATATATAAAATATCTATATTTTTTTTTGGGCTACTCAATTGCGAACGCGATCGGTGCGCATTTGGTTAAAACGTATTTGGCCAAGTGTCTGTTGTCTGTTGTCTGTTCTAATTGGCCCAAATTTGTATGCAAAATGTGCGCCGCCATCCACGAAAGTTGAAGACACCACCATCTGCCACCGATTTCTATGTGGTGCCGCTTTCACACGCTCTAATTTGAATGGTTTAGGGGTTTTGAGTGGAATCTGCATCCGAATTTGGTGTGTCAATTAAATTGACACGCTTCATCATTAGATATATATATGTGTAATTGATGACACGTCTGATTAGCAGTAAATAGCTGATCAAATCTGATTTTTCAATGAAACCTTGTCCAAAATGTTTTACACTTGAAATTGCAGCGTATTTCATATTACAGTTATTTATAGAAACACAATTCTTTATGAAAGCCATAATCTTGAGTTTTATCATGCAGCTGCAATTATCGGCCATATAGCAATATATATTTTGCACCTACAGCAATAGGTGAAGTAATATTTTTATTTATTTTTATTTAACGATAAACATTCAAATAAAAACATAATACATAAATAAATACGTATATCAGACCATTACTTGGGAGGTATATCAAGTTGAGTTTTATTATAACTGGTAAACCGAAAAGCCATTCATTGTGAGTCACTTTGTAATCACACTTTATAGTTGGAACACTCACGTCCACATTTGTATGTACAGTCATGAAAATAATAAATCACTTTGCGGCATTTAAGACTCGCTGGCTCAACAAATAATTATGCGAAATATGTGTGAAACTCAGGAATTTGTGCAAAGCGTTTTTTTTCGCACGTGTTTGTTTTGCGACTAATTGGAAACTTCACACAAAAACACCTGCCCCCCAGATAAGGCGGGAATTGGGCACAGATCTTGACAGCAGACGTCAGGCGTGAAGTTTAGCATTATGAATTGCGTCGCCGGCTAATTCCAAAAATAAAGCTGTGCACAAATTATGGCAATGGGTCGGTGTCATTAATTGGAATTGTGCATTTGCAAATCGTTTCAGGTTGGACGTATTGCGGCGGATCATCCACTGGTGGGCGGACACAAAGGTCCAGTGCTGGACATTGCGTGGTGTCCGCACAATGATAATGTGATCGCCTCCGGCTCTGAGGATTGTGTGGTCAAGGTGTGGCAAATACCGGACGGGGGACTCTCGCGCACACTCACCGAACCCGTCGTCGATCTGGTGCTCCATCAGCGGCGTGTCGGTCTGGTTCTATGGCATCCATCGGCGCTCAATGTTCTGCTCACCGCCGGCTCCGACAATCAGGTGAGCATCACTCTGTCTTTAATTCTGGGCGCTTAACTGATTCGTCAATTGGGCATTACAGGTAGTCATCTGGAATGTGGGCACTGGCGAGATACTCGTGCACATTGACTCGCATCCGGATATTGTGTACAGCGCCTGCTTTAACTGGGACGGCTCCAAACTGGTCACCACGTGCAAGGACAAAAAGATACGCATCTATGATCCGCGCAGCGGTGAACTGGAGAGCGAGGCGATGTGCCATGAGGGCTCCAAGGCGACGCGGGCGATCTTTTTGCGTCACGGCCTGATCTTCACCACCGGCTTCAATCGCAGCTCGGAGCGTCAGTATTCGCTGCGCGCCCCCGATGCCCTCAACGAGCCCATCGTCATGGTCGAATTGGACACGTCGAACGGTGTCATGTTCCCGCTCTACGATGCGGACACAAATCTGATCTATCTGTGCGGCAAGGGCGATTCTGTGATTCGTTATTTCGAGGTGAGTCGCTGCTGCTTGCCATTGATTCGTATTCATTGATCAAACGAATGCTTTGCCAGGTGACGCCGGAGCCACCGTTTGTGCACTACATCAACACATTTCAAACGCCAGATCCGCAGCGTGGCATTGGACTGATGCCGAAGCGGGGCTGTGATGTGACCACCTGCGAGATAGCCAAATTCTATCGCCTCAACAACAATGGTCTCTGCCAGGTCATTTCGATGACGGTGCCGCGCAAGTCCGATCTCTTCCAGGAGGACCTCTATCCGGACACACTGGCCGAGGATGCGGCCATCACTGCCGAAGAGTGGATTGCCGGCAAGGATGCCGAGCCGCTCACATTCTCCCTCAAAGTAAGTGGCACCAGTTGCGACTCTGGGCAATTGTCGCATCTCTCCACACCATTTGGAATACAGCGCTCATCGTGCTGCGGCTACGTCGTTGCTTCCCTGCTTCGGCGCCACTGAGTAATAGAGCGTACAAGGAACCCGATCTTCTGCAGATTGGCCGTTGGCCAAAAGCAATTCGTGTATTCCAAAAAGGCTTGCTGTATTTTGCTTTCCCGCAACCCGCGTGGCTACCACAAAATTTGAATTATGCTTGGATGCGCTTGCCTCTCTCTCTTGTGTTCCCTTATCATCACCTTTATCAACGTTTGTCTGTCGTCTCGTCAGCCTTTTGCCCCAGCCAACACACACACACACATTCAAACACTCTGTCAATACGCACTAACGGCAAAAACACACACATGCAAAATACTCCTTGATGGCATCTTTTTGACATCGATATAGGATTCATCTTGTGAAATCTCTTGAGGAGAACTAACTGTATAAAGTACATAAATTATTTATTAAACCTAGCTGAGATATTCCCACTCTTTGACAAAACCTTGAACTGCTTGATAAGTTCGATTTGAGATCAAAACCCAACCGATAAAGACATAAAAATCCTAAATGATTGAGTAGTTTCATATTATTCTTCTTCTTTAATAATATTTAATATATTATTAAAAGAAACCCATATGCAACTCCTTTAACAATATGAATGAAACTATTTCATAATAATAATATTACTTCTTTAATAATATATTATTGAAAAACCCTATCATAATATTAGCTGCATTGAGAACTGCAAACTTTAATTCTTTTCACTCAGCTTTTGCTGCTCAAAGCTTAACTGCTTTTAGAAAATTCCTTTGTGCAATAATGTAAAGATTATATAATGGACCCAATCGATGGCATTGTCACCAGGTTCATCATGTGGAATATTCGGCCATGGTACACACAATCCACAAAAGAAAACAAATGCAAAAAAAAAAAAAAAAAAACATGATCAGCTTACACACACTGCCTTAACACGCACGCAGCGTGGCGCTTGTTGTTGTGTTCTTTGTTCTTTGTTGTAATGTGAAACGAACAGTGTTTCTAAAAAGCCTAATCAGGATCGTGTCTCTATTGTGCAGGGCGGCTACGTATCCTCGTCGGGCGGCAATACACTCTCCGTCAGCAAGAAGGCCAACATTCTGAACAAGACGTCCGCTTCCCGAGGAGGCGGCGGTGGCGGTGGCAGCAGTTATGCTGGTGGCAATCATTCATCCGCGAACAACAATGAGTCCAACGACGGTCCACCACCAGCGATATTCACGGTAACATTTAGTTATAGACACATTATTTATATATCTAGCAATTGTTTACATTTGAATTGTCTGCTTGCAGGAAAAGGATCATCGCAATATTCTGGATGAGATACGCAAGCTGAAGGCGATCATTGTGAAGCAGGAGAATCGCATACGCGCCCTGGAGGCCAAGGTCTCAGCGGCGGCCACCGGCGATGAGACGGATGCCCGCAATAGCAATAAAAACGGAGCTGTGGCTGCGGCGTCGGCGGCGGCAGCAGCGGAAAGCAGCAGCCATGCCAGTGAAAGTGCCAATGATCATGCTGCGTCCACATCCGCAGCAAATGCGGACCATGAGGATTAGACGGAGCTGGAGCGTAGGAGTAACAGCTGCACAGAGGAGTAGAGGAGGAGCACAGGAAAGGAGAGTTATCGTGAGAGAGTAGAGAGAGAGAGAGAGAACTGCTTGAAGAAGCTCGTCGTTATCGTTTGAATTTCTCTAAATGGAAAATTATGTTTATATTTTGTACACGCTAAATGAGAGTCGTCGTCTATGATTATGATTTCGATTATTTATTTTATATAATTTAATATTAGGTCTTTTTACGAGCGAAATGAGTTGAGCGTAATATAAATTAATAACAAAACAAAACAAACACACACAGCAATCAAAGCAGAACGCATATAACATATATAAACACAATATCCTGCCAAAAATATATAGTGAAACCTAACGAACTACCTACAAGTTGCGCCCAAAATCGAATCGGAAGTTAAAAGCCAAAGTCCCCATCCATCTGGATGGGTTGCCTTTGCTTTCGAGCTGTGTTTTTTTGTGTAACGCAAAATGTGAAATTGTTGTAAATTTAACAAAACAAAACAAAAAATCAAAATATATAGACTAAATTGCAATCATGTAAAATTAATGCTATTTACCTACCTACCAATTTACATACTTTTTCTATACATATACATATATACTATATATATTTATATATATATATATATATATATATAATAGATTACCCTAATCGAGGCAATATATTCATGACAATAGCTTTTATAACAAATTATTAGGCAAACAAAAACAAAGAAAAAGGAAAAAATTGACTTAACTTGTATCCCATACCGCCGCCGCTTTCATAAAACGTTTTTCTCGTTCTAACTAATAATAAGTTGTATTTTGTAATAATAAATGAAAGAAAACCAACGAACCATTTTCAAAATACTGTCGATATTGTATTTCCAATTGCTGCGATTTAGTAAATCATTTTGCGATAAAGTACGCCTAACGATTGTGTAACGAACAAACGAAAAACAAAAAGAAAAAAATGTAAGAGTGCTGACTATAAATACCTAGAATATTCTGTATAAATAATTTACAATTTGATACGGAATAAACTATTATACAATAACAATAATGTGCAGTTTCTATTCATTTGAATTGATGACTGTTAAGATCGATTGCAAACGGTCACATAGCAAAATTAAAATGGCCAGATTGTTTAATTTTTGATTGCAAGTATTGCCATTTTATTATATCGATCATATGTATCGCAATCATTTCAAGATATCGCATATAGATTTATGAATGTAACAGCTGTCGCCGTCAAGAGCAGCACCACAAATTTTGATACTTATTGACTTGCCCCAAAAAATAGGCATTCGCATGAAACATTTCAAACCTGTATTTGAAAGAGGTAAATAAAAGCAAACAATAATCCATTTAACACAATAGTCGGGAAATAATAGTAATGAACAGCTCTTAGCAATTTGTGTCGGTTAAATTATGTTGAAAACCACTTAACAGATTTAATTTAATCTTATAAACTCCTTGAGCCAACCTCTTTAGTGCCATTCGCCCTTTACGTCGACGCCTGACAGCTTGCTGGTGCAATTCAGCTATCGAAATATCGATACCCTACACACTTGTCTTATTTTTTGTTCGGTTTGTGCCACTACATAAGCCCAACATCGGCTGCTGAGCGAATCATTCGTGTTTCCCTCGTCTTTCGGTTGAGCAGAGTAAGCAAGGCAAGCCCAACAAGAGCGGGCCAGCAAATAAGTTTTGCACGCGCATTCAAAAGCTACAGGAAAATACAAGTCCAGAATTATTTAATCGGTTTAACGTGTATTTTGCAATAGTGAAATAATACAAGCAAGCAAGGAAGCAAAATCTGGTATTGTAGCATCAAGAGAAGAAATGCATTTGAAGTTACATAAGCAAATGGCAGACTGCAAAGTCATTTTTGAAATAATCGTCTAACGAAAACGAAGCAATTTCGTTCGTCACTTCACATTGAAATACATTTCATCAGCCAAAAAAAAAGAGAAATATATATATATATATATATATATGTATATATACATATATATGTACGAAGCTAAAGCAAAAGCAGAGTAACAATTTAAACTGAATTGAATTGAACTGTCGAATTTGCCAAAGAGAAAATATGTGCTCGGCAACAAAACAAAGGCAGAAATGTTTGAGTATCCGCAATAACAGCAGCAACAGCAGCAGCGAAAAGAACGACAGTAAAATGTCAGCGCATAGCAACAAGACAAATTTAGCAGCAGCAGCCGCCATGCGCAACGAGTTTCTCTGATTTGCGGTTAACAGAGCCAAACTCAAATTCAGCCAAAGATTGTAAATATTCAAACACTATATAATATAAAAAAAATAGTACAATTTGCCAGTCGCACAAGTAAAAGTAGAGAATATTATTGTTGTAACAATAATAATAAAAAAATTAATCGCAAGTCAAAAGAAGCACAAGCAACAAAATGAATACAAACACAGCACCAAGCAGCAGTCCCGCAAAATTCAACGTTTTTGCTCATTTTAAATATGAGCATCTCGTAGCCGGTGTCTCCGGCGGCGTTGCATCAACGCTAATCCTGCACCCACTGGATCTCATCAAAATTCGTTTTGCTGGTGAGTACTGTAAATTAACCACACTACGACATACGCTGTAAACAGCCGCACATAGCTGTAAACTGCTTAATTTGCTATGTAAACAAAGCGATCGGCTGTTATCTTCGAATTGTAATTATAGTAAACTGCGTAGGAAGTCGGACAAGATCATGATGTAATGACAATACGACGCCTACTGTTATGGCACCTGTTAAACTGCTGTTAAGCAGCTGTTGTGCATTTTTTTTTACAGTTTGCTTGTTTTTATATACTTTATTTATTTAAATAGTATCAATTAAAGTCGACACAAAAAAATACAAAAGGTAAAAAGTAGATAAAATTAACAAACAAAAATATTTGCTAGATTTCTGGCTGTATTTAAATCCAAAATGGTCTCAGAAGCCACTCAAAGATTTTAGAAATTAATTTAAGTCTGGTACCTCAAAATAGCTCACCTACACGTAAAAGAAAACGGAAAAATTCAGATTAGACGCAATAGTTGGAAAAAGACGCAACAGTCTGCGGTTTGTCGGACTGTCTGTCTTTTGTCTGGCACGTGATTGAGTCAGCGAGTTAATTGCGTCTGGGTTGTATTCCGCTGCAATTGGCTGCCGCCTCACTTATCTGTCGCGTTTCCCTCGACTCTTATCACACACAAAAGTTTCCATTGCAACATAGCAAGCGGAAAAACTGCAGCAACAACAACGACTGTAATTACCAACAAGTAAGCCGCACGTGGAAGTATTAAAATAATGATGTTTACTCATTGTTTATTATTGTTGTTGATGATTTGCACCTCGAATTGTCGGGCTGACGTTAATTCATTGGCCAATTTTGACAGTCACGAAAACACTGTTAATTTTAGAATGCTCCAAACTGACTGCCCGATTATGAGCGCTGATAAGCTCAAAAATTGATAGCGAGCAGCAATGAAGTCGATTCTAGAATTAACGCAAAGCACACGCCTCCAAGAATTATAATTGTTTTTTATGGAAGACAATTTGTACAATCGATTTATGGCACAGTTCAAAGCTCTACAAAAATTGTTTAGCGCTGAACAACAGATATTGCTTGGTTTTTTATATGAATCAATATTCTCAGCTGTTGTTTTGCTTGTAAATATGTACTCTCTGTATATATATTTATATGTATGTTTACTGAGTCTGGTATCAACTTTTGTGCACTTATAGTTGTCCTCGTTTAGACTTGTGCGCTGCATCGGGCTACATTATTATTTCCGTGATTCCGATTTTTCAATAACATCAACAACAATAATAATAACAACAGCAACAACAACAGGTTTACTTTAAGATATTAAACTTTCGTTTAACTGTGGAAAATGTGCAAATATGTACAGATTTGTATGAATATGCATATTTCTGTGAACTGGGAACTGCCAAGAACCCAAACAATAACCACAAATTAGGTTGTTTATGTGAAAAATGAGCAAAAACAAGCGAAGAAGCAGCAGCAGCTCCCTTAATAAAAGCAAACACATACGCCACCTATTGCTCAGAACATGCATAAGGCTTATCTGCATAAATGCCATACGACTTTCTGACGCATATATCTAGGGGAAAAACAAATGCGAACGCGTAAGCGTTTTGAACTGCTGACGGGGAACTTGTTTATCTTTATCATTTTTTGTTTTTGGCATCACGTGAGCAACGTGTTGTCTTCTCGTGTGTCGTGTGTTGTGTGCTGTGTGTTGTATGTTGTGTGTTGTGTGCTGTGACTGTACATTGAGCGTTTTGCTTAACGGCAACTGTCGCAACTGTCAGTTGATATGTTTTTATATATGTTTGTATGTATCTTCATATATCAAACTGGTTCCCAATATGAAACTCCAGTTTTTGTTGCCAAGTGCGCAGCTGTCATCGCTTTTATTTAGTTTGCTTTTTATCGCTTGCAAACCTACTTTACAATTGTTGCTGATCAGCTGTTCGTTATATATATATATATGTACAGCTGTTGTTGGATAGAAGTCACAATTTATTGGAGCATTCATAATTTATTGGGCAAATGTATTATCATTTCATATCATGCCAATAAATGAGATCGCTTCAAATCTCTCACGTTTACTGATTACTGCCTACTATAAATACAAACGATTTTTGATAAAATATTAACTACTTTACTTATCGATTAAAGTTGTTGCTATTTATTGTGTATATATCTTGTTTATTAACTATGATAAAATTGTATCATAATTATTATCAATTTTGATTTGCGTACGCATTTGTGTACTTTGCACCGATTCCGAGTTTTTGCTCAATGTCAAACTAGTGTCAACATTGGCGATTGCTGTTGTTGTGCGCGTGTTTGGCTAAAAATATAATTTTTGCTGATCCGATTAATTAGCCAGAGACAGCAACATAGAGGCAGAGACGAGCCCCCATTTTGTGTCTTGTTGTCAGGACAGAAGATCGTCTGAGAACTCTCTCGGCGTCATACCAAATTTGATTAGCTGTTTATTGTTTTCCACACGGCTAATTTTATATATGCAATAAATATATATGAATAAATATAGACAAAAGATTAGGCTTTGCGTGCTAATGGCCTGCCTCCTCCTGATCATCATCAGCAGGAGCAGCAGCAACTGCCGATGTCGTTGCTTATTTCTACTGGGTTCTTGCTTATCGCATCCGCCGTTGAGACCGACCAATTAACGCTATCAGTATGTTGGCCGCGAAAACAAATTGTTGCTTTTGTTGTATCGGCCATTAGCCAGGGTTTGTTGTCAGCAGCAACAACAATAGCAACAAAAACAATTGATTTAGCGTACAGTCCCGAAAAAATATCAAATTCTTATTCAACTGGTTTTCACCTGACTTGAGACTGGGTCTTAATTTTTATAAATATTTATGTCCCCCGCTGCAGGCCCCGGCCAACGTCTGGGGGTCTTTAGCATAAGCACTTTTAGAAATACCAACATATTTCAGTTACGAGTTTCGTTTGGTTCTTGCAGTTAACGATGGCCGCACGGCGACTGTGCCACAGTATCGTGGTTTGGGCAGCGCATTCACCACCATATTCCGGCAGGAAGGTTTCCGTGGTCTCTACAAGGGCGTCACCCCAAATGTGTGGGGCTCCGGCTCCTCATGGGGCTTTTACTTCATGTTGTAAGTTAACTTCAATTGAATCGATGCTTGACTTCGATTAACGCCTATTCTTTTTCCCATTTAGCTACAACACCATCAAGACATTCATTCAGGATGGCAATACAACGATGCCGCTGGGTCCCGCCATGCACATGCTGGCCGCTGCCGAATCGGGCGCCCTTACGCTCCTCCTAACGAATCCCATTTGGGTGGTCAAAACGCGTCTCTGTCTGCAGTGCGATGCGGCAAGCAGCACCGAATACCGTGGCATGGTGCATGCCCTCGCCGAGATCTACAGGACGGAGGGTGTGCGTGGACTCTACAGAGGCTTTGTGCCCGGCATGCTGGGCGTGTCGCATGGCGCCATTCAGTTCATGACCTACGAGGAGATGAAGAACGCCTACAACGAGTACCGCAAGCTGCCCATCGATACCAAACTGGTGTGTATAAATAATCATGTGCACGACATTAATGAGCTGTTTAACATCACATGACCAATGCGCGGCTGGCATACGTTCCCATATGTGTATATATATATATATATATATATATGTATGTATATGATGACGCCAATTGTGTTTTTGGCAGCCGTTCAACAGCCAACAACAATTTAATGGCCTCGCTCTCGATACGTATTTGACTAAACTTTGCCTACTTTCTGCTTATCCCATGACAACAGGCGACCAGCGAATATTTGGCATTTGCTGCCATGTCGAAATTGATTGCCGCGGCGGCAACCTATCCATATCAGGTGGTGCGTGCACGTCTGCAGGATCATCATCATCGCTATAGAGGCACCTGGGACTGCATCAAACAGACTTGGAGGTACGAACGCATGCGTGGTTTCTATAAGGGACTCGTGCCGTACTTGGTCCACGTAACGCCCAACATTTGCATGGTCATGCTCATTTGGGAGAAGCTGACCAGCTAAGGCGCTTAGAGTATTAACCACTACACACTACACCCTACACTAGAAATTAGAATCTTCATTAGCACTGCATATATAATAATGTATAAAATTATGCACACAAATCTCTGTCGTAAGTTTTCTTTCGAACAGTGCAGTTAAATGACAAATCGGATCATATATAAATTTGTATTATTGTTATGATTTGAATTTAAGTACAATAAGTCAAATCTAAAATTTAAGTTAATTCCATAGCTAGGTGTTGTAATCGCCATCCATATATATATTATTTAAAGAAACTTGAAAAGTAACTGTGTTTTGTGAAATCCAATTTCAACAATTTGCACTTAGTTTATAGTTTAGTTAAATTATTTATTTAATATTCGCATTGTAAATATGATTGTAGTTATGCATAGTTTTCGTTTTAGCAAAAAGATTCTTCATAATTTTGCAAATCTTGACATTTACTATGAGCACATAAGAATTACACTTAAAAATGTGAAACAACAAGCATTGTGAACAAAAAAAAAAAGAACACGAAGAAAATCGAAAAAAAGTTAAAAGAAAAGAAATCAAACTAAACAAAGAATACAAATCTAGGTAAACAAGAAAAAAAGAAACAAAAAAAAAAGTACGTACACATTAAAATTGAAATGAAACCCAACGAGAGTTTCCAAGTTTTCCTCAACACGAGTCTTTTTCATTTCGCCAAAGGCCGCTTTCGCCTCGAACTCGAACAACAACTCAACTCGCTCATCAGTCGTAGTAAGTAGCTAACTAAGTTCGCTAATTGTGCAGAATCTCTTTGCTAAACTTAAGCTTTCGGGTCGGTTAACTGTAAGTAGTTTACCAGCAGCACCAGAGACACCCGCCTCACTGTTACTCACCACCGTTACTTCTACTCGCAATTGCTTTTCTCGTTACAGATACGAAGGCCCCGTCGGCTTCTACAAGGGTCTCAAGGCGAGCCTCATACGCGTGGTGCCTGCTTGCATGATCACGTTCCTGGTGTACGAGAACGTATCACATTTCATGCTGGCGCGGGGGAAACGCATAGCGGCCGAGAGGCAGGCCACCAAAGCAGATCCAGAGGCTGAATCCTAATGTGCTGATCCTTGAACATTTTAGCCATTATTTATTATTATTTTATAATCATAATTCTGTCAATTACTAAAATTCACTGATTTATTTGATTCCTGATTTAGGAAGCAAAGCCTTTAAGTCTTGCTTAGAAATGTCCATCAATATTACAATAATGGAAACGATATTCCTACGCAGTATGCATTGAGTTATGTTAAGGTATTTTATACAATTCGAGGGACCTGAGCTGTAGGAAAGGATACATAATATATCCCTTAATTCTTTATCAAAATGCCAGTGAGAGTCGTGCTTTAATAACATTAAGTAAGGAGCGTTATTTATAAATTTATTTAACTAATTTTATAAATGGCTGTTAATAATACACAAAATGTAACATCACAATTGAATACGGACTTTTCAATATATATTAGTTAATTATTAGATGCGTCTGTTTTTTAACGACAATTTAAATAAACAACGAAAAAGCTCACAGTAGGTGAGTGTGAGCTTGAGCTTGTTGAGTGGCGCGCTATTGCCAAACGGATATTTGTATAACCGCTTCGGTTATATGTTGTGCTTTTGTTGAAAGCTTTCGTTCAGTCCACAATTGAACGCAACGGCGAACAGACGTGCTGCGGTTGTGTTTCGTTGTTGCTGTTTGATATGTAAAGTGAATCGAGCGTCTTTTTAACGTGTCTGCTTTCTGTACGTGAGTGTATTGAATTTGATGTGATATGAAATTAACACCGAGGAAAGACATCAAAATATAAACAATTAACGATAATAAAGGCTTATGCAACCGATCGACTTTTATTGAGGAAATTTTTAGATGTGATCCACTTCTGGCGAAAAAACCAGTTTGCCATTGTTTACCTTCGCCTGACATTTGGCGCTGGTCAAAAGTGCAGCAATTGACCAAAAGCGCGAGTTCAATAAACTTGCAAATAAAGTGCAGTCGAAAGCGCCAAGCCAAGACAGAGATAACCTTACCCATATTGCATTTAAAAATAAATTCAATTGTTTTTGATAAAAGCGCGTCAAACGACAACGAAAAAGTTCAAGTGCAGGCAGCCATCAATCCAAATTACCGTTTAACAAAAGGGCGCCAGCTTCAGATTGTGACAAAGACAAAGAGAGAGAGAAAGAGAGCAATTGAGAACATTTTGGAAACCACATGTTGAGCTGAATGCCGTTAGAAGTGTAGAGGAGTAATATGAATAAATGATAAAACCCAAGTTAAACAAAACACTTGCCCAATCAACACCAAGCAAATACACACACGCACACATATATATGTAAATATATATTTGTGTGTGCGTGTAGATAAAGCGCGTGCGAATGACCTTGAGTGGAGCAGCAGCAAACGCAGAGACAGAGACAGCAAAAACAGTGTGATAAAATACAAACACAGCAATTTGTCAAAGTCTAAAGAGCAACAACCCAATTGCCCCCCTTCAAAAAAAAAACAAGCTGTCAGTCGCCACTGCATGGCAACCAGTGCAGTACGCTGCAGCGTTGTCTCATCCTCAGCCGCACGCCGCAATCTTTGCGATTCCCAGGAGGAACTGAAAGTTGTCACGCCTGCACTCAAATCCACGTCCAAGTCCAAATCCAAATCGTCCACTCAAATAAGTAAGAATCTGCGGCCCGACGACAACTGGCCCGTGGAACATAAGCATCAGCCGCTGAGCGCTGTCTCCCTGGGCACGCTCAGTGCCAAGGAGTCGCCCATATTTGCGAGGCGCCTCTTGCAGGTCGAACAGCAGCTGAGCAGCTCCCACTTCTCGCTGCGCAGCGCAAATCCAGCTTACGCGAAGCGTCAGCCACAAATCGATCTCAGCGCCATCGAGGCGCTCAGCACAGTGGAACAGAGAATGCCTGCGGTACGGCCCAGCATGGATATCAATCGGAATAACGGTTATCTATATAATGGGGTGAGTAATCTGAAACTATAACTACAATTCATGTGCTTTATGTTCGAGTGTTTGCTTGCGAGGGCAGTTCAATGTGTAGTTGAAATAGATGAGAAAATATATTATTAAACTAATAATTGCATTGTATATATGATTGTAGTTATGAATAGATTTTGTTCTTCATCATTTTGTAAATGGATAGTTTCGTTCTCCATAATTTTGTAAATAGTAACAAAAATGTAACAAAAAGAATTGTGATAAAAAGAGCACGAAGATAATCGAAAAAAAAGATAAAAGGAAAAAAAACTTAAAGATAACAAATCTAGGTAGACAGAAAAGTAAATACACATTAAAAGATGAGACAATATATGCATTGGCATCACAAATCTAATTCTTCCTACAACAAGATTTCACTTTATCTAAACTATAATTTGATAACTCTTCTATTTGACATTCCTTCGTGTTAAGAATGTAAATTGTATTATAAAATGATTTAGTTGACAATTTCATAGACACACATAAAAGTATCAAATCAGCCTCGAATTATGTGAAAAACGAAATAAAGAAATAAAAATCATATCACTGGTGTTATCCAAGTTTTGCAATAAAACGCATGAAAAGCTGTGTTAGTCAGTTGCCCCAATAAAAAACCTTAAGCTACCCTCCCCCAACCCATAAATACCAGACAATTGTGACAGTAGTTGTTATAGGTTGTTGTTGTTGTTGTTGTTAGTTAACTATTCAAAAGCTGACTTGAATAACAATCAATAAATTCAAATCACGGTCAACTTTGCTAACAGAAAAAAATAAATAAAAAAAATAACCTGAAAGGTTTTAAAGCTCAACAACTGAAAATTAGAATTGGCACAGTTGCAATAAAATTGTATTTGTGCGAAATTCTCAAGAACCGGTAGGTGGCTTTAACGATTGAGTGCATATATTACACATACCACTAATTAAACTATTAACTTATTTGAATATTCAGCGGGATTTTCAAAATCATGTGGGGAAACTTTTCAAGCTTATGTCACAACAATTTCCACTGGTATTAAGAGGAAATGAAAACTAAATTGTTGTCTCACTTAAAGCCAAATAAACACAACCATAAAACCAAAGACAGATGCCCGGACAGACACAGAGCGCAGAGACACGTGTTATGGGCAATGGAATTTCACTCTCGATACTCGCTATGCTATAGTGAATATATATATATATACATATTTACAGATATACATATGTACCTACATAGATACTTATGGGCACGAGCCGGTCGAGGTTGGTTGCCCGACAAATTGGCTGCCTCGCTTACGTGTGTGTGTGTGTGGGTGGGTGTGTCCGGGCGATACTTAAGCGATTGCTAGTAAAAGATATGTTGCTTTGTTGTACGTATTATGGGAACTAACTTGGGCAGCCAACCCAACTGTGTCCACTTTGCTACCGTTTTCACAACGTTCACGTCACGTTTTAGGGTCAATTATTTTGTACGCAAAGCGAAAGTGGAGGTGGGCGATGGGAGAGGAGCTGCCCCTCGTCTTAATTAAAGACTAACAATTATAAATTGTTTAACTTTTTTGGCGTGAGTCAATTTAGCGAACACGTCTCATTTATCACTCACTGCATTTTTTGCGTTTCAGCCTGGAAAACAATCTAATCATTTTGATATTTTTGATACTTTTTTGCTTCGATGACTCGACGCTGAGATAAGATATCGTTGGCAGAGTATCAGGTTTGCGATAGCAGCGCCAGAAAAATTCATTGAGTAATCATTGGAATATGGATTCAGTACACAAATTCCTATTTTTGGTTTTCATATTTCTCGTATAATCTGCCAGCTCAGTTTTGCGCATCGTTGCCAGCTTCTCGACTCCAACAAGCCAATGCACTTAGTTGTCCCGTTTGTTGTTGTTGATGGTTTATTATTGTTGCTATGATTGCATTTCAAATGTTAATTACTGGAGCCAGGCTGCAGCTGATAATGCAATAACAATCAGCATTCAGATGCGGGCACATTGAATTGAGCAGCACGCAAGGTGCAGCTCACTATTCACTCGATTGCATATTCAATATCCATCCACATGAGCAGCACACATAACGCCAACCGTTTGGCAAGGTCACGTTTCGACCAAACATACATGAACAAAAAAAAGCAAAACAAGTGTGGAAAGTTTATTTTTATACATACGTTGAAATTTACATCATAAACTATACATTTTGTGCGGTTTTCACTCTTCAAATTTCGACTGCTTTATTTGTTAATATTATGGAAAACAAGTTACATTTGTTTTCTCATTTTTTTTTACTATTGCTTTTTATATTGTGAAGCGTATCCTAAGGCCTGAACTTATATATATTTTCCTCTGATAATTCTGAGTAGTTCTGTATGTTCCGCTGATCTAGAATATATATAATTGAAATTGCTATGGCGTTGCTCGAGTTCGAATTTGTCAAACAAAGCGAATCAAGTCTTTCCACAAAATTTAAGCTGCTTTTCATCCATCAAAAAGCGAAATTATTGCTGATTTTCATCGAGAGGGAGAGAGAGAGTGGGTGGTTTGGGTGGGTCTCAAGCATTGCATATTTATTACGCCACAAGCAAAAGCGTTGCATATCCTCATGGGCCACGTGCAACACACTAGAAACATCAGAAAACGGCAAAACGCAACAAAAAATAAACCCTTTTTCCCGCTAAGCAAGGTGGCTGAAATTGTTTGGGGCGTGTATACATTAATTTGAAGTTGCGCAACCACGCCCCCTATTATTATTATTACGTTCTAATGCCCACAAGCTGACGTGCAGCATGCAACGAAACCCAGCTGTCAAAATGTGTTCTTCGATTTGTGTTAGGGCGGGAAAAGGAGATGCCACAGATTGTTTTCGACTGGTGATTTGCTCGAACTGTGGCAGGAGAAGCAAACACATGTTTTAGTTCAACTTCAATTCGTGACCTGTGTGATATGGCAGCAGTATTCTCCATATATCTAATGCTATGTTTGTTTGCTCCACTTTCGGCGATATACATCGACGCCTGACGTATCCGTGGGGCTTTTGTTATTGGGATTTGGGGTCGTTGGTAATTGCAGCGCTTGAGCGAAATGCTTCGCATGCCAATGTGTATCCTTTGCAAGGAGTGCAGGCACTCTCCCTTTTATTGTCGATTGCGTGCAAACATTTTCCACAGCACAAAAGAATTTCCGCTTAGCACAGAAAGTGAATTTCTAATGGTTTGCTTTTTTAATGGCCTTTGGTCGTAAAACTGTGGTATTTAAATGTGAAACAGGTGGAAATGAAGCTGTCTCCGGATTTTCTTTGCAATCTCTTTAAAGAGCAATCTTGTGAAGCAAACGAATGGAAATGGACTGTGAATATGTGGAACGCTCTGTTAGAAATAATTTACAACTTTAAAGGTTAGTTTGGTAATCGTCAAACTGTGTGCCACAAAATCATCAAAATGAGTGCTTGATTGTTTCATACCAGTCGTAAATCAGGCTTTTAATTTTATTTATTTATTTACAATAATCGACTTGAGAGGATTATGTAACTCGATAAATATTTATGAAGATCGTTAATATTATCGACCTGTAAAGGAGGGCGAAAAAATACAGAGAATATGAGGATCCACCTATTTAAAATTACTTTTTAATATCACCAATCGCGATTGCTTCTCATAATCTCATTTCTCAACTTTTCCCTTTCTCTATTTCTTTCTCTCTCTCTCTCTCTCTATGTCTCACATTTAGCTTTGCCTTTTTTACTCCCTCCATGTTACTAAATCCCTCTCTTGCTATTAATCCCCCTTTTTAGACTATTCGGTGTATCTCGCTATCTTTACATTTTCTAATCTGTCTCTCTCTCTTTCTCTCTCTCTCTCCTACACTCGATTTTCTCTATCTCTCACTATAAATCTGCCTTTTTCACTGTCTTCGTCTTACTACTATCTCCCTCTCCCTCTCCATCATACAATCTCCCTCTCTCTCTTTCTACTTTACTTAGACTTTCCCTCATTCATACTCGTAATCCCTCTTTATCTCACTGACGAGAGTAAAGCCCACATTTAATATTTATTTATTACAGGGTATACTGATAACAAAACGCTCTTCTTGGTTAAGACAACAAGTTTTCCGGCCCATTTTCCATTTGTCTTTCATCTCGTCTCGCCTTGTTTCAAGTTGCCTTCTGCACAAGGAGTTTTCACAAATTGGAGCACATTACGCATATCTGCGCCGATTATGCAAATGGAGTGTGAAGAGAAAAGTTTTGTGCTTTTCACGCATTTCACTTTTAATGAGGAAGCATTGCAATGCTGAAGCACATACAGATGCCACTTGATCTAGTCATATATACTGATAGACAGTCATCTGACTGTAGGAACCGCAAAATCTGTTTGATTTGATATACATATGAGAATATATAATCTAGTCATATTTAGACAGCTCCAAATTGAGCGTAGCTGCATTGGATTACATGAGATTCGAAATGACATCAGACAACTACAGATATATATATATATATATATATATATGTGTATATAAAACTGTACCTATAGCTTCCGCATGCTTTCCTAATGCACTAGTATTCCATATTCCGCTGCGGGTAATTTTATATACGCGATATGTCTTTATTGTGGCTTACCACGTTTTGTAATAAGCGTAATTCTATATATGCGCACATACGCTGGCAAATCTGTGGCACTGAGCCGAACCCAACCCACCAAACCCAGACCCAGCCATGCATTCACCGCCCACATTAACGATGCGATTCTTGAGCGACTCTTTGACGCGAATCCTCAGCTCCAAAAGGAAGCCAGCGAAGTGCGTGTCTGCATTTTTGCTGCCTCACTGAGTTTTTGGAAGCCAATTCACACAGGTCAGGCACAGTCAGTCAGCGTGTTGCCTCATTAAAGGCAACTCTACAGTGGAAACTCGCTTGATTATTTATTCATCAACTAAAGTCAATCGATAAAAAAAGTGAGAAATAGTTTAAATTAAAAATACAATTTATTATTCAATTTAAATTAAAAGTATTAAATTATTGGATTACATCGCTTTTGGCAATGCCAGATATATGATTAAATCCATTCTAATATTGAGCAAGTCATTATTTTTGAGGGTTCACCGTAGCACTGCTCGCTGTTGGCCCAGTTGCTTAGCCCTCACGCCTCGTTGGCCCGTTTTAGATGATCGCCACTGTTGCCGCTGCTGCTGCTGCTCAGGTCAGATCAATTGCACGGCCTTGAGCCGAATGGCAATCGGCTGTGCAATTGGGGAGCAAGTACGTCATGTGCTGCTGGGCAACAGGCGCATTCATTATGCAGCTGCTGCTGCTGCTGGCCAAGATTGCGGCACACAGGCGCTGGCTTTGTGCCGCAAACGATTGATAAGCAGCCGTCTTGGGATTGGGTTGGCCCATTCAGCAGCAGCGGCTCCAGTGCACAGTGTTGGTAAGTGCGCCAAAATCTGATTGACTTGCTCGTTGCCTGTGCCTGTGTGTGTTTGTGGGAGTGTATGTGTGTTTGTGTAATGTAATGTAAAACCATTTTGGGCGGGTTCACCACAAGGGGGGGCGGCATTGCACAAATTTATATAAACCCAGGCGGCAGCTATTCGAATTTCAGTTTGCATTTGTTTCGAGTTCGTTGCGGTTGCCACGTTTGCTGTTGCCAGTAAAACTAACGTGGGGCACCAGTTCAAGCTAGAAGCGATGTCCTGCATCCCCTGCTGAAACCCACCGAAACCGAACGACAGAATTGTTAGATAACAAGTGTAGAATATACATCCCTAACACATTTTCCTATCCCCCGCCCGAACCCTACGCGAAAAGTGCCTTATAATATGCAAAACGCTGACAACGAAGCGAGCAACAGCCAATCGACTAAAGCAGAGCAAGACGAAGAACCATCAGTAGCAGCAGCAGCATCATCAGCAGCAACAGCTGATGAAGGGGATCAGCAGTCGGAGCTGGAGGAAAAGTTAGATGAGGAGGTGCCGCAAGCAAAATTAAAGACACGTTCACGCTTCTCCGCCGCCTTTCGCAGTCTGTCGAAGTCAAAGAGCAAAAAGCCCAAAGAGCTGCCCTTGACAACAAGGACTAGAAGTGAGGAGCAGCTGGCGTTGATAAGTGGCGCCGAAGAGGATCAGAGCATCGATAGTGCTGCTGGAGGAGCCCCCAAGAAGAAGCGGAGCCTCACACGCCGTCTGCTGTTGGGTGGACTTAAGTCTAAAGCGAAAGTGCGCCCGCACAGCTTGGCGACCAGCGATGAGATTAGCTTGAGGAGCAGCAGCAGCAGAGAGCGGACAGCGACGGCAACGCCCACAAACAGCGGCAGCAGCACTCTCCAAATAACCATCAGTGGCAAGAAAGTCGAGTCGCTGCCAGTCAAAGGCAAAGCGGCCAAAAGCAGTAAAAGCAAAAGCCACAACAGCGAAACAGATTACCTGACACCGACACCACCGACAACACCAACAACACCAACAACAACATCAACAACAACAACACCAGCAGCAGCAGCAACAATTGCAACTGCAACTGCAACAGCAACAGCTGCAACTGGAAAATCAACAAGCACAACGACAACGCTGACAACGACAACATCCAAAGAAGACACAACGACGACGAGCAGCAGCCGCCGCACCACCAAGCTAATTGTGGCCAAGGTGGCCAAAGAGTCCAGCAAGAAGCCGAAGCAGAAGCAGCTAAAGACACAAGCCGAACCGGAGAAAATCGTTATCACTGAGAGCAAACGAGATACGCCGCCGCGCGAGCGAGCGCCCGCCAAACCGAGTCGCGCCAATGCAAATCAGTTGGCCAGCAGCAGCGGAGCAGTGCGCAAGTCGAGCAACACCAGCACCACTAATACCACCGCCACCACCAGCAGCAGCAGCGTGCCCAGTCGCAAGGAGCGAGATTTATTGCAGCAGCAACAGCAGCGCGGACATCGTCTAAAGCACCGTTCCCTCGTCAATAGCAGCAACACCGGCACAACGGCCGCTCCAGCATCTCCTGTGCCGGCGCTAGAGACGCCGCCAGCACAGCCACCACCACTGCCACCGGCAGCAGCAGGCAAGACCTCCACCATAGTGATAGTGAGTCTAAGCGACGTGGAGGAGCAACCGGACGCCGTTTCTCTAGCGGAGAGTGCCGGCGCCCAGCCAGTGGTGCGCTTCGAGGTTGGCAGCGCTGTGCGTGGCCCAGCTGCAGACACCGATGCCTATGACACCGCCCTGCTAGCCGCCGCCGCACAGCAGCCCAGTTCCAGCAAGGAGCCCAGTGATTCGAGCTTGGCTCGCCTCACCTTTGCCCAGCAGCCGAAGGTTGGCCTGAGTGATCAGGATAGTGACGAGGGCAGACGGGAGACACTACATTACCAAGCGGTGCAGAGCGGGGACTCCAACGAGATCGACTCGCAGTCCGAGAAGGACGCAGTCGAGGCCAAGCCCATGCCAGCCTTTGGTGATCTGACCATGGAGCAGGAAATGGAACCGGTAAGCTGTCGCCATCATCGTCACCATCGTCGTCTTCGCCGTTGTCGCCGTCTTCGCGTTCCCATTTGCTGTTAACCCACCCGTCAATTTAGCTGTGAAGAAGCCGTACAAGTGTCGCAAAACTATTGCCCTCGTCTAGTGCTTGGTCTGCCCCGGCACCCTGCCCCCTTCTCTTTCCCCAGCGCCCTTTCAGTGTTGCCAGTTCTGATTTATTTCTTCTCCATCAAATCTAGCTTTTTTTTAAAAAATCTTCATTTAAAAAAAAGCAAACTTAAATATTTGAAATGCTTTTTTAATCTCTATTTACGGAGGATATATTGAAGATTAAAGTAAAGTTTACGAAGTGATTTTACTTGGTCAGCTCAGAATTACAACAAATTAAATATATATATATAAATAATTGAACACAAGCAACTACTATTATATATATATTTTCCACGAAGAAGATATCTAAGCAAGCAAATTATCCTCAAGTTTTTCAGCTTGTCAACACCGGAACTTTTTTTTATTTTTTAGCTGTAAATAGATAGCTTTTTTTTTGCTGCTCGACATAAGGGGACAGCACTCCGAGTCGAGTCATTCAACTAGTCGAATACGATTTTCACAAACAGTTGTTCTCTGACTATTTGCAGACCATCATGGCGCCCAGCAGCGAGAAACGGGAACATCTGTACAAGATTCTAGTCATCGGTGAACTGGGCACAGGCAAAACGTCCTTTATCAAGCGCTATGTGCATCAGTTTTTCAGCCAGAACTATCGTGCCACCATTGGTGTCGACTTTGCTTTGAAGGTGCTGCACTGGGATACAAATACGATAGTGCGCCTGCAGCTCTGGGATATTGCCGGGCAGGAGCGATTTGGCAATATGACCCGCGTCTACTACAAGGAAGCCGTCGGTGCCTTCATTGTCTTTGATGTGACGCGCAGTGGCACGTTTGATTGCGTCAGCAAGTGGAAGGAGGATCTGGACTCGAAGGTTCAGCTGCCCGATGGCAGTCCCATACCCTGCATACTGCTGGCCAATAAGGTGGGTTTGCTGTTGTCATCTTTAAAGGGATATTTTCTATATACGATTCTGGCGTTTTCAGTGCGATCAAGAGAAACAGGGCATTGTGACGCAGCCGGAGCGCATGGATGAGTATGTGAGGGAGAATGGATTCGCTGGCTGGTTTGAAACCTCTGCCAAGGAGAACATCAACATCGACGAAGCAGCACGCGCGTTGGTGAACAAAGTGAGTGGATAATCTTAAATTTGAATTGAAGCATCAACTGTATATATGTATTCAATATATCAGCTTATCTAACGTATACATTTCCATTGTATTCCCCTCTTTAGATACTCATCAATGATAAACTGATAACCGCCGATGCGAACGATGCTGAGAAATTTAATCTGAGCAGTGCGGCAGATGCGAGTGTGGATTCAAAGAGCAAGTGCTCCTGCTGACCTGGCTAAAATAGAAAATCAAAGAAAGAAAAGCAACATTACAATCTATTGGGCTTTACACACACACACACACACACACACACACCAAAGTCTGAGATTCTTAAATAGTAGATCTGTTCCATGATTGTTGATAAAAAAAAGAAGATAATGATAACTATGCTTAGGATCTTTTGTAAAGTGTGTCTAAGACTTAGCGCCATTCTTTTCAACATCTTCATCATTTAGTATCACCATGTGTGAGATATGCCAAAACCTGGCCGTAAAATTTTTACCAGGAGCAGTGCGTGTCCATAACTTATCTATATTACTTTATCACGACACATGCATACATACATACTAATGCATTTATCTGCTGGAGCTTAGTGCTTGAGATAATGCAGCATCATTATACATTTGTGTAAAATACGAATCAAGTCGTCCTCTTTTTTATTTCTTATTTGTTTTGCTTTTGTTACTGAGATTTTTATCTTGAATTTTTATACGTACGCCACACACCACACAATAATTCATACATTAATACATAAACTCTGCCATCTTTATTTGCATTTAGATAAAAGTACGTTATCTGCAACACACAGATTACAGCAGAAAGAAATTTATATATCTGCACGCAATCAAATAAACTTTTTAATTGTAGTTAAGCCAAAGAATTGTCGTTTTATTGCATGGGAAGCACAAAAATAAATACTCAGCCAAATGTGATACAATATTTTAAATGCAAATCTGAATTGTGCAAAATTGTCCAATTACACAATCATTTATAAACCATTTTGTTTTGCGCAGTATGTATGTAAATGTAGTATTGGACTTTAAACCAGTCAAAATTGCGGTTTCATTTTTACGGAGTGTTATCGATTCGATACCTTTGAAAGTGTTATCGATTCGATACCTTTGAAAGTGTTATCGATACGTGTATTGGTAGCCGTGTTTTAGCTCAGCGATTAATAAGAAACTGAATGACACTCATCAATGTGACGTATTTACATTGAAATACTAAAGAAAACACTTTCCTTTGCAAAATATTATCCATGGTTTTGTTTAATAAAATTTTTACTCTCTGCTGTATTACTTTTTAATGATATCTTATCATGGCGCGACTTCATAATGAGTCATCGTTAGCTAATTGTATGTGACTAAGCTGCAGCCCTGATATACTTTTCTCGTAAAATTAGGTATTTTTAGCAAATTCCAGCTTCGGTCACATTGCTTGCGCTGCTGTTGTAAAAAATGCAAATGCAAAAATTACAAATATCCAGAAAGATTTAATTGTCATATAGTAGTTATTAACCGATAATTGTAAAACTCAAGTGCAAGCAGTTGAAATGTTTTAAATGTTAAAGGTAAGCAAAAACAAAAGAAAGCTATAGCAACTGCAGCAGAACTTAAGCTAATTAGCATTGCCACTGCTTCTGATTGGAAACACAGTCGTCGCAGCTCTCTTCGTTGCCATCGTCGTCGTCGCCGTCGTCACGTTGACTCCCCTTTTCGGCCTTTGTTGTTTGTGGGCCGTGGCTCTTGAGAGCTGATAAGTTCGCCACAGGCCCAAGTTTTGGTTGACTTGAGTAATGAGCAGTAAATCGGATGTCCGAATGAATCAGCCGTGCCCCCATTTATAAATATATACTTTTAATTTCCCTGTCTTTCTCTTCTCTCACCCTCTCTGTTTCTTCTTGGTTTTAGTTTTGTTATTTAGTGGCGTAAAACTAGTGCAGATTAATTGGAAACAGGTTGCAGTTTCGGCCGAAGATGCTGCCGCCGAAGGAGAATGTGGATCTCGAGTGCTTCATTGTGACGAAGCACTCGTGGAAGGGCAAATATAAGCGTATACTCTCCATTGGCACAGCCGGCATCTCCACCTACAATCCGGACAGATTTGATCTGACAAATCGCTGGTCCTACTCGGATATTGTAGCAGCCGCACCCACGAAGACAACAAATGTGAGACACATATATTTATTTATATATTTGTTTATTTGTATTAATGAATTTAATCAATTGTGTTGTTGATCGCAGATACCCAATGAGTTTGTGCTCACCATTAAGAAAGACAAAAAATTGGATTCGATCAAACTTTCGTCGGAGTATCGCAACGATATACTCAGCTCCATATTGAAATACTACAGGGAATTCGCAGACAAGCCTAAAAATGCTCTCGTAAGTGAATTGACACTTGAAAGAGCACATTGAACACATGAATTGAATTAATTGAGAGTTTCATTTTCGATTGCCACAGCGATTTAATGCATACAAATACCATTGGTCAGGCATCAGCTTACCCACTGTGCTGGAAGTTACGCCCTGCTCCTTGGATCAGTTGGATCCAACCACGAACGATGTACTCACCAGCTACATGTACAAGGACATCGAGGGAATAATAGGTACCTATAGCATGGCTTGAAAATGCGGCAGGCATTGGGATCTTAATCCGGCGCCTTGCCTTAACCATTGCCAAAGCTAATGTGCCAATATCTTCTATTGTCCATTGTGTTTGTTCTCTATATCATCACGTGTCACGTTTTAATACTTGTTCGCTTTGTTTCCATTTCTTGTTTCTGCTTTTGCTTTGCACTCATCTTTGTGGTTTTTCATTTACGCGCACGTTTTAAGCAGGCATCTCGGACTATGATAATGGTATCGTGATGGCCTACGGCGGCTTCAGCCGCCTGCACATGTTTAAGGCGCTCAATCACCACGAGATCGTGCAGAACATTGCCCAACGTTCCGCCCAGTTTCTCAACATCGAAACCAAAATACTCAAGAGTCAAATAACTCTTGAGCAATTCGAGCGACAGCGTTTTGGCAAATATAGGTAAGTATATGAGTTAATCTCTCCCATCCTGTTCGAGTATTTAATTAAGAGCATTTGTGTTTGCTTAACTTACAGCGGTGATCAGTTCCAGACCTCCATGACAGAGTTCACAGTGCAGAAGATAACGCCACGGCATCCGGATCCAGTGAAACGCATACTCTGCCTAACCGAGGTGACGCTGCTCGAGCGCGATCCGCAAACTTACAGCGTCTGCACGCTGCGCCCGCTGGCCGATGTGTTTGCACTGGTGCGCGATAAGGACAATCTTCAGCGTTTTTGCATTGAGTATAAGAACGGCATTGTGCGCAGCTACAGCACCAACGATCGCGACTCGCTGCTGGCCACTGTGCTGGATGCGGTGCGTTCCAGTGGTAATCAGGATGTGCACATACGCATTGGCAATACGCCGCGTGGCAAGCGCTATGTGCCCCTCAACAGTTCCGTGGACGAGGAGACGGAGGCCAATCTGTTGCGTCTGGTCATCAATAATTTCCAAAATCCAAACAGGCGTTACGAGATCCTCGAGCGTTTCAATGCCAACGTGCCGCACAGTGGACTCAACTACAGCGTCACACAGGATGTAATTTGAAGCAGCTCCAAATTGCCAAGCATAATTGTTAAAATTGAAATTTGTATTTCGTGCAGAGTCTGTTTGCGGAGAACAAGGAGAAGCTCATAATGAGTGCACTGCAGGCCTTGGCTCAAAAGGAACTCGATAGTCCGACGGCGCAGTTGAATAACACCGAGCTAGAGTCCATATTCCATGCGTTGACGCGTCTGCTGGCCAGCAAAGTGGGCTATGCGGCCTTTACCAATCTTCCGGGGTATTTTTATTTTAAATATATTTATGTATATATTTATTTATGTATTCAATGAACAATTTTTAAATATGCCTTTGCAGTTTTCGTGAAATTATTGGCACCAAGGTGGTGGCTTCGTTGCGACGCAAGGATTTGGCAGTGACCTACTCGGCGATTGATATGATCAACTCATTGATGCACTCGGTGCACACCGACCATGACCTCAAGCAAGAGCAGCTGAACAAATCTTCCATATTATCATCGAAATCATTTTTGGAAACACTGCTCAACATGTGGACAACGCATGTGGTACGCCAAGTCCAATCTTATCTATGATTTTGATTGTGTTCATGCTTCGTTTCTTCCTGCAGAGCCACGGCAGCGGTGCACTGGTCTTGTCCGCCATGCTCGATTTTCTGACGTTCGCGTTGTGTGTGCCTTACAGCGAGACCACGGAAGGCAAGCAGTTTGATATACTGCTCGAGCTGGTTGCGGAGCGCGGTCGCTTTTTGTACAAGCTGTTCCAGCATCCATCGCTGGCGATTGTTAAGGGCGCAGGTCTGGTGTTGCGCGCCATCATTGAGGAGGGTGAGCTGCATGTGGCCCAGCAAATGCAGGCGTTAGCTTTAGACGAGGCGGCGCTGTGTCGTCACTTGCTTGTGGCACTCTACACGCCCTCCAATGATCCCACATTGATAACGCATCGCCAGCTGTCGCGTCACCTGATCGGTCTCTGGCTGACAGATAGCGATGAGGCCATGGAACTGTTTAAGCGCATTTTCGTAAGCTGAGAACCTACATTGTTGGATTTTATTTTATAACGTTCCTCGAATTGCAGCCCGCTGGCTTGCTGACCTTTCTGGAGACAGAGGAAAGCGTGCCCGACACGGATGTGGAGGAGGACAAACTGAATTTTCGCGATAATCTCAAATTTGCAATTCAACATTCCAAGAAAACTCGCAAGAATGTGATAGAGAAGCATTTGCAGGGCATCAAGCACTGGGGCTTGAACCTGATCGAGCAGCAGGATGGCGCCGCCCAAGCGCTCAAGAATCGTCCAGTGGTGCTGCGCAATCGACGCCAGAAGAAGAAAACCTCCGATGCCATTGTTAATTTGCCCTATTTTTTCTACAACTTTGCCAAAGATCACAGTTTGCCCAATTTAATTTGGAATCATAAGGTGAGCATAATCTTTGATATACGCTTTAAAAAATTAATACTTTAAAAAATTAATCACAAAATTAATCTGCTTCTTAATTAGACGCGAGAGGAGCTGCGCATGTGTCTGGAGAATGAATTGCGCCAATTTCTGAGTGATCGCGACCTAGCTGGTCAGATGATTGTGGCCTGGAACTATCAGGAATTCGAGGTGGGCTACCAGTGCCTGGCCGAGGAGATTAAAATTGGTGACTACTATATACGGCTCATACTGGAGAAGGATGATTGGCCGCAAAACCTGGTCAAGGATCCGTAAGTGGCATTAATCGAAAGTATAATTACGTGATGCATAATAATTCAATTATTTGCGGACAGGATTGAGCTGTTTAATGCTTTGTATCGCCGTGTGCTGTGCCGTCAGCGCGTCAATGACGATCAGATGACGGTGTTTTCACTGCAGGCGCTGGCCAAGGTGTATAGACGCTATCACCAGGAGATTGGCAAGTTTAGCGACATGTCCTACATTCTGCAACTCAGCGATCGCGTAAGTCACTTGCAGCTTTCCAGCTTTCATTTCTTAATCTTGTATTCTGCCCATCCTAGTGCCTGTCTCCGTCCATGCGGGATGCCTTAATCAACCTGATATCGTGTCTGGTGCTGGAAAAGTCCAACTGTCGCGCTCTGTGCGATCATGTGCAGTGCCTGGTTGACCTGATCACATTGGCGCACTTGCATAAGGGTCGCGCGCAGCTAAACACCAAAACGAATGTGATCGAGGCGGGTCCCAATATGTCTGCCTACGAGGAGAAGGACTGGTACTACAACATCGAGAAGGATGGCCAGAAAGCGGAACGGCAGGGACCCATTACCTACTCGGAGCTGAAGGAACTATGGCAGAAGGGTCAGATCACGCCAAAGACTCGCTGCTGGGCAATTGGCATGGATGGCTGGCGTTCGCTGCAGCAGATCCCCCAGCTGAAGTGGTGTCTTATTGCCAAGGGCACGCCGCTCTACGACGAAACGGAGCTGTCGTCCAAGATCCTCGACATCCTGATCAAGTGCACCAGCTTCTTTCCCAGCCGCACTCAGAATGGTGTGGCCGTGCTCATTCCAGGACCAAAGTTGTCGCGCAAGCTCTCTGAATTTATTTGCTTGCCGCACGTGGTGCAGGTGTGCCTCACCCACGATCCGGGCCTGCTGGAGCGTGTGGCCACACTACTCTGCCAGATCATGGAGGACAATCCCGAGATGCCCAAGGTCTACATGACCGGCGTCTTCTATTTTATGCTAATGTACACGGGCAGCAACATTCTGCCCATCACACGATTCCTTAAAATTACGCACATGAAGCAGGGCTTTCGCAGCGAGGAGGTGAGTCTGGATTTGATATCAAGATTACACTTCCACTTTCTGTTTCGTTCGATTCCTTTTGAAGACTTCCCAGTCGGGCATTATGCATCGGAGTATTCTGGGCCAGCTGCTGCCAGAGGCGATGGTGTGTTTCCTGGAGAATTACAGTGCCGAGAAGTTTGCCGAAATCTTCCTGGGGGAATTCGATACGCCCGAGGTGATTTGGAGCTCGGAGATGCGTCGCTTGCTCATCGAGAAGATTGCCGCACACATAGCGGATTTTACGCCGCGCCTGCGTGGCCACACAATGGCCAGATATCCTTACCTGGCCATACCCGTCATCAGCTATCCGCAGCTGGAGCACGAACTCTTCTGCCACATTTATTATCTGCGGCATCTGTGCGACACGCAAAAGTTTCCCAACTGGCCCATCTCGGATCCGGTGCAGCTGTTAAAGCATACGCTTGATGCCTGGCGCAAGGAGGTGGAGAAGAAGCCGCCACAGATGACCATACAGCAAGCGTACCAGGATCTGGGCATTGATCTGGCCAAGACGCCCAAGCCGGATGAGTCCATGATACGCAAGAGCTACTACAAGCTGGCGCAGATGTATCATCCCGACAAGAATCCCAATGGTCGCGAGATCTTTGAGAAGGTTAATCAGGCTTATGAATTTCTATGCTCGCGCTCCGTCTGGAGCTCTGGCGGACCGGATCCCAACAATATTGTGCTCATACTGCGCACTCAGAGTATTCTCTTCGAGCGCTATCCGGATGGTGAGTGGGCAATAACTTAACTACTTGTATGGGAGATACTCAAAATTCACTTTCAAACTTACAGTGCTGCGTCCATATAAATATGCGGGCTATCCGCAGTTGATCAAGACGATCCGGTTGGAAACGCGCGACGAAGAGCTGTTCCGTAAGGAGGCGCAACTGCTGACCGCCGCCTCGGAGCTGTGCTATCACACGGTCCACTGCTCGGCCCTGAATGCGGAGGAGTTGCGTCGCGAGGAGGGCATCGAAGCGCTGCTGGAAGCCTATTCCCGTTGCGTTTCCATATTGGGCGTCGACTCCAAGCCGGACTCGCTGCACTACCAGGTCATCTCGAATGTGACACGCTGCTTTGAAGTCGCCTGCAACTTTGAGAAGTGCAAGCAGAAGATCATCCAGCTGCCGCAGCTGCTCTCGGATGTGTGTCGCGTCGTCTACTTCAAGCATACGCTTTCGGTTAGCCTGGTGACCAGCCTGGCGGCCAACAACTATGATCTGCAGTGCAATCTATCCCGGAATGGTGTACTCTGGTCGCTGCTGCTCTTCATCTTTGAGTATGACTACACGCTGGACGAGAGCGGCGTGGAGGTTAGCGACAGGACCAATCAGCAGCAGCTGGCCAACAATCTTGCCAAAATGGCCGTTCTCGGCTGCATCGCCCTCGCCGGCTACGGTATGGACTTGCGTAACAAGCCCATCACGGGCAGCGAATCCAATTCGCCAGCAGCAGGAGCAAAACCGGCGCCAGCCATAAAACCCAAGCCGACATCGACAATCAATTCGTCTTACATGCAAAATGCGCACAATCCGCTGCAGAGCAAACAGCTGGCAATTGGCACTGGCAAAGAGCCGGAGAAGGAAACAGCTGTTGCGCTCACCAAGCAGGACTCGAGCGTTAGCAGCGACACCTCCAGTTCCACGCCCACAGACAGCGACAAGCAGCAGCAGCAGCCGCGCCAGAGCGCCATCCAGCAAAAGTATCTGGTGTCGGGTGAGCCGAACAATACGCTGATCAAGCAGGTGTTGGATCGCCTGCTCACGCGCTACATTGCCAACCAGTTGGCCACGGCACCGGACAGCGAGGTGCTCAAGCTGTTGACGGCCAACACGCGCAATCCCTACCTGATTTGGGACAATGGGACGCGGGCCCAGCTCAAGGATTTCCTGGAGCAACAGCGCACGGCATCCGCCAAGGAGACACACGAGGATATTGCCCAGGTCTACGAGCTGGTGAACAGCTTCGAATTCGATGCCCACAAGTGAGTAGCAAATGCGCATCTGTTTAAATTCCGATTTCAATTGTGCTTTCCTTTTTCCAGGGATGAATTGCAAATTGGTGGAATATTCATACGTATCTACAACGACATGCCCACGCATCCCATTGCCGAGCCCAAGCAGTTCATCATGGATCTGTTGGATTACCTGAAGCATGCCTATAAGTTTCTGCACCACAAACAGGCTACGCAATCACCGGCAGCTGCTGCGCCACCCGCAGCGACGCCCAAAATGGGCAACGATGGCATACTCACACCCACGCTTGCGCCCAATCATCCACAGCTGCAGCAGCAACAGCAGGACCACAAAACTGGCGGTACTTTCGACGAGGTACTGAATGCCTACAATCGCTCCAAGAGTCGCAAAAGGCTGGAAACGGATGCACAGGCGGAGCAGCAGCTATCGCTGCAGCAGGCTAAATACGACTATGCCAGCGATGAGCAGTTGGAGCTGCACATCACCATGGTGCTGCGTGCGCTGATTGCGGTAATCAAAACCAATGCCGAGGTGGAGATCCAATGCATTGGCAGTTTCGATATGATATTCGGCTTTCTGGCCAACAACATATTCGCGGATGTAAGTTTGCTGATGAAGTTCACATTCGCTGCACAGATCTCTTAATTCGCTTGCTTCCTTTCGCAGAATTCCAGCGTTAAGGCTGTGGCGCTGGAGGTGGTCGCTTTGGTGTCGCGCAACAAAGAGTGCGTCTCGGAGGTGGCTGCCTGTGAGATTCTTGGCAATTATTTGGTCGCACTCAAGGATCCCGAGCTGCGCGCCAGCCAGGTGAAGGTGCTGGAGACGCTCTCCGGCCTGATGAACGTCCAGGAGATGATCAAGGAGGCACAAGCCAAGGGTGCCGCCATCTATCTTCTAGACATGTTCTGCAATTCACGCAATCCCCAAATACGCGAAATGTGCGCCGAAATACTGGCCAAAATGACGGCAGATCGTCTAAGTGGGCCCAAGGTGCGCATCACCATATCCAAGTTTCTGCCTGCGCTCTTCATAGATGCCATGATCGAGTCGCCGGCGACGTCTGTGCAACTGTTTGAGTCCATTCATGAGCACCCGGAACTGATCTGGAACGACAACACGCGCTCGAATGTGTGCGATGCAGTGGCGGAGACGTGTAACCGATTCTATCAGCAGCAAAAGTCAAATACCCGACATTTGTGGAAGGATCCCGAGATGCTTAAGGATATTGTGTCCAATGAGATTGTTGTCGCTGGCGTCTATTTGAGACTCTTTGTCAGCAATCCCGCCTGGACGCTGCGCAAGCCCAAACAATTCCTGTCCGATCTCTTGGACTTTGTGGTCGAACAAATTGGCAAGAGCTCCACAGAGCAGGACGTGCTGGACTTGTCCACAACAGCGCTAGTGGAGCTGCTGCGCTCGCAGCCCAATCTCGCCGACGACATACCCGTACTGGGTCACATACCCAAACTGTTCAATCTGCTATCGGTGCAACCAAAGAACACGCTATCAGTATTACACCAGCTGTCGCTCTCTGAGGTGAGTTGAGCCCTTTAACAATCTCTAGCCACTAACTAATCTCCGTCATTTGCCTTCTCAGTTCTGTGTGAGCGCCATCTCGCAAACGGAATGCGTTGCGCCGCTCAAGAAATGCATGGAACAAAATCGGGATTGCATAGAGAAGGCATGCGAGGCACTGAGTCGCCTCTTCAAGCACCAACATGTGAGTCGCAAATGAAATTATAACTTTAATTATTTGATTTAAAATTATATATTGCGTTGCAGGACTCGCTGATCAGTCAGTCGCTGGAGGTGGGGCTCATACCATTTTTGCTGGGTCTGCTGGACAGTCGCTTGGAATTCGTGGACAATGCATCCGCAGTTAAAGCACAAATTGTCGCTGCACTCAAGGGCATGACACACAATCTCAATTATGGGGATCGTGTCACACAAATATTGCTCAAGCATCCCGTCTGGGCCGAGTTCAAGGATCAGCGTCATGACCTATTCATAACAGACACAAACATACGTGGCTACTTGACTGGTTAGCAAATAACTCTAAATATCTCTATATAGTCAACTGTAAGTCGTTACATTCTTGCAGGCATTAATCCAACGGCGGGCTACCTCACCGCAGGACCAGCGCAAAGCGTGGAAGTGCTTACCTCACCACCGCCCATGGATCGCGATGATCCTTCGGCACGTCAACCTATTGATTAGCGGCTCCTTATTTGCCACAGCCATCCAAAAGCTAAGCATAACTTATGATTTGTTTTGCTTTACACAAAATTCCACACTCTCTGGCTAAACGGCGCCGTCGATTGCCACGCAAGCTTTCACATGGACGCATCCTGATTTCCTTTATTGTATTAAAAGTTTTGCAACATTTTAAACACACACTGCTTTGTCAAACAAACAAACAAAAAAATAGAGAAGGAGTGGAAGAGGCGTGGCTGTCAGCAAACAAACATATTAACAATCTGTAACAAAGTCTATGAAATGTTTAATTTTTTTATATTTATATAAATTGTATAAATAGTTAATAGTGAATACACATATACACACACACTCACACGTACATACATATATACACATTAACTAAAGCATGCATAAAGTGATTATACATATGTATTATGAATTAAAACAGACTCATTTAAAATGAAACAATTGAGATATTTTCATTGTTTGGGCGGGTTGGTTGAGTGGAGCGAATCATTTCCCTTGCACCTAGATATATTTGCATAGATATATCTGGGCCATATCCCTAAAGATCTTGAGCTGAAGCATATTTTCATATATTGGAGCAATTTGAAATTCTTAGAAGGGTTTGGGATCTTAGATTACCAAGTAATTATTGAATTCATTGCGATAGAGTTCGCTGGTGCGATTTTAACGCCTTATATCCTTTGAAAATATGTAAGGATTTAGACGAGTTAGAGTAATTATCCTGAAAAAACCGATCCAAAAATATGCTTTAAGATAGTCGATTATTTCTATAACTCGTATTTATTATGCTGTCTCTCTATCGATACCCCAGAAAAATTTACTTTGCCTGAAAGTATGCAATGGTTTGGATTCTTGATTTATTACATTTAGTATATTTATTTGTTTGGTATTTTACATCGCAGCTGCTCAATAATACGGTCACACTGCTTGTTCAGATAGTAAAAAGTAAACAATGTCGCTGGTTGCTGATTATAGCGATTCCTCAGAGTCTGATGTGGAAAGCAGCAGCAATGAGTCTGAAAAAGAAGACGTAAACAAGTCAGAAAGGTTAGGTAATAATATATATCAAATAATGACACTAATGAAAAACATAAATATTTTCAGATCGCCCGCAATAGAGAAAATACCCAAACTGCCCAGTGCGAGCGCTGCGCTGGACAATGCGGCGACAAAACGGACTGGGGATGTGTTTAGTAATCCGTTTTTGGAGGCGGAGTTGCACAAGACAGCCTCCCTGGAGCGACACGTCAAAATGGTCAACAACGATACGCACTTGCAATTAAAGAACGGCCGAAAAATATGTTGGAATTATAGGAAGGGTCGCTGTCGCTTTGGTACCAGCTGCCAATATGCACACGACTCGGATTTGTCGCTGGAGTCGTCAGCAGACAAGGAAGGCAAAGTGGAGACTGCAGCGCAAACATCCACACCAAATTCAAGTGCCAACAAGGGTAGGGACAGGGACAACAAACGCAAACGTCCTGGTCTAAGCGATGCCATCGAACCAGGCAAGCGTGTTATGAAATCTTACCAGCAACAGCATCATCTCAGCACGGGAACACGTCGTCCACCCAACTAACAACTAAGCTCAAATGACGCCAGCGTCTGTGATGCGCAACACGCAGCTGCCTTCGCTGGCCCCACAGCTGTTGCTTAGCACCTTCAGCAGTCGCAATCCATCGCTGTGTGAATCCTCTGGTAGCTCCAGCGCCAGCGTTAGTGTGCAAACCGAGCACCAGTAATCACCCAAATAGGTGAAGTCATCTGGCGCTGCATCTGATTCTGGTTGCGTCAATCCGTCATCGTTGTCATCCTCATCATCCATGCCATCAGCTGTGAATGAGATTTTAGTATAACACCATTTGTAAATAAATTTCAGTTTAAGAAAAGAACAAAGCGTTTTTGAATAGCCTTGCTGGACATATGTCAGCGCATGATATAGTAACCTGATCCGATAGAAGCAGACAAATGTACCGATAGACAGACCAGTTTCCATGCAAATTGATATACTATATATCGTATGGCTTGGATATGCCTCATTTTAATAAAAATGTGATTAACTCTTGCACACTTACTTTCATCATCCGGAACGAAGGACAAGTTGCCCACAATGAATGCTATGCCATGTTGCACAGCTAATTTTCGCATAATCATGGCCAACTCCGTTAGAAAACTGCGTCCCTTGTTGCGATTAGAACTGCTGCGTAGCATTATGAAACAGGCCGTCAAGGAATCAATTAAAACAACTTTAGTGCGGGACAGAGGATTCAATTTGGCTTTAGGATTTGATAGTTGCTCGTGGAGAGATTGGAGTGCTACGAGCAACGATTGTGCTGAGATGGCTCTGATCACATTAATTTGATCTAAATATTTATCAACAGCTTCTTCATCAAGCTGCCGCTGCTGCAGTATCTCCTCCAACCGCTCGGTTTCAAAGCCAGAATTGGTGTCCACAAAAAGTATTCCACAATTCATTCCGTTTCTACAAATTAAATTGATGGCCAATGTGTGCAGAAGTTCAGTTTTGCCCGCATCGCTATCGCCAATAATCTCCCAGACTCGACCAGGGCGAAAGGGCTGCCCTATGGACTCCAGCAAGTTGTCCAATCTGTAAGTGATTCAGAGTTAGATTCTGATTAAGCAATTCGAATCACTTATTTTGCATACTCTTCAATGCCGGTTGAATAGTTAACTGGATTGGGCTGATAAAGTATTTTAAGCTTTACTTTTCCCACCAATAAATCCAGCAGCTCTCGCTTGATTTCCTCAGTTGTATCGCTGCTGAGCGCTAATATCTGGTCAACAGTATCTGCGTCCACAAACTCTTCGGCTGTGTTAATATTCTGTTTTTGCAGCAATTTAATATGATATTGAGAGAGTTGTTTTCCCGTTTTAGTTGACGAGAGCAACGATTGCAGCTCCTCGCAGCTACCCATTTGTTTACAATTGGCGGAAATAAATTATCGATTTCACATTTGAAAATCGATAGATTGCATATTTGTAAACATTGGTATATTGCCAAATAGGCGTTAATTAGTGCAAAATTTCACTTGCAAGAATTCAAATAACGGACGATTATAATTAAAAAAAAAAAACATGAGTTAAAATTATACATATTATGAGCTGTGCCATTATACATGCCCTTTTAATATTACACATGTTAATGATTGCAATTGTTAAGTGAAAAGTAAAACGACAATAAAAAATAAATAAAATAAACTAAGTTGCGTTCAGATTGAGCACGTTTTAAGTAAAAAAAAATTCAAATGACTCATGAATTGGATCAAATAGTGATACTATTGTGTGTCTGTGTGTGTGGGCATGCGAGTGTGTACATATATGTGCATCATGGAAACCCCCAAGCATACATACTGAAGTCGCCACTTTATCTTTAAGGAATACGACTCGCAGCTTAATCTGAATTAGCAGCAATTGCCAGCCAGTCTCAGTCGCACATGCAATATGGACGAGAGACCTCATGCACATGAAAATCTGGTCGCCAAACCACATCGCGACGACCAATATGATGCAGCAGCCGTCAGCAGTCGCAGGGGATATGCTTCTATAGAAAGAGAAGTGGTCAATGATTCCAATAGACCTGATGCAGTTGAATCACCAGCGAATCCATGCTCTCAGCTGAGATATTTTCTATTGGAACCGTTTATATTGATATTGCTCTTTGCATATAATTTATCAGGTAAGATTTGCGAATTTGATCAGATAACCATAATATACGCATAAGTGTACAACTTATTTTAGCTACCGTACTTCAATCCCAAATAATCTATCAAAGCTGCACAGCTGGCTTGGGCTACACAAAAGAGGTTTGCAGTTTGCTGGGCACCAAAAACTCTACAAATGAGACGAAAATAATTGAGCAAAAGGTTCAGCCATATGCAGCACATATTTTTCTTGCCAACAAGATTCTGGGGTCGCTTCTGCCCGCATTTTGTGGTTTGTTTGTTGGCGGCCTGGCGGATCGATATGGCAGGAAGCCTCTATTACTCGCCTCCTTCTTCGGTGAGTGTCGTGTGTTCTTGAATCGTTCTTTTTCCGAGTCTGTTCACATTAATTTATATGTTATTTTTATGCAATTCTTTAATTAACTATAAAACAGTTATTTAAAGCATTTCTTCGCTTGTACTAACACTAAGTCGTAGTTCTTAATTTAAGAACTTGATTTCTTGAGTGACGCTGATTTGTCTGAATGTTTGGGTGATATCAGCATGGCTTAAGTAGCTTGATTATTTATAGTTAGGAACTTTTTTCACATAGTCTGATTTAAATTGTAAGTGCTTTGATTACAAAATACTCTCAATTGTTTTGAGTTAGTTCCTTAAATGTGTCCTTGCAGGATATGTGCTGCAGTATGGCTTATCAGCATGTATTGCCTATGTGGCCATGCAGTTGGACGGCTTGGTTAGTCCTTGGTACTATTTGATTACCATAATACCGATATCGTTGCTGGGCAGCAACGTTACCACAACCACGGCAGCACTCTGCTTTATAGGCGATGTTTCCACCGGTAAAATGAGATCTTACAGGTGAGTGAAGAAATTCAACACATGAAGAAATAAATATATATATTTATTTATGCATTTTGAACTCCATTTTACCACCAAGAATGATCGCCTATGAGCTGTGCATCTATGTGGGTTTACTGCTGGGCAGCTTTTCCTCCGGCTACATTTATGACGCCACGAATGCATTCACCATCTTTGTCATCTCGGCTGCATCCATACTCATTGCCCTGTTGCTGATGGCAGCCCTGCTGCCCGAGAGTCTGCAGAATAGGCAGCGCTCTCAAGGTTTTGCGCTTAAGGATTTGTGGTACACCAGTTTTAGGAGACGTGAATACTCAGATCGTTCCATACTCATACTGCTGATGTGTGTGTTGCTACTAGCGACTTTCGTAAGCGGTGAGTCCTGCTTATAGAATTCACCTCACACTTTATTGATATCAATTGGTTTTCCAGATGGCAGCAATTCTGTGTTTTATATGTTTATGCGTGAAAAGTTCCATTGGACAGTGCGAGAGTTCACCAACTACGAATCTGTGAGCATATTGGTGCCAGCTGTTGCCGGATCTGGTGGCATTCTGTTTCTCTGGTCGCTGCGGCAGGTGTGCAGGGGATTAACAATTGAAAATTACATCATGCGTTAATCACTTCCCATTTACAGTGCACTAAATCAGCAACTCTTTGGTTGGCGGTCATCTCGCTGCTGAGTCATGTGTCGAGCAGTCTGATGAGGGCATTTGCCTTTGTCGACTGGCAAATCTATCTGGCTATTGCCTTGGGAGTATTCAAGTCAATGGTGAATCCCATGTGTCGCACCATGATAACAAATCTCTTGCCAGACGTGGAGCGAGGTGTGTATCATAACGAATGTATCTTTTTATACCCTGTACTCTCAAATGTGTTACAAATCTATCAAAGAGTTGTGGAAAACTTTGTAGAATACAATTATTTTGAGACACTTTCACTTGTTCTTCCTAATAGCTATTTTTATCTGTTGTTATCATTTTGAGAGTGTGCTAATGCTGGGTACAGGGTATTTATTTATGTACCCGACATTTATATTAATATATGAGTATTATTTTGTTTACAGGCAAAATATTTGGTATGCTCGGAGTGCTGCAGTCCCTTTCCCCGCTCGCCTCCTCGACACTGTACATCTTATTTTATACCTTAACATTGAGTAGTGTGCCGGGTTTATTCAACCTTATCAGCGCCAATTTGTATGGACTTGCGATTGTTCTGTTGCTGTGAGTAACCCTAAATATTAATATGCAAATATTATAATGTGTACTTAATAAATTCCTTTGATTTCTTTTAGCGTTGTCTGCCGTAAAAAAACAAACAATTCAACATACTACGAACCGATTTTTAAGTGATGCTCCCACTATGTACTTAAACTTTTTTATAATTTCGATAATTTGCACATTAATTATACAAATTGGATGATGCCAGTAATAATATGGCCCATTGAATTGCCTACTTACATATTTACACACAATAAAAAGCGAAATGTGTGAACTGTAAATGTATATTTGCGGGGGGGGGGGTTTTTTTATTGGCTAATTCACCGAACCATATAAATAAGTGAGATTGCTCTTTTGGGTGAAGTGACCAATTGGTAGATACCCTAGCAAAAATACGTTTGTTGCGTTAAAAAAAACAATCAGAGAGAATTACCAACAAGTGTTTTTTTTGCGTTAGTGAATTCGCTTAATGTTTGCCACATTTCGCATATTTGAGAACCGCATTTAGAATTGCAATTATTTGGAATTATTTGGTTGATATAGCCTGACCTGTTGTTGTTAATTGTGGGACAATGGCGTGTGGTCAGTTAGTTGATAATTCGCCCCACAATCAACATATTAAACAACATTAAACAAATATGGTAAACAACCAGTGAGAAATTGGTGCTAACTTCATGCCAAATTTTGCGCTAATTTCATTTGCTAATTTTCAATTAAGAGTCACACTTTTTATACCCTTGATTGAATATTTATCAGCGGCTTAAAACAATAACATTTTGTGTTCTACACAAGCGATATGCCAAGTAAATAATATTTATTTAATATATTTATGTAGATATTTACCTATATTCCAAATATAAAAGGCATGAAATGCATTTTTTATTTTATTTTAATTAACAAACGGAATTCATAAATGCTTATTTTCAATTCAAATTTATGGATATCATTTATTTTCGGAAATATTGTAATCTTGCTGAAAGCAATTAATCAAAAAGCATTCGTCTGGAAACCCGTTATTTACTATTATATAAACAAGTTTACAAGCGATAACTCTAAAAAGATTTGTTTAACATTCTCTTATCTTGTGCCTGAGAAATTATGGCAAATTAAAGTTTCTATTTAATGTCAAAAAATTTAAATTAAAAAATAACTCTCCACTAAAGGCCATGCCTTGACTTTGGCTCGTGCTTCCCATTTGCAAATATCACGAATTAAACAACAACAATAAGAGAAAAAAACACACGCACACCAATCCAGACAACGATAATAAGTAAGCTGAAAGAATGGAACGCCGAAGACAGCATACCCTTACAAATTTCAATTTCACTTTATATAAAGACAAAAGGCAGCTAGGCCAGAAGGACGATTATATAAGATGGTCCATCCAGATATCTTTACTCCTGTCGGACAAGTTCGCATAGAAACAGACAGACAGACATGGCTGAGTCGCCTCAGACAGTGATACTGATAATATAAATGCGTTTCAAACTTCATAACAAAATTAGAATAACTTCTGTTAGGGTATGCACAAAAAAATAAAAATTAAAGTAACAAAGTGAGGCTCAGGAGAGTTTTGGCGCCTAGACAAGCAGTAGCTGCTGATCGAGAGGGGAAGGCGGGAGGGGTGCAGGTGGTGTGGCAGCCAGCGACAAACTTATTTAAGCCCACAACACAGTGAAATCGAATTTAAACGAATCGGAATCGCTGTCGCTTACCGTGCAAAGCATCTCGACTCGTCAACACACAGCGAACGGAATTTTTTGTTTTTATTTCCGAGAAACAACTGAAATTTGATAACATCTGGTGCTGAAAGTGGCTTCGTATACCCAATGTAACTAGAACAGTGGATTTGTGATGAACAACTGTTGTGGAATATTTGTGCCGCGCGTTTAGTTATGTACTAGTTGCTATTGTTAGTGCCGATTTTAAACTGTATATAAGCTTACAGACGGTACCTGATAATTTATAATTGTTGCCAGTTTCGTCTAAGTCGTGCCAAAAAAAACGCGAATATCGGGTGTAATTTAAGCAAAAGTTGACTATAAGCTTCAATTGTAGTCTAAAGTGCGCCGTGTGATTATTTTTGTGTTGTTCGAACAATCGGCTGAGAATCATCTGCTAAAGTTACAAGCAAAACATCACAAACCAATCCGTTGCCAAACCGTCCAGAGACTGATACGAATAAATTGACAAAGTACAAATGAAAAAGTTGACAAAATTATTAAAGTGAATTGAATGCAGCATTGAACTCGCACCGAACACCAAAAATTGATCAATAAATTTAACTGCAAATACGTGCTGATTAATCTAAACATATTTTTTGAACACAACAACAACAACAACAACATCAACTCGCAGACAAAATAATTAACAAAAATGGTCGAAAAAGTGTCAACTACCTTGACTTTAAAAGGCTTGCGAAATATCCAATGGAATCGAATCTTCCATATGTTCTACATTGAACCGGTTGTTTTCATGTTGCTATTCTCGGTGACGTTGTCCAGTAAGTGCCAATAATTTGCGTAGTTAAAATGATTTCGTTGATTTGAAGATCTCCATTTGCATAGACACCATACTAAGGAATCAGATTATCTATCAGACCTGCACGACGATCTTTCATTACAATGTCAGCGATTGCCAATTGCTGGATGCTAAAAATGCCAGTGCCGAAATAAAGGTATGCAAAACTTTTGAATATATACTTATATAGTTAAAGTAACGCTATGACTTATACTTGGAAAGTTTGAATCATTCACAAAACTGCTGTACCTATTTAAGTTTTTAAACTTACGAAACAGTCTTAGAATGTGAACAATTATTCCAATGAATTTCAGTTGACTTATGTGTTATATTTGAGAATTCTACTTAAGAGTCGAAATTGTATTTCCAGGCTATCGAAACCGAACTACAACCCTATGTGGCAAATCTATTTCTATCGCGCACACTCCTCGAAAGCATTGTGCCCGCATTCTGTGGCCTCTTCATTGGCGCCTGGTCGGATCACTATGGACGCAAGCCGTTGCTCATCGTCTCAATGATTGGTATATCCATAAATATGTTTATATATATTGACTGTAATCAAATGCAATTTAAATGCAGGTTTCGCTGCATCGTTTCTGGCAACGGCTGCCATTTGTGAGCTGTCCACTTATTACGAGATCAATCCTTGGTGGTATATTGCGGCTGCAGTGCCTCATTCAATACTGGGAGGCAATTGTGTATTCTCTGTGGCGGCCCTTTGTTTTATTTCGGACATAACGGATACCAAAACACGGCCTTATCGGTGGGCACATAAAGTCGAAGCTTAATCTAGGCCTATACTAATTACGACCCTTTGTAGCATGATCTTCATGGAGTCGTTGTTCTTGATTGGACTCACGAGTGGTTCTTTGCTGTCCAGTTTCGTTTATGCCGCGACAAATACAGCGACTACTATTGGCATCTCCGGCTTTATAACCACAATGGGCACACTGTTCGTCATCTTTTTTGTGCCTGAGAGTCTGCACATACGGCTGGAGCAGGAGGCCAAGGCGGCGAGCGCTGCCGCCGACAAGAATGAGAAGGATACGTCCATCTCCATTGGCAGCCCGCCCGTTTTCATGAATCCCGGCGAGACGGAGTCGGAGCATAAGATGCCACATTGCCAACAGTTGCCCACACCGGCGACACCGGCGATGACCATCGAACAGGATCTGCTGGCCAAGTATGTGGAGCGACTGAAGGCGACCCAGCCGCCTGTTCAGTGCGAGCCGGCGACCGATACCACCAAAAAAACTGGCCTGTTCAGCTTTTCACACATCAGAGATATGGTTAACACCTGCACGAAGCCACGTGAGAATCATGCTCGTGCTATTATTTGGCTGGTCACAATTGCCATGTGCCTCTCCATCTTTGTTTTCGGTGAGTTGTTATTTGTGCTCAATCAGGATGGGGTTTAATTCGGCTGTTCTACGCATTTAGATGGTGTCATGACGGTCATGTACTTGTTTGCCCGGGAGAAGTTCCACTGGTCAGTGCGGGATTTCACCTTCTATGAGACGGTTAGCCATCTGGTGCCCATTATGGGTGCACTCATTGGATTTCTGATACTGCGCAAGGTGAGTTTTTTCTGTTCCTGATGAGCAGGTGAGTTGAGTTGTTCAAGCTTTTCTTATTTATTCGCGCAGATCTTTCGGTTGTCGGTGGTCACGCTGGCGCTGCTGGCGTTCTTCTCGGAAATACTTAAGAATCTCGCAAGGGGTTTGTCGACGCAGCCCTGGCACATGTATCTATCCGTCGTGCTGGGCATATTCCGTTCCATTGGCGGCCCCATGTGCCGCACCATTGTCTCGAACATTGTGCCTTCCTCAGACCTGGGTAGATTGTTTTTTGCATTCAACAGCTGCTTTTTAGTGGAATAAAATGTGTTTTTCTTTTTCAGGTAAAATATTCTCAATTAAAAACGTTTTACAATCGTTTGCACCTTTCGGTAAGCATGCCTCCCCGACCCCTTTCCCACTCTTTATTTAGCCTTTAATTATTGTTAATTTGTGCTGTAGTTGCCGCACCCCTCTACACATACATCTACAAAAAATCGCTGGGATACTATCCGGGTCTTTTCCACTTCGTCAGTTCTGCTCTGTATCTGCTGTCATTCATATTTATTGGGTGAGTCTGTGTGGAAGATTTGCCTTCCGAGCTTTGCTAATTGTTTAAATTTGTTGTTGCAGATGTGTGCTGCGCATTAAGTACATGCACAAAACCTACTATGCCAAGGTGTTAAAATAGTATCCTAGTTGGCAGCCCCCTTCGTGGCTTAGCGTAATATTTATAACAAATTGTTTTTAGTTATTGTGTGATGCCCCCTATTCTTAGTTTTTATATGTATGTGTTACGAGTAGAAAACAAAAATTAAATAAATATATAGAAAACACTTTATGTAGGTATAAAATATACAAAACATTTGCTAAGTATATTTACAGATCTAACATAATGGATATTTACATTTTATTGGTCTCAGATTGTTATCTGTTTTTGTCTCTTGTCACTAATAAATATAGCAATAATCACGTGTATATGTGTTCGGTTCATAAATACGTTATGGACATTTATACTGAGGGTTCCTGCGGTCAATTACAAATTTACGGAGTTACATATACATACATGTTTTGAATAGGATAACGATAATACTTTTTCGCCGATAAGAAATGCTGACTCACAATTCGTCAATTGATATAATAATGGACATCACAAAAAACATGTAGATTTGGTCTATATGGTTTTTTTTTTTTTTGATTTGAACTAAGCCAAACAGGCAAGAAATGGTTAGCTGCCAATGACCTTATAGACGTTGCTTCTGGCCAGTAGTGTTTGTAGGCCAAAGATGATGCTGTAAAAATATTAATTGTATATTAGATACATACGGAAACTAAGCGAGATTTTATGGTGAACTTACGCCATCAAAATATAGGACAGAAAATTTAGACCCGCGCTAATGAAATTGAAGACGCCCGGATAAGTGCTTACAGTTGCTTTATAAACAGCCGTATAAAGCGGCGCAGCTACCAGTGGGGAAACCATTTCCATTGAGGTGGTTAAAGCAAAGATTTTTCCTAGGCAAAGAAATTGCATTAGTATATTATGGATGTGAAATGTTTGCTGCCTGTTTCCTACTTACCGACATCCGTTGCGGGCGCCACGACAGAGAGTATAGCACGGCACATTGGTCCCAGGACGCCACGCATCGTGCCCAGCGCCATGCCCAGGTACATCTCCCACGGAAATTGGGCAGTTGCGCGCACTGTGCTCTCCAGCACACAGGCGGCCAGCGCAATGAGAGCCAAGCTGACGATAGACATCTTGAACAAGCGACGCATCACAAACATTCCACAAACGCTGCCCACGATTTGCACTGCAATGCGAACCGTACTGAACTCAGTGATATCCTTGACGGTCCAATCGAACTGTTCGCGCATGAAGAGTACATTCACTGTGTTCTCGCCCTCCATGTTGAAGATGGAAATGGTGAGTGCCACCATGGTTAACCAGATGATGGCGCGATCGTAGTTGGCACGCGGCAGGAAGCAGGTGCGAACCAGATCCACGACAAGAGATAAGCTGAAGAACTCGCGCACCCAAGATCCTCTGTGTCTGTCCTCCTCTGGCAAGCTCTCGGGCACCAGGAAGTACACATAGAAGAGCGCCACGAGCATGAGACCGGCAGCAATCGCGAAGAGAACCAACTCACCGGTCGCTGCATAAATATACCCGCTGGCCACATTGCCAACCATCATGCCGATGCACAACGATGCCTCATTCAGCATCATGCTAAAAATATATGCAATGTAATATGGATTCAAAGAATTTTGTGGGGGTAAAGTTTACCGCTGCGCCTTGCGCTCCTTGGCTACATCCGAGATGTAGCAGTAAACACCAGTAATTAAGGCGCAAGTGCCACCGCTTAATATAGACGGCACCGAAGCCAGCAGGAACCACCAGGGACTGATGTTCTGGAACGTTGTTACCTCCGCTATACCAGTCAATATCGTTGCACCTGCCACATAACCTGAAGGATGATAAAAAAGAGATTATTTTCGACTCTCGATAGAATGTATCTTAGGCTGTATCTACCTGTAAAAACCGTTAGCAAAACGGGTCGTCGTCCAAATTTATCCGACCAGGGTCCAATGAAGAGGCTCACAAATGCGGGAATAATGCTCTCCATCAGTGCTATTGCCATTGTTATATTCGCTGAATAAGCCTGCACTTTAAGTTCCAGCTTCTGCAAAATTTGTATGATAACAATTAATTAATAACAATAGTAAATAAATAAAATAGCTTTTATGATATGCACATTTTATATGACTCATCGCATTATATTTTTTGATTATTACAATATTTCGATAAGTCAAACAAATTAGTCATGCATTGTCTTGGCAATTACTTTGGAAGTTGACCGTAATTAGCCCGATAAGAATTGAGTACTCAGATTATACTGGTTGTCAATATATATATATATGTGTGTATAGAAAAAATTTCCACGCTTATCTCGCAACTCAAACAATAGATTTGATTTAATAAGGATGCTGTTGTGCACCGAAACACTTCTTGAGGCCAATTGCTGTCATAAATCAATGTAGTATAGCTAATACATAAAATAGGTCAAAATAAATTTCCGAATACAACTGCAAAGCATTTATATTAAAGAGCATCGTCACAGCGATAAAAGCAAACAACAAAAAATAATGAGCGTGATATAAACAGCGGCGACGAATGATATGCAAAAAAAATAAAAATAAAAAGCAAAAATAATTACATCTAATAATGTGTATAATATAATGTGTATATATAATAATATAAATATGATATCGTATATTTAAACTCACTTTTGTTGCTTCGGAGCCTCGATCATTGCCCAGCAGCGGCTCACAGTCGGTTGCGTTGTAGTGCAAAATGGTGACACATGTCTGATATAGAATTTGATTTTGGAAAACCGCCCCTAAAAATTGTAAATTCATTAAACAAATTCGAAAATTTTAATCATTTTTCCCACTCACCCAACAAACTGCGGGCTGTGAATACAAGAAATACAGCGGGTTCCAATATAAAAAAATTGCTGCGCGCACTACTTGGGGCGACATTGGCATCTTCTGTAAGAGCAGGTGCCTCGACATCAGCATTCGCTCCCGTCGAATCGGCGGCATCATAGAGTCGTGGCGCCACATCATGCTCAATCTCCGCTTCGGAGTCGCTAACCAAGGGCGCTTCGTCTGATGCGCTCATCTTGTTTCGATTATTGCCTTGGATCGATTTAGCAGCTGTTCATTTGTCTAAACAAAGGAACTAGCAAATCATTATGCGTCTTTGTAAATACTAATAATGCTATTATTTTATAGCCACAGTCGTCTGCCCACGTCGAGCTCTGTTCCGCCACTAAACACAACGTTCTTTGTTATTTGCAACGATAACAATATTGGAGTGTGGGTATGCGTGTGTAAGTATGTGCAATTTAGCGTAACGGAGCTTCTAGCCTGTTGCGATTAGAATGATTCGAGTACTAATTAATAATATTTTGCGCTCCCCAAACTTTCTAAAAAAAAAACCCAAAGCTTTGCATTGAACAATGAACAGCTGTTCTTGTTTACCATGCCATTTTGAGTAAATCGATTGTCTTTTTTAGCAGAACGCAGTGATTCCACTGCCCGCATTTCATAACGCACAACATTGAGTAAATTGATAAGACTTTAATTATAATTTTCTGGTATTTATTATTAAGTTTACAAAACTAGATATAAAGTTAGTAACGCCGACGTTCACGCTCATTACGCGAATCCCTTTCACGGTGCTCGTGGCGACCGCCACGCTGCCGATCCCGTTCTCGCTCTCTTTCTCGATCACGTTCCCAATCTCGATCTTTGTCATCTCTGCCATGTCGCTCTCTCTCTCTGTCACGCTCCCGATCGCGCCTCTCCCGTTCCCCATCCCGTCTATTCTCATTTCGACCCGATTGCCTTCTATCGTAATCGTCATTGTGGCTGTGATTCTGGTTGTCTCTGTTGCGCGCACGATTGCGTTGTCTGTCATACTCCTCCAGATCGTCGTAGTAGTCGCGGGAGCGTGGATTACTGTTGGGTGCAGTGCGTCTGTCCCGCTCTTGACTGCGGGATTTTGATTTGGAGCGACCTCGACGGGGTCTGCGCACTAGGGATGTTGAACTGTTCTTTGGGCGATTGGATTCCTGATCGTCGGCATCCTTAGCCTCATCCTCGCTGGGTACCTCATCGTCCAGATCCTCATCCAGAACGGACACCTTTGGCTCCAGCTCATTATTCTCCTCGAGAATGCCACGTTTCTGTATGCGAGGCAAAATGATGTCGCAGACGCGATCGTTGCGCAGCAGTTCATCAATATACTCATCCATATAGACGATCTCAAACTGCCCGGCTCGATTCTGGCGACGCAGCTTGCGATTGTCAATGTAAAGCGGTTCCAAATACTTGTAGCAATCGATGGCGGCGCCGGTTAGACGCAAATAGAATGCGCCCAAGGCACGCACATATTTGAACTCCTCGTTCTTGATGAACTCCACCACAATGTCCTTCTCCGGCTGAATTTGCAGCATCTTCAACGTGAGGCAGAGAAATTGAGTCGGTCGAATATTTCCACCATAGACGCCGCCAACGAAACGCAGCTCCATTGCCTTGTCCACAAGTAGTTCGGCTGTGAGGGCAAAGCATTGCTCCTTCCAGTACTTGGAGTCGTAGATGCGGGAGCGGATGATCTTCTCGATGAGATATTGCGGATTTGTGCCGTGCACGTTTTTCGCCTCTTTAACCGTGCGATTTGCCATTTTTGTGTTTTGTTTTCAGAGGCATTTAGTCCCGTCCAGGGTTGCTGTATGCGCGTGAGGGCTGCACGCTGTATATCGGCATCGATAAATCGTCTTGTGTATGGGTTGCAGTTTGATACAAATGTTTTTTTTTTTCGATAACACGATGACGCACACATCCGTAGACAAAAACACCAGACATCGGAGCTGAGGAAAAACGCAATAGGAAATCTTTAATTAATAATTACAATTCGTGTGTTTTGTGCGCTTGTGGAAGAGCAGAAAATAAAGAAAACAAGATGAGTTTCTTTGGCAAAATGTTTGGTGGCAAAAAGGAGGTGGCTCCGACGACGGGCGAGGCGATACAAAAGCTGCGAGAGACAGAGAATATGCTGATTAAGAAACAGGAGTTTCTCGAGTCCAAAATCGAGGAGGAGTTAAATACAGCACGGAAGAATGCATCCAAAAACAAAAGAGGTAGGTGTAATGATATCAGCGGGGATCACCTGCGTGCCCCATAATCAGTTGTCAACGTTATGACTCATTATTTTTGATTGCGTTGATTTTGTTTTTGTTATATTAAAAAAGAAGAAGTAAAAAACCCATTTGCCATTTGCTAGTGAGAGAACATCCAGTAAAAATCTATATATTTCTTCGCCTCCTTTCTTTATGCGCTCTACACATTTCTGCATCTGCATACCACGCTGGCTTTCCGGACGCTAACCCCATAACAAGAACGTAATATAAACATTGCCTAATACTAACAAGCTAAAAAAATCACAGTGTAATCGTTTTTCAATTGGGCGAGATAACCAAATTTGTCATCACATCTATCTAAGATTCCTTTTGTTTACTTTATGTGCGCTGCCTTTTTTTCATGTACGCTAATTAATTTTTGTCTGATTTTGTGCACGCTTTTGCAGTGGCTTTGCAGGCGCTGAAAAAGAAGAAGCGACTGGAGAAGCAACTGCAACAAATCGATGGCACCCTCTCCACGATCGAGATGCAAAGAGAGGCGCTGGAGAGCGCCAACACGAACACTGCTGTCCTGACCACAATGAAGAATGCGGCAGATGCACTCAAATCCGCACACAAGAACATGTGAGTAGAACTATTTAAAGAACATAAAATCAAAACCAAATTATACCATTTAATAATTCAGGGATGTGGACAATGTGCACGACATGATGGATGATATTGCCGAGCAACAGGATGTGGCGCGTGAAATTTCTGATGCTATCTCGAATCCAGTTGCCTTTGGCGCCGATCTGGATGATGAGGATCTCGAGCGGGAACTCGATGAGCTGGAGCAGGAGAACTTTGATAAAGAGATTATTGGCATACCCGAACCGACGCACACGTTGCCAGAGGCGCCGACCGAGGACTTGCCTGAAAAGGCCAAGGAAAAGAAAAAGGCAGTTCCAGCACCAACAGCTGCCGTTGACGATGATGGTAAGTATATATATATATATATGTTTATATATATTTAAATAATTATTAAAATAACATATTCCACATTGCAGATGATCCAGACATGAAGCAATTGCTAGCTTGGTCCAATTAGAAGATGCTTATGAAATCTCCGCTCATTGTTTTATTTGCAAAAAAATATTTAACCGTAATTATTTCTTGTCAATGAATATTTCGTTACAATTAAGTGCAAATTTTAAGTTGGGAATCATAAATACAATTTGCAAATTATCATGAGACATACACAACCAGAACAACAACAATATTAAACATAATAAATAGGAATGTGATTTTAAAAATACCCAAAATAATATAAATAATACACACAAACACACACACATGCATAATATTAACAAATTGAATGCAATTTAATCGACAATTCGAACTAAATATTTTTTGGCACCAATTACGGAGAGCGCGCTTTATTTAAATTGTTTTGGCAACACAACGAAAAAAGATATTTGAATAAATGGAAAAAGAAAACACGGCTTTTGCTTGCAGCAAATGTAAAAACAAGCTTGAATCTGATAAGCAATTATTTGAGCTCTTTCCGCTCCGGCGATCGGACAGGTTATCACGAGCAGTGTCTTTCTGTTTTGTGATTGGTGGCCCCCAATATGCGACATGCATATCAATTAATTAGCCCAGGTGGCCAGTTGGGCCCCATTGTCTGTTTTACATTTGGCTGGGCGGAGGATTGAGTAATACGCCAGCAGTGATTGCGACAAAATACAAGAGTGGAAAACACGATACACACTTCGGACACTCCATCGTTGACAATCATTTGCAGTTGGCCAAATTTATTGAAATCAGTTGGATTTCGTGCGAGGAAGGTGCAAGGTGCTGGCCCAGGTCAATTAGCTAAATTCGCAATGTGCAAATACGTCTTAATTGCAATCGCATTAATGGTAAATGGTCAATTAGAGCTACACCAGCCAAACACCTAACCCAACCGCACCATATTAAAATTGCCCTTGCAGTTGCCGGCGACGTGGTCAACGCTACACGAGGGCTTTGACTTCTCCAATGTGGATCTGGTGAATTTTGAGTATTTCAAGAATTTGGACTCACAGCATCCACAGAGGGGATCACAGGCAAATCCGATTATTGTGCACTTTCAGAAGAAGAAAGCCGTTTTGGATTACTTTGAGCGTCTGTTTCTGGGCAACTCACCGTTCCAGCAGCCCAGCGAGATACCCTTCGATCCTCACTTCGGACGCAACTGGCGACCTAACTATGAACGCAAATTTGGACGACGCGGCGAGCGTTTAATTGCTGCACTCGGCTCGGGTTATTCGATAAAGCAGCTGCGACACTTTGGAGCCATACCCCAGGAATATGGCACACGATATTATCCCAGTTGACGTGTTGAAGTATTTACAAAAAGTGTGTTTGTGATTTGTGTTTTGTGTATTTATGAAGTAAACTTAGCAAAGTTAAAATTTAATCTAAACTCGGCGTTTCTGTGTGGATATGTAGAGCACATTGTTGCCGCGTATGAAGGCGTCTCCATATTTGTTCTTCAGCTGCCCATTGACGTATTCCTCTGTCTGATCCAGTGCAATATTCATATAGCCATCGAGACAGGCCAAAACACCTGCAAAACAAAAAAAAACAATTGCCGCATAAAAATGTGAAATGATTTTCCAGCCGGCAACGCCAAATTTTTCACCTCTATAATCAACACCATTATTCAGCTTGACGGCCACCGGGCGGCCGTGTATTTGATTGATAAACTGTGACAAAGCCTCTTTTCGTGACATTTTGTGCGCTTTTACTTTCAATTACACCCAAGAAATGCTCTTGTGCTTCTTCTTATACTAAACTATTACCAACGTTGCATTCACCACGTAACTAACATTCACAATAAAAAGCAACATGCTGTCGCAGCGCCATCTAGATTTGAAAAGTGCCAGCCGCATGGCGCGCACATATTTAATTTTTAAATGCGTTAAGATATAAAAAAATATAAATTATTAACTACAATGCAATTACAATTACTAAATTAATGCTGCTCAATGTATGCCCTCCAGTGGTGTATAGGTTTTATATTGGTACAGATCAGGTCCGCCATAGCCATACAGTAGTTTGCCACGACCATTTTCATCATAATACGGATAACGATATTTGGGGCTGTAAATTCAAAATAATTGTATAAAAAAGTGTTGTAAGTTGCAAATAAGTTGTATTGGGCTATTAACTATTTACCGTTCAAAGTATTGAAAGTTGGGCGCTCGCGGCTGCACTGTGGCGTCCAAAGCAACAATTAGCAAAAATAACTGAGAAAATATAAATAAAGAGGATATTTGTAATTATTGTTTGAGTAGTTACCAATAAAATATTTAATAAATCCGTCTCATTAGTTCAGTGTGTCAGATATCCATCGAAATTATAATAAATGCACATGAGCAATTTGAGTTATTATTGTTGTCTTGCATGAGTTAGGCCAAGTAATAGCAGCAACAACAACGACAACAACGGTTACCGCCTTGGTTATGCAATACAACGACTACAACAAAGCTGCTTTGTTGCTTTGAGATTATGACACATTTGTTGTCTCTTAAATTGGTAAACTGGCAAGAGAGAGAGCAAAGAGAGAGAAGGAGAGCAGCGAGAAAGAGAAAGAGGGAGAGCGGAAAAACTTGCTGTGATCGTTGCGGAATTGGGCAATGAGCACAATTTCAAGGTCTAACGACAGAGGGCGCCGCATACATTACAAATTTGGCACATCTTTTTCGATACGAAACAACGGGAACAACAACAGCAGCAATAACAGTAGCCGCAACAACTGCGTATTCATTGAGAATTCCAGTCACATTTGAGCTGTTGGACACTTTTCTTTTTGGTGCGACTTTCGCGCAGTCGAATGGAAATTGTGTCAGCGCGCTGAATGAACGGAGTAACGTGCGACTTTTGCTTTAGTCATGTTAATTGTTGGGGTCAACAACAACACAGCGCGCCAAATGACTTACGGGCAGCAGCAGCAGCACAAGCATCGTATTGAAATTTGCCATGCTCTCCAGATATATATATTTACAATATTCAACCAATTTTAATGTGCTTATTAGCTGAACACGCCTGCGCACGTTTTCAAAATGTTAACGGTAATTATTGAAGTCGCTGTTAAGCGCGAAGTTGCGTTGTTTGTCGCGCGCGCTGTCTTTGGTAACTGAATACCAGTTGGACAAAGCGAACGTTGCAGAGTGCTCAAGGCTTAAAAGCTCCCAAGCGAAAGCTCCGCTTAGGTGTAGGGTCTACTTTCAGTGCGTTTATGCAGTGAATCTTTTAATGAGCAAAGATTTGCAGCGTCTTAACAGCGTCGCTTATTGAAAGTGAAATTCCTGGCACTGTTAAATAACAATAAGTACGCTGTTACTCCAGCAAAACTAAGCTGACAGCAGCAGCAGCTGCAGACAAAATTTGCATGCCGGAAATTTGTAAAAGCTTTCTTTGCAAGCGCAACTATTTGCTTAAAGTTTTTGGTGTGGCGAAGTGACGTGAGGTGAAGCACGTAGCTTTTTGGGGCTGCAAATAGAGTGGGAGAGAGTGTGCTTAAGAGAGCTGCGTCGCCGCACAGCTGTTGAAGTGCAGTGCCGCAGCGCAAAAACTATAACGGAATTGAGGCCAAATTACTAAAGCGTTGGCTTTCTGGTTTGCTGCCTCTTCGAGTGGATGACGATCATCACGATGATCATTCGTGATGATGATGACCAGCCCATTATGTAACTTCTGCAACAATAATACGCCCAACCAGTTTGAGTTTGTCTTTTTTTTTGTTTGTTTTTTCGCTGTTATCTTTCTTTTCATCTTGTGCCATTTTCTATGGAAGTCTTGCGCACTTTCTTTGCAGCCCCTCTATTTAATTGCACTGATTTTGTTGTTGTTTTTCAAGACAGGTGCCAGTAACCTTTATCCGCAATTTAGTTCCGTCTGCCTTGAACACAAATTTGGCTAAGCCATTAAAATGGGATATTTAAGCGCACTCAAATGCTGAACATTTAATGAGGGCACTCGAGGTCTGAACCTCAAGGTCGCGCTTTAAGCTAGAGTTCAATTTAAGTGGAGATATCTTCATTGCTCATAAAATCAGGTCATCTTCCAACAATGGTTAAATAGGAACTGCTCTTGTTTTTATGTAATGAAATTAAGCGGCGTTAATTTGTGTCTCCATATTTTATTGAATAATTATTTATAAATGTCTCTCTCTCTCTGTCTCTCTCTCTCTCTGTCACTCTCTCTCAATTCGGTTTCTTTTGTGTGTGTTTGTTATTCGCATAACTCTTTAAGTTATCAGTTTTTGTTTTGTTTGCCGAACAAGAAATACTCGCAGTATTTCAGTTTTTCTCGATTATTTTTTGTGGCGCTTGGCTGCGTTTTATGCACCTGTACGATTTTTTTTACTTCAGTTTCGGTTTTAGTGATCGATGGTCCAGTAACTCGCACGGGCAGCGCTCCAAGAAACATCATAAACATCGAAAATGTTGCAAATGAGATTTTTGTTTTTGTTTGCCGTAAGTGAGAAAGTTCATAAATTTGTCAGACGAGGCAAGAGATTTGTGCGAGGCTGTAAAAAATTGGTGCAAAATATTTAACTCAATTCATCCAAATCGAAAGCTAACTCAAGCGACATATCAACAAAGTGTTGCAACGTTCAAAAAGACATTGTGGCAAAGGTCATGAGTTGTGTTTATTCGTCTGTATAATTCATAAATACAGCATTACCTTGATTCCCTTGTGCGAGTGCGTGAAATGGGCGGAATTAACCAGCTACTTACGATTTTGGCAAAGCTATACACAAAAAAAAAAAACAATGTGTATCTAAAAAATAATAATACATAATGAAATAATAACAAATAATAATATATTATATAATAATAATATTATAATATAATAACAAAATCGCCATATTTTAGTGATCATCGATTAAGGGCCAGTTTTTAAAATGATTAGAAATTATTTATTTTTCTAATTTTTAGAACTTTTTTTAATATTTAGACATTATTTCTAAAAAATATGAAAACTTTATAATTTTATGGGCGATTTACAAAAATGTAGGGTGATTGGTTTTTCTTATTGTATAACAGTTACCATGGATCTCTCTCTTTCTCTCTCTCTCTCTCGGTAGTGTACCGCTCTGCTGTTGGGCAGTCAGCAAAGTGATGGATTTATTCTGCGCCTTATCAGCGAGACGCTGCAGAATAATGTGGCCGGCGAGCCCATAACTCATCAGCGCACCGAATGGGACTTTGATCCGGAGGCGGCGAAAAAAGCGCGTTCACTTTACTATGAGGTTTGATTTATTTTATTATATATATTATGTATTAATCTTGGACTAATTATTTTATTGTGTATGAGCAGAAAAACGGTTATCGTTCAGCGAAATTCATCGAGCGAATTGGAGTGGGTCTGGACGGACATCATGAGGAGCGGCGAGCGGAGCAGGCGGAACGGGATGTGGGACGTCTGAATGGTGAACATTTTATCAACTATCCAGCAGCTTAGTTCATAAAATTCTATTTAAATATACGTTAGTGGGGGGTCGTGGGTTAGGGATGGGGCATATAAATCCTTGTGGAGCATCTAGCGCATTGTCATCATTTTAATTTGCAGCGATTAATTGTCATTAATGTGCTTCACAAGGATTTGCGTAATTTGCCAACGTTACACATATGCAATGATGCTTCATTCAACATGCCAGGCTTATTGTTAATGGCTCTTCAGAGAGAGCGGGTGGAGAAGGGCTGGGCTGTGGGAGATGATGCTGCTGCCTCATGTTGTTGTGGTTTTAATAAACGTTATTAGCGACGGCAACAACAGCGAATGCAAATTGCGGCAATTACATTTTCGCCAAAGCGAAAGCAACAGTAACAGCAACAGCAGCTACTTACTTTCGTAATTTCATAATGCTGCTCATAATTGAAGCCAATTTTGCACCGGCTGCCAGGCTCTGGGCTCTGTAATCAGGACAATACCAATAAGTAGGCTAAAATAAATTGTACACAAATCATGCAGGTGATTCTGGCTTTAAATTTGTATGTTGAAAATAATGCAAAGAAATAAAATAACTAATAAACCAAAACTCAAAATCATAAATAAATAACCATACATATGAAATAAGTAAGGTGGAAATGAAATTTATTTTCCTAGTCGGCCTAAAAGTAGGCAATGAAAGATGCAACGGGAGCAAATCATCCAAACCGATATATCCTGTAATTGGAATTAACCCTTTAAATAAAATTATGCAACTTTAAATAAATTCACATCCGTTGAAATTGAGAACGAGAACCGCGCACAGCATTGTTAAAATTAACTTATATATAAATTAATAAGTAATTATTTTTGGTAAGCCTAAAAGCAGGCAATGAAAAATACAAAATAAGCAGAGCAATTACATCCATAAGCCTTGCAATTGTAATTAAGAGATTTAAGTAAATGCATAATGTATAAAACTTTCAATTAATGTTTATCCGTTTAAATTGAAAACGAGAACAGCGCAGTGCATTATCGGGATTAACTGCACAGTGTCAATGAGCAGCTGCATCGGAAATTAACTGGCATGCATGCTGCCAAACTGCAGCAGATAAATAAAATTACGCACAAAATGTCCTTGACGAAAGTGGACCGAGGGACGAACTGAACTTGCAGCTGGCGAATTGCTTGCGGAAATGCATAACGGAAATTACATTACAAGTGTATGTGTGTATGTGCGAAGCGGGTGTGCGGGGGAAAACCGCATGCCCGCACATGCGGCGTATGCGTAATGCAACAAGCCGCAACGATAACACCATAAAATTGTTTAATAAATTGTTAATACCACGTTGTAAATAATTTCTTCGATAAGGAACTGCGTGGGAACTCTGAGCAGCGGGCACAGTTGTTGCCCCGTTTATGACACTAATTTAATACAAAATCAAACAGGCAGCGATAACACGGGCAGAGAGCTGAATTTTATTATTAAAGCCAAATATGTGTAATACAATCATAATGGAGGTTTTTGTTATTGTTGGTCATTAGCCTTATCGACAGCAACATCAAATAAAATATTTAATAAAAACAAGAGGTGAAAAAAGAGTAGACCTTGCTGTTGTTGTTGTGCTATCGCATCTGGCTTATCAGCTGGTTTCAATCAATTGTCCCGTTGTTGGGTATTAGCTTTCATTTTGCGTCGATTCTCCTGACATCAATTGCTGTGAAAGCGGATTATTTGTCATAAAAAAAAACAGATACAGCAAATTTATATAAATGTTGCGCGCTTTTAGGCGCTCTTCAAGTGTGGGTGTGGGGTGTATTGGGGTGGCAATAGAGGTGGGGTTGAGGTTTGTGGCACACGCAACGGTTGCATGCGTGCTGGTATTATTGGTCTGCTCTCTCATATCATTAGCTTGTTATTTCAATTGGTTCATTTTGTTGTGGCAATGTATGCAAATGGAAATGTTTGTAGATCTAAAAAGCGACTTAAATTAACAATTTCGGAAAGAATTCAAATCGAAATGAGAGTAACGGAGGTTTGAAATAAAATAACCTTTTGTACATAGAGAACAATTACTAATTTAATTTACGAATATTTTTAAAAAGTGCACAATTGTTAAAAATGCCTCTATTTAAGATAAATAATGAAAGTGGATAGGGAATCAGAATAATAGCCCATAATATTTTTATAGAAAGAACAAACCTTAATAAATTTATTAATTATATATTAAAATTCGTGAGATGAACAGCTCTACAAGGACCGATATTTTAATTAAGGTTCAAAATTTGGATTCAGGAATGCATTTCTTCCGTGCTACTTGCATAGAAAACTTCCACTTCTACATGGAGGCATATTAGTAAATATTTATGTAACTGTATATTCACTACATTCATACGATTATATAATTTGCAAATGATCTACTTACAATATAAGCTATAAACCATTGAACCCATGATATGTTTAACGTGCAATTTAAATAATGTTTCATTTGAATTGAAAAATTGGCTAGACATAGCATTAGTCCATATGCCCATACAATTCTCAAATCAAAGTAAAATATGCAATGGAAAGTGAGAAGGGGTGTGAGGGTGTGGTGTATGTGTGTGTGTGGTGTATGGGTATTATGAAAGTGGCTATTAAAAGCATTCTCAGCATTGCCAGTTTTGGTTTCTGATTGGTGCACAGCACCTGCTGGCGGGGGCCAAAGTTGAATTTCTTAATGCATTTCCGTAGCGCAATTGAAGTCAAACTCAAGCGAAGGACGAAGGACTCACTGCAGGCGACTGCTAATGTACAGTAGGAGCAGCAGCAAAGAAAAAAGTGTCCTGCATGCAAGTGAAGGCAGCGTTGAACAAAATCAACGTTGTTGGCTTTTTATGTTATGCATTAGCCTGTGCACAAAATGTAATTTATAAAATGTAATATAATATCAACAGCATGCACACACACACACACACACACATATACACTCACACACACAGACGTAGGCACAGACACACTTGCATAGAGAGTGGAGCACAGTCGAGGCACAGTCCACAAACAATGCCACAAACACAGCCATAATGTCAACTGGCTTTTGTCCTTGTGGCTGAAGCCGGCGACCTGCTGTTGTTGTTATACCCTGTACACTGAAAACTTTGAAAATGGGTAAGAATGGTTTCATGAAAAGTATGTAACAGGCAGCAGAAAGCAGAGAAGGCCCAGTCTAGTTAGCATTGTCCGTCTGTCAGTCGATCCACGAGAGGTGCTTTCTCGAAATGGGGAATATATTTTCTCATCAGCTATGTTGAAAATGAATCATATCCATATTTTACGCAGTCACTTTTTAGTCGATTTGACGACTCTAAAAAATATGTATTGTATTTTTTATTTTTTTGTGGTTCAGGGTATCTGCTCGTTGCTTGTTGTGGTTCTGCCGTTTCTCATTCTACTGTTGCAACTGCTGCTGCTTTTGCTCCTTGAGCTACTCTGTTCGCTGCATTTATTTTATTTCATTATAAAATGAGCAAGCCTTGCCTTATCTCTCTCTCTCTCTCTCTTTCTCTCTCTAACTCTGTCGCTGCGGGCGTTCCACGCCGCGTAGCCTTGTGCCTTTTTTATTTGAGCGTAATTACAATCCTAGCAGTCCAATTTTAATCATTATCGTTGCGCCCGCATCTGCCACTGACAGTCAGTTAGTTCTTTTCTTTTTTTTTGCGCTTTGTTTCGCCCACGTAATTTGTATTCAAGCAATTAGATTTCAGCCGCAGAGTGAATATCACATAATATATATATATTTATATATATATTATATATATATTAATGTATATATACAAGTACTTTGCTTTTGCCTGCATGTGAGCTGCTCAATGGCAAATTCATTGAATAGGTTCGGCGACTGGGTCCTTTGGGTACTTGCAAATATGCCATCGTCCTCGACTAATGCACGGCGCAAACTTTGTACCCAGATAACTGTGCACTGAGTGTTGTTGTTGTTGTTGTTGTTTGTTTATTGTTGATTTCTTGGCTTTGTTAAGCGTATTAGGCATATGCATTATACGTACAATGTAAACGCTTGGAGCTGGACTAAGTTAAAAGGCTTATGGCGTTCACATTCTTAAAGACATGCATTGATTGATTTTTTCATCGAAAGTATTTACTGCTGTCTACAGATTGCTTCCAGCAAGCTAAACAACAGTTTTTCAGCAGATAAGCAGCTGAAACTCATTATTAGAAATCAAAACCAAAGGGAATCTCAAAAGCATCTAAAAATCCGACAAGAAATGCAAATTTATTAGCGTATTCATCATTTGTGACTCTTTTGGGGATTCACCTCCTGCAAATAAGCACATTTTATTAGCAGGCAAGTATCTGCTGCAAATTATAGTCATCATTTGAGAAGTCATTGCAACATTTCCGTTTCCCCACCCCTCCCTTAAGGCACACTCAACATTTTTGCACTCGAATTCACTTGATTACAAAGTAATTTATTGGAAAAACAGGCGACCAAGCAGCAGCAACAAAAGCAACGACAACGACAACACACACACACACACACACACACACACATACACACACTGAGATTTGTCTCAATGGCGCCCAAGTTCGTCTATTCCGTCTGTTACGTTTATCCGTTGTGCATACGAAATGCGGCAAATCCCAAAAATCAACAAACAAATGAAAAGAAAATTCAATAAAATACGTTAAGGCCAAAAAAGAAAAAGCCAAAGAAGTGAAGAGCAAAGAAACGAGCGCAAACTCTTAGCCAGTAGCGAGCGGAGGAGAGAGAGAGAGACATGGACGGTGCGAGAGCGAGAGCGAGAAGAGATTTAGCTGGGAAAAAAAACTTGTGGCGAAAACTAATTACAGCCAAGCTGAAATTGCGACTTCCAAGTGGGCGTGTGTTGCGTATACGCCCCATTTACACCAAGTGGTGTCGTCCCCTTCCCCTCCACCCCCGACCCCCTCCCTTTCTCGTTGATTTTATTTTTTTCCTCTGTCGAGCTGTGCTTTTTCTGTACAATTCGTAAGGCGCATTTAATTGCGTATGCGTCGCGTGTCCTTTCAAAGTAAATGGCAAAACTCCCACACGTTGAATTAGCGTCCTCCATTTAACCACCATCCCCCGTGCGTCATCATTGGCGCCGCACTCTCTGTGTAAACAGTTAACTCAACACACAAAAAAAATGCGACTCTCGAATAAAATTAATTATTTTGTCAGTTGATATGGCAACGTTGACGTCTGCATAGATATACAGCCGCAAAAGCCGCAGCCCCAAGGTCGCCACCTGCCAAGTAAAATTGGCATGTTGTGTCAATATAGACGACAGACCAAAGGCAACAACCAAAGGATGTCGCTCTACGCTTCACCGTTGACATTCATGCGAAGCTAAGCGGCAGACTATGTAAAAAATAAGCGAATGGCATTGGCTTTGGTGTCCTCGTTATGCCACAACGTGTTGCCTGCGGTCATGTTATTTTTTGCAATTTGAGCGTTTGGGTCCGCTGATATCAGCGTAGCTGGCCATGTCAACCCTTAACACCACACTGCTTCTTACACAGCGAAGAACTTAATTTGTAAACAAGTTGGAATGCTCTAGACCAGAGAGCTCGACTACGAGATGTCCTGAAGCCAAGCTTGCATCTGCTGATGGTAATAAAACAAATCTGAGATTACATTTTGAACTCTAAGTCGGGTGTTTCTTATCCGATCCTAATGGTATTTTACAGTTTATCAATAATATATCAGGAAATATAATATATACATTGGAAGGCTTTAACTTAATCATGCGAAAATTGTTTGCTAAATACTTTTAACGGGTTCTGAATATGAAAATAAGACTATTTTGGATATGGAATGTATTTTAGTCGGCATTAATCTTAAAATACAAATTTGAATGGAGCAATTGTCCAAATACGAAGAATGTGTTCTTAAAAATAAGTTTAAGAAACTACGAGCTTAACTAAAGTTTCTTCGTTCTTATAGTATACTCTTATGTTTTTTCTCAGTGTACACTTCTTTAAAGTAAGCTTAAAAGGGACTTAGTTAGCCGTCATATATACAATATTATTTTACCTAAGCCTTAAACTATAAAGAATGTTTCAGAACTATATGTATGCAAAAAAATTACTTTTAGATACATTTTAAAAAAATTGTAAGTGTTGATTCCTTTTTAAGCTATTTCACTTGTATTCAATAATATTATTTGCCTAAATGTACAGTAAATCAACGTGAAAGTATTCATACATACACATAAGCACTGCACACACTTATGTGTTTGTACCAATACTAATATCCCCATACAACAAGTCAACCACAGTTTTCCAAACAATTACAGGCAAATTGCGTCGAAATGAAATTTTGCAGAGTTTCGCTGTTCGATTTTTGTCATTCGCTAGCAATTTGTATGACTATTTTTTGGTTCTGCTTGTCTTTTTTTTTTTTTTTTTGGGGGCGTTTTTGGACAAAAACCGAAAAAATTTCATTACAATTCGCAATTCGCAATTCGCAGGCAATAAAAAAGAACGCACAAAAGTAGGCAACGCAAAATTGCGGCGCAGCTAAATGCAGAACAAAGCGACGGCAATGCCCAAAAAAACAAAAGTCAGAGAGAACACGACAAGCCAAAAAACAAAACAGAAAACAAAACCAACAGAGGCAACTGCAGCAGACAAAGATTAAATGAACGATAAACTGGCAAAAGCCACGAAAAAAATGGGGCCCACACACACACACACACTCCGACACACACATGTCCTGCATATGTGCTAATCTCTGAACGTTGATTTTTTGTTGCAGCTTTTAGGCGCAAACGTTTATTGCATTTAGTTTTCATTTTCGGGCCCGGGCCAAAAGTCAAACAGACCTAAAAAAAAAACTGAAAAGCAGCTAACGAGAAATTGCACTTGCTCTGTGTGTGTTTTGTAGGGGGGGGGGGGGATGGGAAGCGGGAGACGGGGGCGTGTCCCGGCTGCATAAATGAATAAAAATGCCGACTTATTTGCACATGCTGAAATTTAAGCGCTTTTAAACGCAATTTTTATAAATAAACACAACAAAAAAGTAACAAATTTCATTTCTGCAACGTTTTTGTTTGAGTTAAATTGTGTGCAAGTTTCTGAGCTGTCTTTTCTGTTTTATTTATTTTTTTGGGCGGATTTTGGATGCTCGTTGGCGGGGCAAATAAGGAAATTTACAGCACTTGTGCAAACTCACACTCGCTCGCACACACACACATACACTCGCTCATACACATATGCATGTTGGCAGACGCAATTGAATGCAATTTTGCATGGTATATTAAAAATTTTTTTTGCTTGCCACATTTGGTTGCCCAGTTCTTGTTATACTCTGTATGATGGTTGAAAAGGGTCAATTGAAGTGCGCACATTTGTAAGAAGATATGTACATACATATATATACATATATATATATATATAGTTATATATTCGCAGTGGGTATTATCGAGTCAAATTGATCTAGTTTTTTTTTCCTTTGTATAAGATTAAGTTAGTTCTTCTCCGCATAACAATAAAAGCTTTAGGCAAGTTTTTTCTTAATGCCTTTATAAGCCATTATTATAGTCTACTTATTCCGAAAAAATCAAAGTTATTTATTTGATGTATTTTGAGTATTATTTTTAATTCACCAATCAATTTTTTTGGGAAGTATTTTTACATGAATTCAAACCGAATACCATTATTAAATTTAATAGCGGTTCAGTTTTGACAAAGCTATTGAAGATCATAATTTTTTTTATTAACTTAAGTCTACAGATCGTTACTTCAGATCTGGCCACTGGGTATCTTCGAGTCGAATTGTTTTTTTGCTACTCCTTCTACTTATGATTTTTTGTAGAATTTTTTCTTTTTGGTTCATTTCTTTTTGGGTGCCAATTGTGTGTAACATTTCCGCTGGCATAGGGACAGTGAGAGAGGTAGGGTGTAGGGTGTAGGGTGTAGGGGCTGTCTGTGGTGCACTTTTTATTTTATTATGCGCACATTATGATGCAGCAACAATAACAATGAAAACCGTTTTTAATGAAATTTTTGAACAAGTTTCCCATAGTCAACACACTCGACAGTAGAACTGTGGCTGTAATAAGCGCAACAGCCGGGCTAAAGGTGGAAGGGGAGGGGAGAGGTTGGGGTCCCATCAGGATTTCATTTGCATGGCCATCAACACTTTTTGAGAGTGTGTGAATTGATTTCTCAATTGTTGGCCCTTGCTGGCTGCTCATTTGCCAATCTGGCAATCTGACAATCTGGCCTTAAGACCTGCCAAGGCTCAACTATATAATTTTCACAGAATTTATTGTTTGAGATGCTTTGTATTGGTGTTGTGAGGTTTTCCTAGAGCGTTTTTAACAAAAACAAACCAAGAAAAGGAACTTGGACCATGGGCACGCTTCGCACGGGTCACAAAAGGTGTGTGATTACAATTGTTGTTTGTTCGCAAGGCGTGCCACGCCCTCACAAAATACACACATATGTAGGCACATATGGGCGGAAGAGCGCAAAAGCAAACGCCATTAAAAGACACAGTACGAGGACGATAGCGAGAACGAGGGCGAGGCAGTAGCGCCTTATTGTCCTTTGCTGCCACTTGGTCTGGTTTGTTTGTTTGGCTACACTTTTGCATATTTCTCAAGTCCTTTGTTTGGGCTCGCTGCACGATAGCCATTTGGCCATTGTTCGCTGCACAATTTTGATGTAATTCAAGTGCACAACAATGGCACAGGTAATTCCCATGAATTCCTTTCACATATCCTTGCTGTCACATGTGCCGACTACCGACTCCCGACTGCTGCCTGACTCCAGTGGCCAATGGACATCAGCAATCGCATAATTATCAGGAACTATTTGGTCGGCAAACGACTTTCAAGTGAGCAAGTAGCCAGGATCATGGCTCATGTGGCCTATTTAGCGCTTATCTTGGCCAGAAATTTGTAGACCCGCATAGCATACGTGTGTGTGCCGCAAAACGGGTGTCAATTTGCTCCAGATTAGCAACATATGAAGCAGATTCCAAGTACTCCCATTCTATCGCTCTCCATCTGTAGATCTGTATCTGTGTCTTGTAAGCGTGTCGTTCAGCGTCTTCCTGTCTGGCGCAGAGACTCTCTTTCTCTGTTCTTAGCTTGCTCACTTCTCACTGGGTCCAACATCCATCCACTGGCTGTATTTCCAGCCGGCGGGCATAATAAACGTTTCAATATTGTCAACCGAAAAATGCAAGACACAACTCTGACTAGGATATTTATATGCGGTCTGTGGTGAGGCAAAAGGCAAGCCAAAGGCAAAGGCTATGGTTGGGTTGCCCTGTCTGGCCAACGGAAGCTTTCATTTAGTGTGCGTGGTTGTCTCAGTCCAAGGTTTTCCACACACGCACTCACACACACACACACAGCCTCCTGGTGTGCACTGCCTGAATATTAAATTATGAAACTAAATGTCAAACAAGCGCTTGATTTCACTCAACTACAGATATTTGCAACTTCCTCTGCCTGCGCCCCTGTATTTGATTACGGCCTCAAGCAGCAAAGGATATTGAATAATTTCATCGTTACTTTGCCTGTGGATGTGGATTTGTGCGTGTGTGTGTGTGTATGCGTTAAGACCTAAGCCAAGCTGAGCTGCGGTTGCTGGCCAGCCAAGCAGTTGCTCATTTATTGGCATATATATGAAATTCTCAGCCAGCAATTGGAAGTTCGTTTTGCGCAAATTGTTTGTGATATGCTTTTGGCTTAATCTAAATCTATCTTTTATTGCTCCAAATACAGGGTGCTTGTATGAGTTATTAAATTCATTAAATTGATGAATTTAGCAACTGCCAGACGAATTATATATAAAATTAACAAAATCATAAGTTAATAATGAAAGAAAAAACATTGCAAGAAAAAAAAGTTTGTGCTGAGAAACGTTGCTGGAATAATTAAATAGTTTTGTCAATAGTTATATAGTTTTGTATACGGTTATAATTTTCCGTTAATTAAGATTATAGCAAATAATTATATAATTATATAGTTTTGGATATAAAGTTATAATTTTCCGGACAGCTCTAAGCGTTTCCCTCAAATCTATTGCATTTTGCAATTAAAATCGAAATATTGCCATAATATTCCATTTATATATTATTTTATTTATTTTACTATATTTTATGATATTTTAAACGATTTTAGCTTTCGGTATACCTCAGTTTTAATCATTTAATGCCATATTTTAGTAACATTCGAGCCATTGTTTACCTTTATAATTAAGAAGTCAACTCCTCTTTTAGTGCCTCAAACTCATCACAATGTCAGTAGCAGCAGCAGCATCAGCGTCAGCTATTAACCTCCCCGTACTCGCAGACATACACACATACACACACTCACACACACACACACACACTCACTCACAATTAGCGCAAAGTCAAAGGGAGCAAAAAGAGAAAAATCTAAAATTGAAAACCCCATGCGCTCCACGATGAACCCTCTAAACTGCAATCCACGTGAAAGCCAAAGAATTTGCCCGCTCTGCTTCTGATGCTGCTGCTCTGCTCAACATCCGGCAGACAATGGAAGGCAGACGCTAAGTAGACGAAAAGTTTTTAGTTGGATTATATTTTGTGTGGGTTGGTTTAGGGGGAGGTGGGTAGATAAAGCAGCGCACACACAAACGCACACACTGAAATTCGTTTTATTACTTTGATATATTAGATTTAATGGTTAAGAAAAATGTTGCCAGCAGCAGCAGCAGCAGCAGCAGCAGCTCACACACACACACACTCACACACAGACACAAACAGAGGCACCCACACTCACCCATACACCCACCCACACACAAACACACACTTTTACTTACACTCACACCCATACAGAATCTCAGTCTATTGTCATTGTGGGTGTTGTGGGTCGTCGTCGTCGCAGTTAACCTTATTAAAAGGTGAACACAGTCATGGCACCAGAGAGAATTGCCACAATGTGTTTACACGCAGCTCAAGGGGGTTGCACCCAGAGGAGTGGGTTGCCCAACACGATAATGACCTCGTTGCTTGCAAATGTGTGCCTGTATGTGTGTGTGTGTGCTAAACGTGAGCTGAGCTAAAATTGTCCAATAGCAGTTGAGCTAAACAGCGCATGTCCATTGAGCGTGATTTTTCACTCGCTCCATTTTAGCCTAGTGGAGTGACCCCTCAGAAGAAGAAGGGCGGAGGAAGTATTGCGAGAGAGGGAGAGAGAGTTAGAGAGAGAGAGAAAGCAAGAGAGAGAGATTGGGTGTCTGCATTGATGTGCTAATTTAGAAATTACATTGAAGTGCAGTCTTCAATGAGTTTGAGTTTGACTTTGATTCAATTTGTCATTTCACACTTGCGCTAAATGGCTTTCGTTGCCATGGCTGGAGTGCTTGCCACTTGGAGCTTGCAGCTTGAAGCATAGCTAGCACGTACACACAAATCGGGCTGCAAACGTGATGCAACAATAGATTTGTAACTGTACCGATATAAACGCTGATCAGTCGAAGGGGCTGGTCGGGCCAGCAGGCAAATTGATCTTCGTCTGTTTTCATTTGGGCTAATGAGCTGTGTTATTTGATGGCAGGATAATGCAAAGCGTAGATTGCCTAAGTGCGCTGATGATGCTGCACAAATCACGGCTAGATCAAAGATTAGCAGCGCCTGGTTACCAGGTAGGCGCTCGCAAGGGCCAACCAAACTAAGTCCTTGCAGGCTCAGCTCACAGCTCACAGCTCGCAGCTCTCAGCTCTATATTAAACGAATATGCAATCGGATTGCTGAATGAAATCTGCGTTGTGTTCGCGTCCTATGAAAATATGATTAAGCGCCTATGCTCTATGCTCTATGCTAATCGCACGCACACAGGCACGCACCTAAGCTCCGCCTGAGAGTCCTCGGCGAGTCTTGCGTTTGCGTGTGAAGTGTGGCGTCACACATCTGGCACCGTAATGAGTTTGGTCAAATTTGCGCTACTTGTTCACACAATTCCCGGGAAATTACGCTCGCTGCGAGCTGGTGGCGCATTGTACAGTTTTTGGCTTTGGCTTTCGCATTGTTTTGTTGCAACAAATTAAGACAGTGAAAGAGCGAGATTTGAAGTGTAGCCACTGTAAGCGGCGTTCGGAGTGCATTGAGGTATTGTTTGGTTTCTGGAATGCCAATCTGTAAATATGCCATTTTGGCTGCTTCTTTGTTGCTATGATGCAACCTGCATTGTCATTGCGTTCTCGTTGCATAAGGCCCAAAGCTTGCCGGCCGCACAGACATTTCCTGTAAGCCCGGCTCAGTCAAATCCATGCGAGATTCAAGGCAAAAACAAGGCTGAGGGCTGCTTAAACTATTGCTCAAGATCGAGCTACCTTGGTTTTTAATAAAAAAAAGATTTTAAGCTATTTTAGTAAATTGGAAAAATTTTGATGACTATTTTAATTTCAGATTAATAATGCTTAAAAACTATTTGGTAAATTTAAATTAAACATATTAAATTGGATTTTCTTCAATATTTTAAATACGATGTTAAGCATAAATAAATTATATAAATATTACTATCGTAACTATTGTGACTATATTAGATATTTTATTTTTCAATAGATCCGCTTTTTGGGGAAATACAAACATAGTTTTAGACATGTAAATTCTGAAGTGTTGTATTATAAATGGTTAAAACTGAGTGGAAATTTTTAATTATATCCTTAAATTTGATAATGTTTATAAGCCAACAAATTAATTAGTAACTATTATTTTTATAATGATTGTAAATATACATATGTAAAGAACTATAGTTTTCATTAATTTAATGAAAATTATTAACTAAATTATTTCAATTTTCATACATGCACTAATTAAAATTAAAATGAATTTTTTTTTAAATTATTTTACTTCTATTGTTTTTAATATTATTTATGACATTCCGACTTGCAAATACATAACTGCATGTAGTTAATAATAAATTATTTTAATTAATATTGTTTTTACATGTTTTCAATAAAAATTAATTAATTTTACTTTTTCCTATTAATTATTAATTATATTTATCAATATTTATTTATTAATTTGTCAGTTAGTTAATTTATCGTCTGGTTTTGCAATGAAAGCAAAGCAAATTATCTGCGCGCTTGACAAACCAGCAGATTAGATGGTGCTGTACCTCGAATTCGAACGTGCAACAGATCCGTTTATTCAATGAAACCCTTGCCAACTGCTGCCCCTAAGTAAAGGGATTCTTCATTGAGCATTTGGATTGTTCAATGAAATGCGGGGCTCAATTATTAACCCGCGCAGACCATAAAATGTCCGGACAAGGTGCATCATTTACGATGTGGCCGATGCTAAGCTGGGCATAAAAAAACGGAAATCATAAATGCGCTATAAATGGCCGTCTAGGTCCAGGTAGGAACTAACCTGTTTTGTGATTTGTTGATGAGTAGAGAGACTGCTTGGGTGTGTGTGTTTGCGTGTGTGTGTCTGAGAGAGAGAGAGAGAGCAATTAAGGTATGTGGCGCACAATGTGTGTGTAAGTAGTGTGAGTAACTAACAAACAGAGCTGTGTTTTAATGAGTAAAATTTATGAAATAAATAAAATTAATTCGCAAACATAAATGCAGAGCTAAGTAGCAATCAAATTGAATAAGCAAGAGAGAGAGAGAGTGCATGGAAGAAGAAGAGAGCATAGAGCATTCAAAGAGAGAGAGAGAGAGAGAGAGTGAGAGAGCCGCCCCTAGACTACCTGTACAGCGTTCACAGGGGAAACATTTTGCCTCTTGCCTTGGTCGCAGCCCAATGAAACTGGGGAAACCACCCTGGCGCAAGCGAGACAGGACAACAGCAGGACAACAACCAGAGAGCCTGCGCCTCGCCTCGCCCATATTTCACTTGCCAGCGAAAGCGGCAGCAGAAGCCAAGCAGCAACCAAAAACGCCTCTCCGACGTATTTAATGCCCATGTTGAGCTGTCGCCGAGCTCAGTCGGTGGTTGTTGATCGCTACCAGCGTACGTGTCATTGTCATCCGAGTAGCCCTAACAACCGTACCCGAAAGCCTATCAGTAAAACATAATTCGATTTGTCTGTTAACTAAACTTTTGTGCGTGCGCGTTTTCAGTTATTTGTGAATAGCAAAGTGAAAACCTAACAACAACAACAACAGCAACTTGTAGTTAAATTGAGTGCAGTTCTTTGATAGTGCGCCGGGTCATGCATGCCGCGAGCTTTTGGCAGTAACGGTAAAGCTATAGTCTTTTAGAGCCAGCTATCGATTGTTGGTGTTGCCTGCGCTTAAGCGATGATGACCACAACAACAACACAACAACATCCCATCATGCCGCCAGCCATGCGTCCAGTTCCAGAGAGCCCCGTCTCGCGACCCCGCGCCGTCTACAGCATCGATCAGATACTGGGCAACCAGCATCAAACGAAACGCAGTGGTAAGGTTCCCCACAACATATTCAACATATTTATATTATTTATATAGCTGATATATCAATTAAAAGAATTGGCCAAAAGCAGCTAAGAATTTCAATTTTTGTTTGCCGTCGGCGATCGTTACGCTTGTGGGTAACCCGAGCGGATCTCAAGTCATGAAATGCAAAAGTTATAACAATAGATTTATAATTATATATTTGTCAATTCTAAGAGCTACCAGAGCCAGCTGAATAAATATTACTTGAGTCACTTAAATGATGTTTGTTGCTGCAAAGAGCTTGAATTCTTCAGACTGTCTTACTTATTGATTTATATTTATTAAAACGATTACAATTAAATTAAAATTTAAATAAATTATTATGCTGTTTTGACAATCAAAAACAAATAAGGGGAAAATTACAATATATGAAATGGAATTATGGCAAAGTATTTAAATCAATTATTAATATATATTTAAAATTGAAATAAGATAATTTTTATGTATTATTAAACATATTTTTGCAAACATTTCTATCGTATCTATTTCAAACAATTATTATGTATTTAAGATTAGTTTAGCAAGAATCTTTCAATTATACTTATTACATATTTTATTATTATTCAAAAAGTATCTTCAATTAAAATGTATAAATATCATTAAAGACCCATACGCAATCCCTTGTAGGCCTTTACAAATAATCCTTCGTGTCCCTTGAATTGAGTATAGCGTATTCCACTTAAAATCCACATCAAAGGTGCAGCTAACGTTGTGGCTGTGGTTGTCTTCATCGTATGCAAATGAGGACGAGAGGACATGTACATAGTTTTTGGGCAATCTGCACAAGTTGGCCATGTTTCACACTCATCTACCAGCGGTATAAGCGCAATGGGGCGTTCCGTTGTTTGATCGCATGTAGTGGGCGTGGCCGGTTGCCCGCTGCGTGAACGCGGCCGAAATATGCACCCAGAGGTGCTGCGCGGACTCATTGAAAACTCTGCCAAAAGGCAAGAAATGAAAAAAAAAGCGCTCGAGAGCAAATCAAAACATATCACGATATTGATATCCTGGCAGCCGGTCTCAGTAATGAGACGCTTGGCATCATTAGACCCGTAATTAGATTGAGATTGACATTCATGGGCAGCAGCAGCAGCAGCAATAGCAATATTAACAGCATCGGGAGCAGGAGCAGGAGGAGGAGCGGCACCCAGTGTTGTCAACAAGGTTACAATTTGTGACAACGTGCGCACCGCAGGACATTTTTTGGGCAGGATATATCAGAGTGCAGGCGCAATTTCATGCGAGAGTCCTGACGCGTAATTTGATGCTTTGGAAATTACCTTTTTCGCCACAACAAGCGGCATAAATGTTACGAAATACATAATCGCCCGCCAGACCAAAACGATAAGGATAACAACAGAGCGACAACGCACTCCACAATCTTGTTCTCTCGATGTCCTGCTGGGCTGTAGTGCAAGGACGAAATCGTCGTCCTTCTGCCTCGCCATTGTGAATATTATTAATTTGAGGTTCATTAAAATTTGATTACATGTTCTGGTAGAAAAAAATACTCTGGCTCAGGCTCTCCAAAAACACACACACACACACAAGGACACAGGCTAAAGGGCGTGTGAAAGAACTAGCTTAGGGGAACAAGGGTAGTACAAAGGGTTGTTTAAGCTTTTATTTGAAAGTGTAGCCAAAGTAGCGAACTGAAAAGAAAGAAAGTTGTCGGCTTTCAAGTAGTTAAAGTTAAATTCGCTGCTGCTCATAATTATTTGTTATTGATTGCCAAATCAAATTGCGTGCCACTTACACACACACACATACTCACACTTAAGCACACACACACACATATACATATATATATATATATATATATACAGAGAGCACTTGAAAGCTTGCCGCTTAAAACGTTTAAAATGGGGGTTAGCTGGCAATCAGTCAGGATATATCAGGATATTACTACTTCAGTTACAATTCAATGAATTTGCTTTTCGCAGCTGCCGAGCGCAAACTTTATTTTATTTCCCTTTTTTCTTTTTTCTTATTTCTGCTTTTTCTTCTTCTGCCTTTTTCTATATGCTCTTTGTACCGATTTTATTTCAAAGTCAAACACAAATCGCCAAACTTTTAAGGCACTTGAAATCAATTGAATTGCATTTGGCAACAATTTTTGATTTTTCTCTTTTATATTTGTACTTTACAGATACACCCAACGAGGTGCTTATAACGCATTCCCATCACATCCATCATTTGCACAACAACAGCAGCAGCAACAGCTTGCTGCAACATCAGCACCAACAACACCAGCAACATCACCAGCAACAACACCAGCAGCAACAGCAACAACAACAACAGCAGCAACAACAATTGATTGGGAAACGCGAGGATTCACCCACGAATACGGAGAGCGGTCTGGATGTCGACAACGATGATGAGCTCTCCTCGAGTCTGAATAATGGTCACGATCTGGGCGATATGGAGCGTCCGCGCAAAGTTCGTAGGTAAGCAATAAAAAATCGAATCGAGTTGTTCGCAATCCGCTTAGCAGATAAAATCGTATTAGCCCATTGTTGGGACCATTAAGAAGCAACTAAACAACATCATTGTTATCATCAGCAACATCATCTTATTACCCTCTCTGGCCTTTGTTCCATTTGCAGATCTCGGACAACTTTTACAACATTTCAATTGCATCAATTGGAGCGAGCCTTTGAGAAGACACAATATCCGGATGTTTTCACAAGGGAGGATCTGGCGATGCGACTCGACCTGAGTGAAGCACGCGTTCAGGTAATGCATCTATCATTGCATACTTAATCGGCTAGCAATTGAGTATTCTAGCCGGTGATTATGTAATTATTAGCGATTTAAGGTGGGCGGGGCAGGTCAGCGGCCAAAAGTGCTAAGCGGCTTAAAGCAGAAAAGGATATATGCAGATGCAGCATTTCTAATTGGCCAATAAGAGCAACAAAAAAACAATCGCTAACAATCAGCGGACTTAATTTGTAAATAGTCTTTTAAACACTTAGTGCCCACTTTGTATGCAAACACACACACACACACATACATAGACGAACAAATTTCTAGTTGGGGTTGCTGCATTAGGGGTGGCTAAAGGACATTAGATATTGTGATTTTCCAAATGATTAAATTGGCAGGGCGGCCAACGTTTTTGGTGTTGGTATTTTTATTAACTCTACTTTTGGGTAAACAATTAAAGTGGCTTTGGGTGGTGCACGCGACGCTGCTTAACGCACGACTACACATGTAATTTTTGTGATCCTTGCCGGCGATGCTTGCGCAATTTGATTTCAGTTAATATATTTTCAAGCACTCGAGCTGTTTGATTGAGCGCTTCGCTACTCGTTGACAGATACCATATACCAGATGCCATTTTCCATATACCAGATACATGTACAACAACAAAAAAAAAAAACAAAATATGTGAAAACAACTTGACCTAAGCGCTCGCGCTCGCACTCACCGAGGGATTAGCACTCGTCCTCGGTGCTGAGTCCTGCGCCCCTTTGTCCTGCTTGCCTTCTGCATACAAATTGTTCGTTTCACGGTTGTTGTATCCGTTGGCAGATTAAGCGTAATTGGTCATTGATTCACATACGTTATGCGCCATGCTCTCAGTTCCACTTCAATACTTCAATAGTAACAGATTTAAAACGTTGCTTTTTTTTTTAAAATTCTGGTTTTCAGCTGTTTGCTTGTTTGTTGTTTTCGTCTAGTATCCATCGGATACTTTGTAGCTGAGTAACAGGGGGTTGATGATCGGTCAATTATTTCGGGATTTGCATGACAGGCAAACACAACCGACAGCACTCCCCAAACCCCAATTGGTGACTCCAATTTTTATTCAGTTTTATATTTGATGTTAAGCGCATTTTACGTGATAATCTTTACGAAAGAGTTGCTTAGCGAAAGTCCTTAAGGAGAATGTGTTTTGGCTTGTTATTAAATATTTCTAGAATGGTGGATAAATACTAAGATATTTGAAACGTTCATAAATAATAACAATATGCAAATAATATATTTAAATTATTTAATCTACTCTTCCCACAAATCAAGCTGATTAATTCCGTAAGATTTGACATTATTCTTAAGCGCTTTTCATTTGGTTGTCGTATATTAAATATATCATACGATTATCTTGCTGCTAATCATCATTATGATATTTTGATCGCACATGTGTGATAAATGTGGGCAGGATATCCGTAAATTCAACTTTTACGAATGGGCTTGGCTGGTCGCCTGGTTGGGCCTGGAAAGTGGTTTAGATTGTTGGCCAAAGCCGCATTATAATTGCGCTTCTAACAATTAAAATGCGCACAAAATCACAAGGGTTGCAGCAGATATGGGGGTGGGACGAGGGGAGGGGTAAGGGGGCGAGTGCCACACAGACACAGGACAATAATTGGCAGCAATTATTGCGAGGAAATCGTTGCTAATTTACTACTCGCTCCGTTGCATGCATTGTTGTTGCAATTGCTGTGTGGGCGGCGGGTGGCGGGTAGCGGGTGGATGGCAACAGTTAAATACAGGGTGTCTATAATTGCACAACTCTCTTGCGGGCACACTGCACAGTTGTCAAGTGATTTACAATTTACAAACAATTAATTTTCTTAATGCAAGCCCAGAAGCCAAGAAACGAGCCAGCGAGACGAGCATCGTCCACTGTTCCGGCCTGAAGATCCAGGCGGAAGTGCTTTTGGGTGGCAGCTTCAACCCTGGCAAGTGTCAAAAACGCATAAGACAAACCCCCTTTCAAATACACACACGCACACACACACACACATGCACAGACATGGAAGAGTTAGAGGCAACTCTGCACAAATCAGAGCTGCACACTTCCGATTGGATGCCATTGTATTTGACAGACGCAGACTCCGACTCTGACTCTGAGTCCGACAGAGACTCAGGTCGGAGGACACTGGTTCAGATTTGTGCGGGTTAGTTGATCAACTTTTAGCCTGAATGACAGACAGCTTGATAGATTGGTCAGGGCAATTACAAAAGACGTTACAACATTTGCATACGCAACTCTAACTGCAACTTTTGTCTAATTCTTTCTCTCTCTCTCCGTCTCTCTCTCTCTCTTTCTGGTTGCTTGCAGGTGTGGTTCCAGAATCGTCGCGCCAAATGGCGTAAACGTGAGAAGTTTATGAATCAGGACAAGGCTGGCTATCTGCTGCCCGACCAAGGTAAGCATTTGATTCGACACCGAAATTGGCCCAAATTACCAAATTACGTGTGCAACATAATTAAATGTTGTGTCTGCATAATCAACCCACAACTCAACCTTTACTTCTCCATCTGCTTCGCTTTCACTCTCTCAATCATAGGTCTGCCGGAGTTTCCGTTGGGCATTCCACTGCCGCCGCACGCACTCTCCGGCCATCCGGGTGGGCTGCCCGCCGAATTTTGGCCACCGCACTTTGCGTTGCATCAACACTTCAATCCGGGCCTGCTGCCGCAACAGCTAATGCCGCCCCACTACAAGCTGCCCAACTTTCACACGCTGCTCTCCCAGTACATGGGGCTCAGCAATCTAAATGGCATCTTTGGCGCCGGCGCCGCAGCGGCTGCTGCCGCAGCTGCATCGGCCGGCTACCCGCAGAATCTCTCGTTGCATCCGTCGTCGGCGCAGGTGAGTCCGCCGTGCAGCAACAGCAGCCCACGCGAAAGTCCCAACTCGTTGGCGCCTCATCCGCTGCACGCGGTACCGCATGGCGCCACTACGCTAATCTCTGGCGACCTGACGCTCACCTCGACGGCGGCGCAGTCGCCGCACAGCGCAACCGGCGGCAGCAGCAACGCCTCCACGCCCGTCTCCGTGGTAACCAAGGGCGAAGACTGAACGGGAGCCGAATTGCACAATGCGTGGATTCGATTTGAATTCGCATTCGTGGTGATATATAATGGACGGATTGTGTATATATATATATATAGATCATATATAGTAGCTAATAATTGTATACTTACAGTTAGAGTTGCAAGTATTTCACAAATATTGCAAACTTATAAGGAAGTTAGCTTTTAATTAGCTGCTGCAAGTGTCATAAATTCTAGCCTTAAGTATGTGTAAATGAATATTAACTTAAGAAAAGAAATAAATGAAACTAAAGAAAAACTCGTTTAATGTTTGATTTTATTTTAGTATGATTGTTGTCTCATGGCTATGGAATGTGCTTAAAAATATACAGTGAAAGACAGCTTATTAGGCACAGAGTCAAAGACAATAGGCTACTTTTTTACATAATCCTACCTAGCAGGTGGGGAAACCCCAGTGTATTGGAGTCATATATTAATTTAGGTGGTTAATATCTGTACCTACCATCGGTCTTTGGAATTTTTGAAAAATAATTAATGATTAGTTTATGCAGGCAATTACTTGTTTTCTTTGACTCTGTGCCTAATAAGGTGTCTTTCACTGTATATTTGATTTTTATTATTTCTAATAATTTTAATATTCTAATTGCTTATGCCAAAATATTTGATTTAATATTTAATGGAGCTGATTGTTCACGAAGTATGGAAGTTAACAATGTTTATCATTATAAGGGATAAAGGAGGACTAGTAAAACTCATTTTTGATGTAGTCTTCCACACATTTCGAGAATATTGCTTTATTTTTGAGATTTCAAAATTGCAAATTAATTCAATGTTGGTCATCTACAGAATATACACTTTTCTATAAGATAATCTTTTTTCGATGTGTTCTTACTTCTGCCAGTTTTTATATATTGCTTATATTATTTATAATACTGACAAGCAAAGTCTCAAATAGTTAATAGTAGTTTTTCTGAAACAGCTTATTCAATTTTCAATACTTTGTCAAACTTACTTCCAAATAGTTTCCGTTCATTTTCTTACAAGATCAGCGTATCCTGGCGTGCATTGTTGATGCGAATATTGTGCAATTGAAGCGAAAAATTAACAATTCATTAAAAGTAACTCGCAATCTCAAGAAGAGGCCCATTATAAAATTGTTGTATACAAGCAATCGACCTTTTTGATGCTCGGCGAGTCAATGGAACTGATCTTCGACAGGACTTTGCAGTTGATTTTGAAGTAGTGTGCAATATAGCTAGCTGTAGAAGATTGTAGCAACCCCGATAATGCCTCAATGCGCCCTGGAGCTCAGCTCATTGAAAAGGCCAGACGAATGAAGAAGTAAGTAGTAGATGAAGTTGAAATCGAATAATAATCTTGATATTATGTCAAATTGCAAGCAGCAAGGAAATGTTGCATAGCACACACACATACATGTGGACTTGTGTATATGAATAGAAGACGAGTCGAGAATCAAAGAAGAATAGAAGAAATCGCATTGTGAGCCGCAGACAGCGGCGGAAACAGGAGTGCAGCCAACTATGGAGGATGTGAGCTAAAGGATTTGCACAATTTCCAAATGTTGGTGGTGTGGTGCACACTCAAACGAGCCGAACCGAAATCTACCGAACCGAACCGAAACGAGACGAACCGGTGCTTCTCGGATCTGGCTTTTGTATTGCTGGCTGGCCACATGCAGCGTTAAATGCTGTATTGATATCTCGTAATTTGTGCCATAATTACTTTTTAATAATTCGGCACTGTGCTGGGGCGCCACAGGACATCGCTTTTTGTGTGTGCAACGGCCTTAAATTTAATAAAATCGCCGTCAAGTTTGCGCTTCTGGTTCATATTCGACTGCTGGGTTGCAATTTGATTACACTTACCATTCAGTGAGGTCAAAATTGAATTCCTTGCACAAATACAACATCAACAACATAATTATGATCATCATCATCATCATCATAATAATGAATGAACGCGCGATTTAACGGATTTGTCACTGACAAATGCGAAGAGTCGAGGACCAGCCCACAAAGGAGGCCCAGTCAGCGTTGTCAAAGCTGCTTTCATAAAACTCATATGCAAATGCCTTTGTGGGCCGACAGCAAAAGACATCGAACGTGCACCTCCTTAATACACTTTCCAGAAAGAGTCCTAACGAAATTTAATATAAATGGGCCACTACAGGTATTAACATAAATGTGTAAGACAGATTGATAGCTCTTTCTCGAATCTATGGGTGGTGGTTCAATGCCGTTCTTAGTTCGTGGAGTGATTTGTCTGGTTAATTCCGATAACGAACGAGACTCAAATATATTAAATAGATGTCTTCAGCACTATGGTGTATCCAAAAGTATGGTATTTAATTTGTAAGGTGGTTCAGAAAAAAACCTAAACGCAAGATGTCTGATTTCAGCATACTTATTTATGCAGAAATAAAGTGAAATTATTTTTAATTATCATTAAAAGGTTTAATAAATAATCAACTTGACAAAAGAATTAATAGAGTCATTTACAAAAAATATAATTTATATATATGCCAGTCATTTTTATTTGAGTTACTTTCAGCTTTAACAAATTAAAAATTAAAATAATATTTGTAATATTTTCTCAAAAATAATTTATTTTATTTTATACTTTTTCTTCGTTACGCAAATCACAATGTGTATTTACTTTTCCAAAGTTTTCTAATGCTAATTCTAACAATCTATTATTAGTTTAATTTAGTTGTCTATTAATAATGTGGGACTAAGGTCTAGAGCTTGCCAAATAATTAATAGGTTAGTTCTGAAGTTAAGCAATATTTCTTAAATTTTTTGAAAATTTGATATAGATGTTTTCGGTTTGGTTTTTAAAGAATTATTTGTAATATTTTATTTGAATAAAAATATTTCATTATCATCTATTTTGTTTCTTCAAGTACAAAGAATGGGCAGAAATTCAATTTTAATATTATGTAGTTGTAAACTAAATATTTAATTGTATACATATAAATATTTTATATAGAAACCATATCTTTTTTATATTTTATCAATATGCTAAAGAGCATTTGGGCGTTGTTATGGCACACTCACATTTTCTCTTGTTTCTATCAACGAAAATTCAATAAGTTGAAGTAGATCTTTTATTTGTGCAAGTGTTTGGCCAAGCTGCAGGGAGCGTTCTGAAGGCAGCGAGCCCCATTCACATTATTTCGGGCTTCAGCAAATGTGTGTGTATGTGTGTGTTTGTGTGTGTGCAAGGAATTTCATTCAGTGTGCAAATGCAGCGCCACTCTGCGGGCTATAAATATATGAAATTTATCAAGTGGCCTTTTGAGTTTCGTATTTTTTGGCTCTATGAAATTGAGTGTCGAGTGTCTGTCTCCCTCTCCCTCTCTCTCTCTCTCTCTCGCTCTAACTTGTGAGTGTGTATGTGTGTGTGAGTGTGCAGTATTTGCATTCAGCTCAGTCCAACAGTGAGTTTCACCTTGTAAAAGTATCTCAGATTGGATATGTGTGTGTGTGTGTGTGTGTATATCAAACATAATCAAGCACATTGCCATTTTGCTTGCAGTTTTATGAACCTCTTCAGATGCCGAACAATGAAATGAAAATCAATTTTGGCACGACACTTGAGGCTCGAGCGCATTAAAATGGTAACAGTCACATTTACAAGCAACGCAAAACAGCAACAGCGGGTGGGTTGGGCAGGTTGGGAGGGGGGGGTGGTGAGACATACACTTGAAGGGCTGGCTACATTTTGTTGCCGACTTGGCCGTGTAATGAGCGCAACTGTTGACGGCGACAGAAAAATACTGAATACAACGGTAATTAAACAAGTTAAATCCGCTCAACAGATGCTCAAGTCAGATTTCATTTCAGCCAGCCCGGCAGCCAGGCAGCCAGGCAGCCTCCTGCCGTCTTTTACATTGCTGTTGCTGCACCGTTTACCGCATCATTATCATTTCATCATCAAGTTAAATATCATCAGCATCAACGTCATCGTTATCAACGTCTCCATTCGTTGTGTGCACTTAAAAAATTATTTAATTCATCAAAAAGTTGTCAGCGAAATAATTATGCAGCTTGTCTCTGCGACTGGGGACCTACTTGTGTATAAAGGAGCGACTAATGAGCGCCATTTTGTTGTCGCCGCCTAGCGCCAGGATAATTACTGTAATTTGTGCCGACTTGAGACGCTGCCGCAGTGTGGCTCAAGTATCGCATGACATGTTGATCAACGAATCTGCGATCGCGGCACAAATTGCCAACTTACCGCAACATGCGATTGCAACAACATTTCCGACAGGATATATACATGAAAAGTATGTTGGCGACAGTCGAACACCATTCGAAACTCGATACTTTTCGATCGATCGAGGAGAGCCTTAGCTCAAAGCAGGCCGACAGATCCTTAAACTGAGAGGATGCTGAGACGACTTATCCTTGGCGGCGTTGAAAGTGAAGTGAAGTTTTCCTTTTTGTGCTGACTTCAATGAGCTAAGCTGTGCCTTATTTATCGTTTGCTGATCACCTCCTGGCAGCAGCAGCTGAGTGTCTCCCTCTCTCTCACTCTCTCTATCTCTGTCGCACTCTCTACCTCGATGTTGTGATTAAAGAATGAGCAGTGGCCCCGCTGCTTTTGTTTATCGTTTTACCAAAATGGTTTCATGCCTGATTTCATACGTTCAAATTTGTTGTTTATCTGTGTTTTGGACAGTCCAAAAAGACAAAGGTCGAAAGCCAGGTAGTTAACTGCTCTGCGCAGCTGCTCCCACAGCTACTGCTGCTGCTGCTGCTGGGCAATTGTGCAGTTAATTGTGTCCTCATTAGCCAATGGTCGCCTCGGCTGCTTCTTATCCTTGTATATATTTGTCTATAATTGACGACATTTTCTCTTCATTTCTTCAGCATGGATACCTTTTATAGGTATTTTCTTCTATAGGTATTTGGTTGAGCATTTTGTTCATTTTGATATTGATACTTTTCTTTCCAAAATTTCAAAGATTATTTTTTTTTAAAATTTTTGAAAAACTCAAAAATTAAGAACATGAAAATTAGTTTTTTGTATAAGTATTTCTATTTTCCACAATATACATTGTTTATATCATTTGTGCTTTGTATTATTTTAAGACCCTAAAACCCTTTTTATATATCCATGTCTAGAACGGGCAATAGAACCGGCCTTCGGCCTTCGACAACAACAGAGCAAACGCGTCGTGCCTATTTATAATGATAATAAATTAAATAAACAAACAAATATATCAAAAAGCACACGCCAGAGTATCAAATAGAGCAAAAAATACTATTAAATTAAGTTAATCAAATGTATGCGCTGTGAAATTGAGCAGCTGCTGTTCCAATGAACGTTGACTAGATGGTATAATATACATGTATGTATGTATATGTGTATGGTGTTGGCCCGTTTGCATATACACCTTGCCGCCAGGCATTCAAAACACAACCACAGACTCATAAATAATATTAATAAAAAGCAACAACGACAATAGCTCGAGTGCGAGGGTTAGTTGGACACATGTGTGTGTATCTGTGTGTGTGTGTGTGTGTGTGTGTGTGTGTGTGTGTGTGTGTGTCACTCCTGTTAAACTTTGTTTACATTTTGTTTATTAAACGACGCGGAAAACTAGTGACAAACACAAACACTCGCAGACACACACACACACTGATGCAGATACAGACACAGATACAGCTAGTATCTCTGTTGCATGGGAAGCGTGTTAGAAACTATCAAGTCACACCTGACTGAGAATTTGCTACCCCTTTTGGCCAAAAAGCGCGTTGGCAATGAGTGAGTATTTGATTTTAATTAAATTTCCCGTAAGTTTGTCACAATTTGTGTTCGTATCTTGTTGTGCCTTCTTGCCTCCCTCCGTGGATAGCGTGTTAGTTGTTGTCGCTTTTCGTTTTGTTTGCTTTAGCCCAGTTTTTATTACGTTCCATAGCAGTTTGCTTTATTAATTGCCAGGTGAACAGCTAGACAGGTGTTGCTTATGACTTTCCTTTGATTTGCTTATATTTCTTTCTGTTTTACTTTTTTTTTATGATTTTTTAGACGTCTCCGTTATGGTATTGTTTTAGGCGAAAACTTTCCACGTGGCCTATTTCATCACAGGACTCTTTAATATTATTCAGCTCCTGCAGCAGTTGAGGCGAGCGTGCCAAATGAGTGCGCTCTGTAGATTAGGAAACTATATAGTTATATATACTTATGGTATAATTGGACTACTTGCCCAGTTCGCAGGCTATGTGATTAATTGTCACATGGGTGGACCACGCGTCGTCAACAATTGGCATTTTGTGGCTGGAGTAAATCAAGATATTGAACTGAACTGTGTAATTTTGAATAACCAAATGAGGAATGCTTAAAGCAAGACCTGCCTAGACAACTAAACAACTCCAAAGCATATCAAATCGATTTCTAGGTCGGACTCAGAAGTCAGTTCAGTTCAGTTGAGTTCAGTTAGTGATTGTGCGCGTACTTGGCCCAATTATTACGCCTGATTTAATAAACTCAATGAGCCTCTTAACTGCTCTAAGTGCCCGCTAATCGTTTCGCATCTTTTGCATCTGAGAAATCAGAGGGAGATAGAAACAGAGAGAGAGAGAGAGAGAGAGAGAGAGAGAGCGGGAGATATAGAAAGCACATCAAACGAAATTGATGAGAACTGAAGCTGCGCGTCCTTTATGTCTGTCAGACAGTCTTTTGTGTTTCGTCCTGCGTCCTGCTGCTGCTGCTGAGTCTGCTGCTCATTCACGCTAACTGCGGAAGCCGGAAACGCGCCACAAATTGCAAAGTTTGAGCAGCGACAGTCGCAATTGTTGTTGCCGCCTTCAACTTCTTTGGCAAATTAATTTTATTTCATTTTTTTTATTTTTTTATTTTCTTATGTATTTTATTTTTGATCTGCTTGCGTAGGCATGACAAAATGCCAATTGAGCAATTGGGTAAACTGACGCTGGAAATTGACAGCAATTTTCATTTCACTTTTCGCATTTCCCATGATTATGCGACGATTATATTAAATGCGAATTTCCTTGCCCATTTCCTTGGCTGCGGCTACGAATATTTAGCATTTCTCCAGCACTTCACAACGCAATCGAATCGAGTGTTTTAGAGGCGTGTCCTGTCAGTTATTCGTCACTTATACCTCTTAATGGGCTATTTATAATATCGAGGACTAATGATTAAATATGGATAAATGCTATTCAACTACAATGATGCTCTTCTTGATGCTTAATCATTTAATCATAATTTGAATGAATATATTCTTGATTTTATGTTGGTTATTTCGCTGTGTGATTATGAAGGGTATTTGCCAATCGAGCACATTCAGTTTCTGTGTATTATTTAGCTGTTGTGTTTGCTTGTGTGGCTGTCAACACACATGAATTCATAATTCGATGAGTGATGCCATTTTGCTGTGCAGACTTTCTGCTTGGCTGCTGCTGCTGTTGGGTTTTTAAAGGCTCGATTCGTCTCAACTGCAATGCAAATGTCAAACTTGCCGCAAGCGCTGCCATAATGACTGTCCTTTCAAGGACACACACGCGCAGAAAAATACACTCACACACAAAAGAAAAAAACAGCTAAATTCAAGTGGAAAGCACTTGAAAAAAAAGAAAGAAGAAATGTGACACACACACACAGAGAAGCGCGTGTGAAATGCAGTGCAGCATTTTCCGCAAATTAGCAACCATTTAGAGTTAAATCAGGCGCATAATTATTTTCCCATTTGCGGTCCATCTCTATATACACAGATCTGTACACATATATGGGCAGGTATTAGCTGGCTTGCCAAAAGGTGTAACGTGTGACAGGACAAAAGGATGTGTGCGTATGTGCGTGTGTGGGATTTCGAGCCTGGGGATTGTAATTGCAATTGTTGTAACTGTGTGGCAAATTGTCGGCTCTTGTCGCATTTCAGCCAAGCCGACGGCGGCTTATTTAAATATCACCTAGCTGTTAAATAGACACATTACTAGCACTAATTTGTGGGCATTTGAAGCATTTCGGCTCAGACTTATCACACAGAGCCGCACTCGATGGATGTGAAGTGTTCTTAAGTGTAATTTGCCGAAACTATTCAAGTGCGTCCAAAGAACTCGTCCATAAGTTGGCCTGAATGCACTTGAGCCATGGCTCAAGAATCTGGTAAGATGTGCCTCAAATGTTGCCAAGTTGCTGTTCAAGTTTTAAAACCCATTTCATGCCATATACGCATAGGGTATTTAAGGTTAAGCAACCCCTGGACGAGAACGATTCGATTAGAGTCAATTAGAGCGCGATTATAATGGCATTTTGCATGGGTGAATGTGGCAACCCCTCCACTCAACACAACCCCCCCGCCCCCCGCACCACATTGGCATTGCTTTAAAGTCATTGAAGAAATTTGCACATAAATTGCGTAAAGTGCAATTTTTTCAGCCCTAACACGTTCACACACAGCACGCAGGACGCAGGGCGAGACGACAAGGACGATGATGTTCTGCTGTTGGCCAGGGTGTAGGCAGTGTCTGCAATCACCCCCATCATTGCATCCCCTATGTGTGTGTGTGTGTGTGTGTGCCAGTTCGCAGTTGAATGGATTCTGCTTGTAACTCTCTCGCTTTTTTGTTTGGTCAGCGCACATTGTCAGCCCAATTTCACACAAAAAATGCAATCAAATGTGACGCTTTTATTATTCTTGCGAGTATCTCGCAATTGGAGTGGGACAAATTGAAATCAATCAAATTAAATCGCCTTGTTCGCGCAATTTTATGCAGTCTGCATTTATGTTCAAAAGGATTTCACATCATCATCCTCCATCAAATTAGTTATGAAATATAATCATCAAGTAATTGCCCTCATCCTTGGAACAGAGTGCAATCGTCCTTACTGGCTGACTAATAATACTTCCTTAACCCAAAGCTTGTCCTTATAATTTATTTAAAAATACTATTCCAAAGTCATTTGCTGTTTGTTCATGATTGTGATTAAAACTTCATTTAAATTATGCAAGCCACATTTTAGGCCAAAACTCTACCATTTTATCCATATGCCAGTCAGTTTCGTTTAATAGTCTTATGGAAAATAATTTTTCTCTAAGCATTCAAAATGTTTGATTTTGAAATAAAGCTTAAAAGTCTCAGGAGCACTTTGAATACGGTTGAATGATTTCGAGCTCGGGTTTTTGGTGGCATCGATAATAATTGAAGTGAAAACAATGTGTGTTCGGTGGCGTGTGTGTGTGTGCCTGTGTATGTGTGTGTCTGCCTATGTGTGTTTCTGTGTGTGTGTGTGTGTGTTTGAGGCGGTCGCAAAGCTTCTTGAAGAACTTGATGCGCGACTCATTGTACTTTGTGCTGCGGCAGTCATACTAATTGACCATATGGGCCGTTCTGTGTTGCATACTTCAAATCGGCATCCCGAGTACGTTATTTGTGCTCTTTATTATTATGAATTTCAAATCGAATTTGTATGGAAATTAAAAACTGAAAATTGCATTATTTCGACGTGCCCGCTTATTGTGTGCGTGTTTATTTTTGTTTTTGTGCAAATTGATTAGTGGGCCGTACTTTTTGGGGTTGTAAGAGCTGTGGGCTGGATTCTGGTTTTTTTTTTCTTTTTCCATTTGGGTTTGGCTTTGACTTGAACTCAGAGTTTTACCTTTATATTCTGCATTGTTGTGCAGCGCCCTGTAAAGTGATTCGCTTGAGAAAACGCGAAGCCACATCGAATTCTACACGACACTCACTTGACTTGGGCTCTATGGTAAATTGCGCCCATTTTATTTGTCAGTTTTCAGTTTTGTGTGCGAAAAAATTGGAGGTCTGCCAAAATATCGCATTCATTAATTAACAATCATCTGTTGTTGGCAGATGCAAGAGGCGACCGCGAAAAAAAAAATGATTTCATTCATGAAGATCGAGTTTTAATGAAAAAGGCCCAACAGACACGGTTCAACGTTGATAAATTGTGGGGTGTTGTGTGCATTTGTTGCATCCGCAATTAGAATGCAAAACATTCATCTTTCTCTGCTTAAGATGGATCATAATGTCATCTAATGGGCAGTTGCTAATTTGTCAGCTCTGCTCTGCATTTGATGCATTAAATTGCCGCCAATTTGTATAATCTGTTCACATAATTGGGTTTATTAAATACCCTACACACATTATACCAGAGAGTCCTTTGTCTGCATATCATTTTGAAGGTATTTTTGTCTTTCATGTAAACTCCTTCTGTTCGAAGTATTTTAAATTGAGGTTGAGCAAATTCAACATTTGCTTAATTTGGACATAATTCTTTACAGATCTTAGATGTTGCAATTGTTATTATTATTAGTATTATTATTCTTGAGGTAATTTTAAAGTGCTTTTAATAGAGGAGTGAGCCCCATCATACTCAACACTTGCATCTAGCGATTTGCTTTGATCTTCGCCATATTCTTGGCGATTTTCTATGTTTTGGGCGTTGTGCGTCATCGCCTATCGAGTTACGCTGTTTATAAAACTTGGCTATGCATAAACAAATGATTTTTCTCTATATGCTTTTGACTTTGGAATGCCTAGCAGCCAGCTAAAAATATCCAAAAGATTTGGACTTTTCGAACACAACCACACACACACACACACACACATAAACTAACAATGTATGTCGAAAATATTTTTGGCATGCCAATGAAAAGTGACTTGAAGAGCTTTTGAAAAGCATAGGAAATATGAAACGGGACTGGAGCACGGCAGACAAAAAGCTTTCGAGGTTCAATCGAAAAGAGAAAGCTGCAGGCGAAACATTCTCTGCAAGATCGTAGAGCAGGAAACAGTTCTAAGCTGTACATTAATGGATGGTAGGATGGATGCAACATGCTCTATGCCCCACAATTAACCAACCCTGTTTTGAAAAAACCTTGTGGTTTTTAGAAAAGAATTAAATCTAAAAAATCGTTTTTATTTATAAATAATTATAAATTTTTTTAATTAAAATTACATTCATGCGATCATTTTACATTTCGTAGCAATAGACCCCATAACACTATTGGATGATGTTCTATACAAAACAAGAGGTGGTATTTCTTAATAAAATAATCGGATGGTTAACATTGATGAAAACACGAAAAAAACAAATAAAATGGGGTTCGTTTTCATTATATAGTGTTCAGTCAGTACAAAAAATAATCTGGAACCAAAGATGACGCACTGGTTAAATGACATTCAAAAACAGATGGGTGGTGGTTGGCATCTCAGATGGTAGAGATGCTGTTTGTTGTTGTTGTTGTTGTTGTTGATGTCGTATGCACAGCAGAACCATAACCAAACAAAAGAGCAGGCATGGACCGCTAAGCATACGCTGGAGATGATTGGCAAGTAAATGCTTAGAAGCACTTGCGGTGGACAATGCCAGGGCCGGACTCGTCGTATTCCTCCTTGGAGATCCACATCTGCTGGAAGGTAGACAGGGAAGCAAGGATGGAGCCACCGATCCATACGGAGTATTTGCGCTCTGGGGGAGCAATGATCTTGATCTTGATGGTGGATGGGGCCAGGGAGGTGATTTCCTTCTGCATACGATCGGCAATACCGGGGTACATGGTGGTGCCACCAGACATGACAATGTTGGCATACAGATCCTTACGGATATCCACATCGCACTTCATGATCGAGTTGTAGACGGTCTCATGGATACCGCACGATTCCATACCCAGGAATGAAGGCTGGAACAGGGACTCTGGGCAGCGGAAACGCTCGTTGCCGATGGTGATGACCTGACCGTCGGGAAGTTCATAAGACTTCTCCAGAGAGGTGGAGGCGGCAGCGGTGGCCATCTCCTGCTCGAAGTCCAGGGCAACATAGCACAGCTTCTCCTTGATGTCACGAACGATTTCACGCTCAGCAGTGGTGGTGAAAGAGTAGCCACGCTCGGTGAGGATCTTCATCAGGTAGTCGGTCAAATCGCGACCAGCCAAATCCAGACGGAGGATGGCATGGGGCAGGGCATAACCTTCATAGATGGGGACGGTGTGGGAGACACCATCGCCGGAATCCAGAACGATACCGGTGGTACGGCCGGAGGCGTACAGGGAGAGCACAGCCTGGATGGCCACATACATGGCTGGAGAGTTGAAGGTCTCAAACATGATCTGGGTCATCTTCTCACGGTTAGCCTTGGGGTTCAGGGGGGCTTCAGTCAGCAGGACTGGGTGCTCCTCGGGGGCAACACGCAGCTCATTGTAGAAGGTGTGATGCCAGATCTTCTCCATATCATCCCAGTTGGTGATGATACCGTGCTCAATGGGGTACTTCAGGGTGAGGATACCTCTCTTGGACTGAGCCTCATCACCGACATATGAGTCCTTCTGGCCCATACCAACCATCACACCCTGATGACGGGGACGGCCAACAATTGAGGGGAAGACGGCACGGGGTGCGTCATCACCGGCGAAACCGGCCTTGCACATGCCGGAGCCTGCATGGTCAACATAAAAACAAACCGTCCGTTAGCCAAAATGTATAACACTAAAAATCTGAGCGTCCCGAATCAAACGGATAGTGTACTACAAATATCTAACGGAAATTGGGTGACATTCTGATCTCACAAAAAAATGTGAGCAAATTTAGGAAATGACTCATATGCGAAAAGCACTAGTTGTGTTCGTGTCGAAACTATTTGTGTAGAAAACAATGTCAAATATGATATTTGGAAAATTATTGTGGGAATACAGAAAACCTTGATCCCAAATGTACTGAATTCTGCTATTGAAAATATGTAAATTCTTCTGAAAAGTGCCATTGCTCTTGAAATTTGAATGAGGAAATAAAAATCTTGATAGAAATCAAGTGAAGTGTGAATTTTTTGTATGTTCAAAACTGATTATTTTTGATAAGAAATTGAGAAAATATCACAATTCTTTAGAGGAATGTGTTGAGGACTTAAGTGCATTTGTGCTTAATATTTTCTTTCATGTTTGCTGGGAAATTGTATTTAATGAAATGGAAAATTAGATTTGCTTGATTTTGATATTGCACAACTTGTGTGTTATCATAGGAATTGTTTGTGAATTTGAGCACTTTTTGTTTGATCACTGCACTGATTATCCTCGCAAATTTAATCCACATTTATGATAATCCATTTTGATTGATCCTAACTATCCGTTAGTAGTAGTGGTAGTAGTAGTAGTAGTTGTCCAGTTTTCATTCTGTTGCTATACGCACCATTGTCAACGACCAAAGCAGCAACCTCATCGTCACACATTTTGTCTGGGATTTGTTTGTATTACGGTACCACGGGTGAATTTAAATCAAGAAATACGGCAATGTGTACGCTTTTGGAACACAACTGACTGACTAATTTATCCCAGCGTTGGTACTCGGATTTTATACCAGCAGCGACTTTCTTGGCGTCCAAGAAAATTCAACATCGTCTCCCCCCCACACCCAGCAGCAGCGCAGCAGCAGCAGATACCAAGAAGAACAACAACAACACAGGAACACAAACATCAATACAGTTACAAATGCACAGATACATAGAAATATGCTCGCTCATGGATATCTGCCCACCTTCGGCACAGCTCGGCATAGCGATCGGTTTGTGGCGCCTAAAAATAGATCCTTAGCATAGGGGGGCCGCCTTTGGACAATGCTGCAGGCAAAAGCAAGAGCGAGAGACAAAGAGCGAGAGAGCGTGAGAGCAAGAAAGAGCAGTTCGGCATGATGACGTTCGGATGATGCCGAAGCAGTTCGCACGAAGCAGTTGCTGCTGGCGTGGCTGTGTGGCCATAGTCCAAAAGTGCCGTATAAGGCAAGGCTGCTGCTCCAGCGATCTCGCTCTCTCTCGCTCTCCGCCTGTGCGGGTGTGCGTGAGAGCAAAAATATATATTTTTTTCTTTTCTTTCTTGTTGTGTTTTAATATTTCTTTTTTGTTTTTAGGTCGTGGGGGGATTTAGAAAATTAATTTTGTTCGCCTCGTTCCCATTTGCACCACCCCCAACCGCCCAGTTTGCTACACATCCATATACATATACATACATATGTTTATATGCATGTATTTCTTTTTTGGTTTTCATAACTTTCGTGTTTTTCGTATGTCGTAATAAATTCATTTTCTATTTTCGATTTTTCACATCTCTATCGCGCATCTCGAATCTCCCAGCAGAATTCAATGCTGCGTCTCTTTGGCGCGCACGTTTGCACCTTCAATGAAATTCCGCGGTTCGCACTTCTATTTTTGGTCATATTTTCCCGGAGCGTACTCGCAACTGTTTCTCCCAGCGCTGCCCACGCCCCAGCTGTAATGAGCATAATTCAAGTAACTAATTGTTTATTTACAATTTGTAAATTGTATGAAACTCCTCGATTCGATTCTCGGCTGGGGGGGAGTTTGGAATCGCCATCGACAGTTAGCTGTACGCCTGGCAGGGTATCCATTTAAATTAGGTTTATGCTTTATTTTTAGCAGCAACTAAGTGGGGCATGTTTACGTTTTATGGCATACTCTCTTCCAACATCATGTTGGAAGCAAACAAACATATACATATTTACATATATAATGGCTGTATATACGTAAGCAAATATATATTTGTACATACATATGCTGTTTTGCTATAAGTTTTTACTGCACAACGAGAAACTTGAAGAGATTTATGTCGCAAATAGGACGGCGAGGCCATATGCTTGATATTGTAGTTATAGATATGTTTAGGATCTAGATGTACATGACAAACATATATGTGTGTTTTCAGTGCAAAGGCTTAGGCCCAGACAGCCATTTGGAATGACTAATCAGTGGATATCAAAAATATTTCAAATCGGAATTCAAATTTCCTGAGAGTCTCTTTTTTGATAATATATTTAGCTTTTTCTTTGACTATAATTAAACTGTTTGGTAAAAACTAGACTCTGCTTCTTTTCCCATTTCCTCTTGAAGCCACAGTCAGCAAACATTTAAATAACACTGAATTTGACATACACTTAAAATTTACGATATTTAATATTTGGATGTTATTATGATTATGCTATGAGGAGTTAATTTAATATAAATGGATTTTATTGACTGATACTGATACTGTCTACATTGAGATTCAAATTAGTTGTTCTCATTTTTTAATACATTTTTATTAAGAGTTTATTTCTCAAGCTAACTATTTGGTAGATTATTCCTAACGAAAGAATTTTCTGCAAGCTCTATTTATATTTTTAAATGTATTCCCTAAGTATTTTCTTTTGCCAAATTGTTGTCATTTCAATTCATTTAATTTTCTATAAATCAAACATATTTGCTGCATCAATGGCATTTCCGTACTTCAACCGACCTTGCGTTTCCCAAGTCATTTCCCACATTTTGGTTTTTTGCCAGGTATTATTTTGGGCATATCCTTATTTTTATGCGGCCTCAGTTCACATGTCAACCCACCCATTCCACCCCACCAACAGCTACAATGTGTAATATTGTATTACTGTGTGGCAAATGGTTTCCAAATGAACAATCAAAACTCGCGCCATAATCGCAATCAAATCGCATCAGGCCAAAGACCAAACAAATGCCCCGAAGTCAAACGCCTTCAGGCGCCATGACAAACCCGAACCCGAACCCGTACCCAAACCCAAATTCAAACCCAAAACAGCAACACAAACTTAATCTGAAATGCTCAACTTTGTCGTTTGTTATGAAAATACGAAAATAAAACCAATTGCAAATACACAGATTGTATAAATGGTTAAATCAAAATTTAATAAAACCCAGTCAATTGTACAGTGGGCGTCGCTGGCTGTCGTTGGCCAAGGAATTTTAATAATGAGCACGTATCCTGGCAGCGCTGTTGTTTTAGTGCACGTGCGCCAATTGCCAACACTAAAGGGATTCATTTGTGAATTACCCAATGCTATCCCCAAAAACCCCGAAATCGAAACCAAACTCAGTTTCTCTCTCTAGCACGTTCCTAAGTAAACAGGAGGAGAGTTCGGTCTTTCTGGCTTGCTGGGAACGGGAATCAACGAAAACAAATTGCAATTGAGCCTGTAACGGTGACAAAGTGGCCACCACATCACACAGTCTCTGTGGCAGTGGCAGGCGGGGTTAGAGAAGGGCGTTGGGGTAGGGCGGGGGGTGGTAAGCAGTTATAGAGACGCGCTGCGCATTTGACAGGCCAAGCGGAATGCACACAGACAAGGACGATGAAGACGAGGCAACAAGCCCGGACTTAATGATGAGCTCCTTGTCGTGATAATGATGTTGGCTTGTGGCCCACCCTTAAGCCTTAAATGATGAGTATTTAGATTCACATTTCGATTCGCATTTGCGGAATTTTTATTAAGTTGCCAAAATTGGCAGCTACTTTCGCCTGCTTTGTTGACAGAGTTCATCAAAGTGCCCAAAGAGTGATTGCGAGGGCGTGCCCAACCCTACACACTTTGGTTGTGTGTGGGTGTGTGAATTAATTTCAAATTAGTTTGCCAGTGGCCCAAGTGCATTATTGGATTTAAGCCCCCGCCTTTGTCCCTCAACCCCTTTTGCTAAACATGCGTGTGAAATCAAACAATGCATAGAGTGCCAGCCAAGTGCTGTCCAGAAAAGGGGGTTAGCCGCAATCCCCTATTGTCCCTAATTGGCCTAATCGGCTATTGTCCCATTGATTTGCTTAGTTGACCGCTGGTCAACGGTTGCAGCTGCATCAACTGCAACTGCAGCAGCGTCTGCATCTGCTGCTGTTTACCATAAAATGCGCCACTTGGCAGCTAATTTGAGGCACAGCCTGGAGCATGTGTTAAGTAAATCAGGTCAGCATTCACATGCATATATAAATATATATACATATATATATATATATATATATTCGAATCAGAACTCGATTCCAGTTGCATTCATTTGTGTTAATGTGAGAGCATCAGAATTAGGGAAACAAAAACTTTGATCAGTTGCGGGGGTGTTTTCGGGTTTGATTTTCGAAATTGAGTGCATGCACTGCCTCTGCAGAAGGGATTTATTTTTAGTGGTTAACATAGATACACACACACAAAAAAAATACTTGAGCTGGAATGGAATATATAAGTTATAACAAGCATAGAAAGAGCATTCCAAAATTTAAAATATTTGCCTGCTAACGAATAACCCCAAAAAACTGATAGCAATATGTATGCGTTCAATTTGTTTAAAACAATAACGAATTCTCGTATACATATATCGCATTTCATTTACACACACATACACACACCCACACACACCCACATACACACGCATACATATATGAAAAAATAGAATTTTTAAATAGACATTCAATTGAATTTAAAACGACATATATTTAGTCATAGATGGATTCACGTGCTGCCTGCAATAATTTCAACCCAAAACAGACAAGTGGCAATATCAAGAGCTGTCTATAAGCAAAGCCTACGAATACACCCAACTTGTATGAGCAGAATCGAATATATATATGTACCTTTGAATATCTATAACTATACCCCAGTGTATATATACATCTGAAATGCGCCCAAAATACATTCGGATACACGCCACAATTCGCATAGTCTACGATTGCCACACTGTACGCCTCCAGAGTGAACAAAATGTTCAAGAACAGTATACAGAATATTGAATATAGAATACAGACTACGAAATACAAAATACAAAATATAAAATACAAAAACAAAATAGAAATAGAGAAGCAGCACAAAAAATAAGGAGAAGAAGCAGTAGAAAAAAAATATATAAATAATTTAATGGCAAATGGCATATAGATACAATTGTGAATATTTCTATAGATTAGAGTGGGCCTGATGGTAAATGCAGAAATATGAAATGATCTGCCTTCTTTTTGAAGAATAAACACAGAGTCTAAACTCTATTCTAATCTTATAATGTTTTAAAACATTAATAACTGTCTAATAATTTTAATATCGCATAGTTTTGCTTGCTTTTTATTAATTATTTATATTACTAATATCTTATATGCTTTGATATAGTATGTACTATACTATTATCTTATAGTTGTAATCCAATATATGTCTTCATAAATTGTTCGCCCAAATTATTTCTTAAATTTGTATTGCAGGACTTTCAAATACTCTCCTAGAGATCTTAGCTTTAAGAGGTTAATTACAAATAACCAATTTGCAAATAGTTTTAATCCTATGATTTCTAACAATGTCCAATGATTTTCAATGATTTTTGGTCCATCCCAATAGAGTGGTACTGGCCTATGCTCTCTCTATACTCTATGCGATGTGGCCAATGGAAATAAATGACGCGGACATTTATGGTGCGCGCTAAAAAAGAATTTCTTGAGTTAGTTACACACATATAGAAAATGCTGTTCAATAATTTGTTGTGTGTTGTTGTTGCTTTGGCGATGGTTTCATTTCTTGCTGCGATGATTTTATTTTTAACAATGTTATTTTATATTCACAAAAGCGGGCGCATATAATACAAAAACACACATATGTATGTGCACATCTAAAAAATACAAGTGTGAACACTTTAAATGGGCATAGCTGACTGCGAAATACTCTAATACACTGAGACGAGACAGAAAGAAAGAAATCATTTTTTGGTGTCCTTGCTGATTACTCCAGTTTTCTAGTTTGATGTCTCCTGATCTAAAAGAGGCAATGATGATTTTTGGTATAAAGCACGTTAGCTCTAAAATTTGGGGATGAGATTGGGCGTCAAAAACTGGGAAAGATTTCCGGGACGGGAGGAACATGGGAGTAGTCGCGGCCCGAAAAGTTATATACCGATTTCATAATTATGATCTCTTCTCTCTTGACTGTTTTTTGCACAACTGAGCTTGAATTTAGATAAAACTTGACGTTAAAAGCACCAAGCTAAAGCTTGGCTGACATTGTTTTATTTAACTAAGTTAGGGTATGAATGGGCACATGACTATAAGATGCCGGCTAATTAATTTTTAGTTAAGAATAAACTACAATAATTTCTAATATATATATTTATTTGTTTCAGTAGCTTTTAAAATGATTTCATAACCAATATGCTCTTAATAGTTCCGGTAACAGAGTAAGCAAATGGAAACACATATATAAGTATGTGCACATATGTATGTATATTTAAAGAGAAATACCGCCAACGCTTTCATCATCGACCAAACGGGCTAGATCAGCTGTATGTCATGAATATGCGATATATCTAGCGGGAGACAGAATCGAAGAGGCAGCAGTTGTAGACATGGATATATGTATATGCATATACATATGTATTATTAACTTATCAACATTTGTATCTATTTTATACAGTGTATGTAATGTGTAATTGTATTTGGTTTGTTGGTTGAATCGGAAGTTCCTATATGATTGTGCTCAGATTCAGCTGCCTCAGCCTTGGGGCATATAGCGTCAGAGACGCTTCCGTTGAAGCGATGAGGCAGCGCCATCCCACCATCCCGCCATCCACTCAGTGGACTCGGTGGTTTTTGACAATTTCTATATTTAGACGCCGCCACACACAGTCAAGAGTTTGATTTTTCGCATTGTGGAACACTTGTCGCTATCTGCTATCTGCTATATGCTAACTGCTGCTTGCTGTGTCTGCCCAAAAGCCGATCTGATGTTTGCTTCCCCAAATGAATCAGGAATTTTAATTCGTCACTATTTCAAGTTCGATTCACTTGGACTTTGACTTGCACTTGGCTTGCATTGCAATTTCATTTTGCATCGCTTAATGTATTTTTGTATCCGCACAACTGGCAGAGATCTTCTCCCCCAAATTCATCCTCTGCACAGAGTGCTTGCCGCACATGTGTCTCACTTTAATCTTATTATTGGGGGAGGCTGCCGTATATGGTGCTTTGGCACCCGCCACACATTATTTCTCTTTTTGGTATTCTTAAGCGAGTGATTCACGATCTGCTTTTCAATCGATGCCCTTGTCATTTGTGTCTGTTCTCTCCCTCTCCCTCTCTCTCTCTCTCAGCGGCGGTCTAATAATAAGTGCACATTAGTTTTGAAGTGCAGCATTGCGATTGCATTTCCCCTAAATTCTCATAGCTCATTTACAGTTTGGCAGCTGTGCGGGAATAACAAACAAATGTTTTAAATTGATTTTGGGTTGATTAATGCATGCTGAACTTATTGAACAAGTGACAGTTGAAAAGCTTTTGACGCTTTCATAATTGTTGTGAACCACTTGCACTGCTTACTGTGTGGAGATATTGCTATTCAAAGTATTCCAATTATTATAAATGTTTAGTATATGAATGAAATATAGTTTCATATTAGCAAATCACAATTTAATTAAAAGTAACTAGTGATTTATTTATTTATTTTTTATTATGTTTGCTGCGCTTTACAATTTTTTGAACTGCTTGAATTTTATGAAGCAGTGTTAAGTTTGTACTGCTTGCGCTTGCTTTGACTGCTTTCTGTAATGAGGTATAGATGGCGCTTTACAGCCTTTCAATTCAGTTTTTGTACATACTTCAATGAAGCAAGGTATTAAAAAACGAATTTAGGAATATAGGTTAAAGATTTTCCACTACCATAACTAAACAGATTTTTGAAAGCTACACTTTCATTTGAAGTAACGATTTTGTAAAGTTGTTTACACATGTATTGTGTAATTGGTTTTCATTTAAAAATGTGAATTTCCCATGCATCAATCAAATGTAATAAATTACTAGCAAATGGATTGCAACGTTGCAATTGCGCTTTGAAGCAAACACACCAAAAGAGCCAAAATTCCACCCCTATTTCCCGTGAAAAATACAATTCCCTAGGCTATGCTTGCATTTGAGTGAGATTTTTGAAAAGATATTGTGCGTGTGATAAGCACAGAGTGTAATTGCCAGCAATTATCATTGTGCATACGAGACGACTACACGGCTGGGCCGAGGTCGTGTAATGGAGCAAACATATGAGACATATCCCATATGTGAACTATATGTATATGCATGTGAAGTGACATGCCCCGCTGCGAGCAGAGCGCTCGCATTTTAATTGCCCGCGGCGTTAATCAATTATAATTTATTCATTATTTTATTACATTCGACGTCCAACTACTTCGACTATATGTATACGTTTCAGTAGTCCTCTATATGTACACACATTGTGTTCCTGGGTATTACCTGTACTCCTCCCTCCTCCCTCCTCCTCTGTCGGCCCACTTTGTTGCTGTCAATTATGTGTCATTATGCGCCTTTGTTTAATGTGCATTTAGTCCTTTTTAATTGCACTTAATTGCTGCTTGTCGACATTTTCAATTTGTTGCTCCCATCTTCGCCTTGTGATTCTCTCTTGCAGCTCGCTGCTTTGGGTTTCGATTATTAATTTAGCCATTAAATAGTTTTCGACAGTTGATTAACAGCGCTGATTAACTTGTTTACTCATTAAGTTCTGTTTTTATTTTTATTTTGAGTTTCCCAGCTAAACAATTCTAAATCAAACGCAGTCCAAGGACCACAAATGTGAAAATGGTCGCAGTCTGCGGTGTTTTTATCGTTTTGTGGTTTTATGTTGTTGTTGTGATTTTTGCAATTTAAATTTAGCGCCATTTCCGATTTTCATTTCGCCCATACATGGAAACAATTTGTGTGAATCATTTATGTGAGCTAAAACTTGTATATTTATTTTGTGCTAATATGCATTGGGGAATTGGGTTCGCTTTGCTTTGAAGTGATCTGTTTTTGTTTTGTTGCATTAGGAAATGTTATTGAAATGTTACAAACAGATCTATTATGCACATTAAAATCTATTTATTTATATCATGCTTCAGCGCGAGAGATTGAGAACTCTTTTGCTCACTGGTTCCTGGCTATACAAATTAAGGATTTTACAACGATCAATTTACTAAACTAAAAAGATACACATAACTAAACAAATACGATTATGAATTATTAAATATATATATATATATATATTTATATGTATATATATGTGTGAATCTCTGTGGATTTTGATTGGGCTGAGTGAAACTAAGGCTAACATTTGAGTTAAACTTATGTAGTATGTGAATTGCAGTGAGTGCCAAAACTAGATAATGGACACAAGGCCTTTGTTCAGATTATCCAGATGCTCCTTGGCCTTGATGCGCAGCGTGGCAATTGAATTGCTGCGCATATCCACAGATGGAGACGGCGACGGCGAAGTCGGCTGCTTGAGGGGCAGAGACGATTGCGGCGGGGGACTCTCCCTGCCCACATCGAGCAGCAACTCGTTGGCGCACTTCTCCAGGCCGCCGGCGCCGTTGCTGCTGCCCCCATCGAGGTCGCTGCAATCGCGTGGATCGCCATTGGAGTCGGCATTGGATATGCTGAGGTTTTGCGGTGACATGCACACATCCGGCCCGCTGCACTCCAGCGACGACGACGAGGACGAGGTGGTCGAGCATGCTGTTGTAGTCATCGTCAACGTTGTCGTCGCAGCGACGGGCAAAGGAGGCGGATTGGCGTGATGCGGCGACAGCGATGTTGCATGCGGCGACATGCGTGACAGGTGCGGTGAGAGATGAGACAACGGCACAACCGCACCATGATGATGTGGATGCGGTGGCGGTGGCCCACCGGGTTGTGGCGGCCCCAGCTGTCCGGCATGTGGTCCGTGCTGCATCTGTGGTGGCGGCGGTGGTGGACCATGATGGTGACCCATTGCTGCCAGGCTGCTCATGGTCAGACTGCCGGGTGCGAGGCTCAGCGGCGGCGTCAGATAGCTGGGATAAACGGTTTGCGGATGCGACAGAAAACCTGCAAGGAATGCTAGTGAGTTGTTGTTGTTGTTGATGATGAGTTCATATCTGGTAATTACCTGGCAGCGCGCTAAGCAGCGGCGGTGAGAGCCAAGGATCCACCGGCAAGCCAGATGCACCGCAGCCCAAGCGATGCGGCAGCTGCGTAAAATGTGTCAGACCCAGACGCAAGCTTTCCGATTTCTCCTGGCGTCGCCACTTGGCACGTCGATTCTGGAACCACACCTGCAGAGGAAGCAAATTAATAAAAAAAGGAGTAAAAAACAGCATAAGTGTCAGTTAATTAGACAGGAAAAGCGCGCAAAAAGCAATTAAACGCAACACTTCAAGCTGAGGCGAGAGGCGCTAATTTAATCAGGCGCAAAAATGCGAGTGTCTAAAACAGAGACAAAAACAACAACAACAACAGTGACAGCCACATCAACAACAACAACAAGAGGAACGAAGGTCATCAGGCATAATTGAAAAACTGAATGAGCTTAATTACGCAACGAGTAGCATCGGCTGAGCGCCTGATAAAATGATGAGCGAGCGGAGAGCGGAGAGACAAACACACACACACACACATATAAGCTCACTCACACAAAAAGCAAAATGGCCGCCTCAGACAAAACTGTTAATGAAAGCAGACGCACACACAGCAAGCCAGAGCGAGATGGAGAGCGACAAGCAAGAGCAAGATAAGGTCGCCCAAAACGACAGACAAGCAGACAGATGGACAAACAAAATGGCGTTACAGCAACAAGCAACAACAACAACACACAACGATTGACGCCAAAGCTGTTAAGCGTCAAATGCTGTAGAAATAAAATTCAATTAGTGCTCGTAGCACTAATTAGAATTATCGTTACAATGTGCCTGTGTGTGTGTATGTGTGTGTGAGTGAAGCTTTTGAGCAGAGTTGCCAACCAGAGCGCAGCCAAAGCGTCTGTCTAATTAATGGCAAGAGCCCAAAGAGAGCAAATGCCAGAGAGCCTGGGTGTGAGAGAGAGAGAAAGGGCGCTACTTATGTGTGTGTGTGTGCGAGTGAGAGAGTGACATATTTTGGATATCCGTTGTGCCGCCGGTGCCGCTGCTGCTGAGCTCAAAGTAATTAAATGCAATTTGCGCAAATTAATAAGAAATTATTTCAGATGGAAATTTCATTACCATTATGTCCTTGTTGCTGTTAATGTTGTTGTTGTTGTTATTATTGTTGTTGTTGGCTTTCCTGTGGTTGTTTTTGGTCGCGTTTCTGCGTTCGACTGCTACAAAATACATAAACAAGCAGAGCTTGTTGTTGTTGTGTGTATATGTAGGTGTGTGTGTGTGTGTGTGTGGGTGGGTAGACTCTGTACTTGTGGCTGCTGCGGCTGTTTAATTAAACATAATGGCGCGTAAAATTATTTTGGTTGTCAATTTGGTGCACAGACAGAAACTGATTTGCATTACAAATTTGCAGAGCGTGCAGCAGCCGTCGATGAAACTTTGAGCTTAGCCAGACTCTGTTGTTGTTGTTGTTGGCAAGTATAAACAGAAAGTAAAATTTCATTGTGTTTCACCATGAGTAAATCAGCTCTGGCTAGTAATTAAGTTTGATAAGCTGTTAAGGCTGCTGGTTGATTGACTGAGTGGGTGCGTCTACCACATTAGATCAACGAAAAGCGTTTAGAACTTGACATATAAAATATACTATTTTAACTGTGTGGTCAGAAGGTAATGAAAATATTGCACATTGCATAGGGCTCCAAAAAGTATGCAAGGCTAAAGATGGTGACAGAGTCAAAGAAAGAACGATAAATATATATTCTAAATGTATTCTACTTTGGAACATGAACTGTATGACTTATAAATAAACTCTTCCATAATATGTTGTTTGAATATTTAGCTATGTATACTAAACAAATCAAATTTCAGAAACATGATTTCAAACACCCATGAAGTGACTTAAGACGCATAAAAATATGTACTCTATACAATATATAAATACTGCAGATAATCTTCAAAAATAAATACATTTATTACAACTGTATTGCCTTTATCAAACCTATGTTGAATTTGGATTATTCTCAGCTTTCTAATTTCTGATAATTGTATACTTAAATATATACAGTGAAAGACACCTTATTAGGCACAGAGTCAAAGAAAACAAGTAATTGCCTGCCATAAACTAATCATTAATTATTTTTCAAAAATTCCAAAGACCGATGGTAGGTACAGGTATTAACCACCTAAATTAATATATGACCCCAATACACTGGGGTTTCCCCACCTGCTAGGTAGGATTATGTAAAAAAGTAGCCTATTTTCTTTGACTCTGTACCTAATAAGCTGTCTTTCACTGTACAAAACATTCCGTTTCCGTTTCTTTCTTACACATTAAGTTGCTCTATGATTTCTCGACAAGCTGTAAAATGAATATATAGATCAATTAGCAAAGCAGAGCAACAGAAATAACAAATGCTTGAGGAGCTCACAAGCTCAAAGTCTAATATCCTGTAACTCAAATCTGTACGAAGAAAATAAATGAAAGTTGGCAGCTTTAGGCCACATTCACACACACACACTCACACACACTCAAAGCGAGAGTTTCAAATGTTAAATGAATATTGACATTTGGCAGTGTGTGCCAGGAAGAGGGCACTAAGGGGGAGGAGCTGGTTGAATGGAAGCCACTCAAAAGCCAGCCTGCAAGTTGGGAGCTTTGGCTGCCGACTGTTATAATTTGAGTTTGTGCTTCTTCACTTTAATTAAATCATCAAAATCAATTTTGTAATTTCCATTCATGGTGCGTCATAAACGTACGCAAGCCACACACCCTCAATGAGAGACAGCGACAGAGAAAGAGAGAGAGAGAGAGAGAGAGAGAGAGAGACCGCAGTTGGGGGAGTGAGAAAACAGAGAGAGAACGCTGTTGGGTGGCACGCCCCTCATCAACAACAGCATCATCAACATCGACAACAACAACATCATCATCAACATCATCATCATCATCAGCAAAAGCCGCGCAGAGAACCGTTTGGCAAATTGTCTGCTTTCATCTTTGGTTGTTGGCTCGCTGGGTTTGCTGTTGTGGCATCAGCACAGTCTCTCCCACTCTCCCACTCTTTCCACCTGCCACTCTTCCCATTGCCACCAACTGGCATCAAACTCAATTTTCCACCCCATAGACACAAATACAAACACACACACACAGTCCGCTTCAGCCATTTTCAATTTTGTTACAATTTCTGTCATGCCCCCCCTTCATTGCTGCCTGCGGCATTTAACGTGCAAGTGGAGCTGGAGCTGGAGCTGTTTCTGTAGCACGCGCCAGGCCACAACAGCGTCGCCCGTTTTCAGCTACCTTCCTCCACACCCCATCCCGGTGCCGTTCCGTCAACCACTTTTCAACTTTAATCTTTTTCATAAACTTCACATTGGCAGCAAACAATTTGCGTCGCCTTCTCCTCAACCTCAACCCCCGTACCCCCAAAAAAAAAATGACGCCCATGGCCCACAGTTAAATGACGTGGAGCGCATCATCCCTCAAAAAAAAAAAGAAAAGCAAAGGCCAACCCCATGGCGCCTGTTATGCTCATCGTTGTCGTCTTCTTTAATTTTGTTCGCAGCAAAGTTTTGCCGTTTTATTGGAAAACTTCTGCCGCAAAGTGTTGTCGACCAAAAGCGTACACGGCGTATACGCAATTTGGCTTGTACTCTCGCTCGCTCTTTCTCTGTATCTCTCTCTCTCTCTCGCACACACTGTCTCTCTCTCTCTCTCTCTCTCTCTGTTTGCGGCGTGTGTATGTGTGTGTGTTTGTACTATAGCACAAATTGCTTTTCGAATGTTTTTGACAGTTTGCAAATTGGAAAATTGACTTTTAACACACAAGAGTTCAGCAGCTTAATAAAACTGTTGGCAACTTCTGCAAAGCACAGAAGGAGAGAGAGGGAGAGCAATAGAGAGAGAGAGAGTGAGAGAGGAGAGAGAGAGAGAGAGAGACACTCTGCTGGGCAGTTGAGCAATGTCTTCGTTTTACACGTTCATTGTTGGGTTGCTGCATCCATATTCATACCAATACTTCCGTTTTCCGCCTACGTCCTCGATTTCTCCTCCTCTCTGCTATCGTTTCTGGTTTTAGTGGTTGGCAAATTGGAAAACGTTTATGGCCAGAGCTAAGTGCTCTTTGGCTAACTAGCTTTTGCCTCTCTGGGGGCTTATTGTGCCTGACTACAAAATCTAGACTGCCCGCAAGCGCCCTGCAATTATAGATCGCATAATCATTATTTCCATTAATTCTACTTTTGTGTGTGTGTGTGTGTGTGTGTGTGTGTGTGTCATGCAATTCAATCAAATTGAGTGAATGAAAATGCATTCGACGCTCGTTGCGATAAGGATTTAATTGCATGGAAAATATATGTTTGCTCGCAATGGCAATGCACAGTATAATTAGAGCCCCGTTGCGCTCAAGGATATTGATAGCGGCGCCTAAGCTAATGCCAGCAATGCATCTGCATGTGTTCCTACTCCGTGTGGAAGCTTTAATTCAATTAAAAAACTGCCTGGCAGACGAAGCTAACTCGAACCCCGAACCCGAACCTGAACCTGAACCTGGGCCCGACCCTAATTGTATGCCTGTTCACCGACAGACATCAGTTATCCTTCAATGTTTCGGCCTGTCATAATTCCAGGCAGTCAGGCAGGCAGGCAGCGAGCGCTTTCGTCCCGATCCCAAACAAAGACACAGCGTGGAGTCCTTTGAGCTCGTTTATGACATGTTTTCCATTGTTGGCTTTTAGTTCCGGCCCCTCCAACGGTTAACCGGCTCGCCATTGCCTCCTGCCCCATGGCCACGTTGCATGCGAGCCTGCCCGGCATCCTGTTTCGTCTGCCCCGCGCCGCCGACTCCCCGACTCTGTTTCGGGTCCAAATTAGAGCTAAACAAAAGCTTGGCGGCCACAAAAGCGCGCTCACTGCAAAAGATGTTTTAATTAGTTTAAGAGCCGACAAGCATATTGATTTACACTCGATGCCGCTTTGTCCTCGTTGACGAAAAAGTACCCCCAGCCCCCTCTCTCGGAATCGTTAAAGCTCCTGCTCAATATTCTTAAGTTAATGTTTGCGATTACTTTACAATATCCTTGCAGTGGGTATTTGAAATTTGATGCGAGTCATCCACGTATTTATAAATAAAAACATTAATATTCCTAATCAGCAGATTAAGAGTCTAGTCTGAATACATCTTATTGATAGATATATTTCAATTAACATTCTGACTATGATTTTTTATAGCTTGGAAGCATATTTCTTGTTCATTTTTTTAAAGCTTTATCAGCATTATGTTGATGGTATTAACATAATCTGGTAAACATTCAACTATTGATAAATATATAAACGGCAACCTGTGCAGGGGCGCCAGGTTTAAGGCAAGCAATTGTGTTTTAGGCAGTTATAATTGGAAACAATTTGAGAAAGTAATATCCGTTAGGAAGAATATACACACGTCTCGACAGGACTCTTTGGACTAAGAGGACAGCTAGCTAAACTAGGCATAATCAGTAATGGAATCTGTCGATTTGGTGGCATGGAATCCTCAAAGCAGAAGAGAAGGATTATTCATAAAAATTCAATTCAATTTGTACACTAATCAGTGTTGACTCAGGGCAACATCATTAATTGGCAAGTGTGTGAAAGGCTATTTAAGTCTCGGCACCCCAAAGTTAATGTTTTTCTAATGCCAAAGGAATTTGCTTGTATTTGTTTATATTGGCTAAACTATGGTTAATTGAAAGCTTGGCTATTCCAGTGCTGTCTATTTGCAAATATGTAATTAGGATTTTCCAAGTGAGTGGCCTTATTATATTTAATAACAGTTTCGCTTGCATTCGAATCGCTGTAATACAAAGCGGGACACACGACTACCCCCTCCCCGCCCGCTGCCAGCCGCAGACAGACGAACGCCTCAAATATCGCATGTGAAAAGTCAAAGGCGAATGCTGAGAAACGTGCGGCGAGTGTCCTTCTGCCACTCCATCTGCTACTGGCCCATTCAACACCCACTCGATCAACGCGCTCGAGTTTCCTTTCAATTTCAATGTGTGTGGCTTTTTTCTTCTGCTTACGTTGAACTGACTTTAACTGGTGCTGCTGCTGCGCGGAAGAAGGGAAGGGAGGGGTAGAGCGGGGCGAAGTGCGAGGGGCGTGGGAAGGGGAGCGAAGGTAATTCGACTAGTCGTTTGGGTCGTTTGGCTTGTTTGTCGGGGCGTGTTTGCCAGCGCCACGTGTCACCCTGTATTTAATTAGCTATTTATTTACTTGCTGACATGCCGAGCAGAGTCACAGAGAAAGAGAGAGAGTGGAGCGGAAAGGAAGGGGCGCAAGGAGGAACGAGCGCACGCACAGTTAATAAGCAGTTAAATCGGCTACAAAGGACGACAAATATGCCCAGCAGCTGCCTGCCTAGCAAATAGTAGTCCAGAATCGCAGTTTGAGCTGCGAATTGAAATGGAAATGGAAATGGGCATATGAGTGATAAGGGGTGTGAGATGTCCTGGGGGCGTGGGTAGTTGGACTGTCACACGGGTTTCTCTCTCTCTCTCCTTGCCTCTCCTTCTCTCTCTCTCTCTTTGTCTCTCTCGCTCACATTCTGTTCGTACTCGCACGACGGATTTTTAATTTGCAACTGTGACAAGGTGAGACTGTCAAATACGAGCGGCCTTAAGGGCGAGGGCAGCTCAAAAAGTACACAAATAATAATTTATAAAATCCTAATAATTTAAATAAGGTGAAGTGATTTTTTATTAGTTTTTTATACACTGTTTGTACACTGTTATTACTTAAAAGTATTTCTAGAAATTTGGAAACGACCCTCGTCTACCTCTATTTCTGCGTAGCAGTCAAATAAGTTCAAATGATACCTTTGAAGTATATCACATTTTGGTTCGATTCAGTAATGAGAATAGCTTTTCGGTCAGCCCTCGCACACGCCGTGTCCTGTGTCCTTTAGTTCTAAGCTCCGAAAATATAGCTGGCGGCTATTTACGCTTGCCGGCTTGTTGGCCGACTGGTTGGCTGGCTGGCTGGCTGGGCTGTGGCACGCTGCCTGATTACTAGCATAATTTGAATAATGCCTTATGACAAAATAAATTAGTCGACTTTCGAGTTGCAGTGGCTAAAACTTTGCTGCATATATTAAAAGTTGTTCAAGTTGTCGTTTGTGTTGTTTTGGTTGTCGTTTGTGTTGTTGTTATTGTTGTTGTTGTTATTGCCGTCGTTGCCTGATAACTTAATTATACATATTTTGCGTGCGCTAAAAATGCTGTTGCGAGTGGAAAACAAACAAAGCGAACCGAAAAATTTGTTAGGTGATTAATTAGCACATAATAAAGTGGCAAAGCGCACGGAAAATTGTTTAAGTGTTTTATGATTTATTCATCAGCCAAAGGCAATAACAAAAGGCAAACCACAAAACCATAAAATTTGAAAACTTATAATAAGCATGTGATTTTGAGTAGAACGCATAAAACCAATTAGCATGTTACACAAATTAATTAAAAGCGGAAATCAAAGGCCCCAAAAGCCCCAGAATATATATGTATATATTATATATACACATATATTCTCGATTCAAGTAATTATTATAAGCAGCTTGCTACACACATAATTAGAATATCTGGGTGTGTGGTGTGTGTGGGTTGACAAGCAAACCTGAGCGACAACTTCAAGCTGAGCCTTCTACTCCTTGTCAAAACAAGCATTTATATTAAGCTGATTAAGTCACATTTCACATATCGTTTTTAGTGGACTGGGGAGAATGTGAGGGACTATGGGAGGGTGGGGGGGGGGAGAGGTGGAGTTACCTTATAAGTACCTGCCGCATTTCGTTGAAAATTTCTTTCGGTTTACTTATTTATGTATTTTTGATTGACTCTCCACATTGAGTCAGTCACATGAGTCCCAAATTGAAATTGTTTTGTTCCGACTAATTTGACAAGTTAAGCCAATGCTCATTTAAACTGACAGCAGTCGAGAGTTACCAAGAATATCAGAGAATTTTTCGTATCTGCTGAGGCGGCATACTTTGAGTAAATTGATAAATAACCGAAGATACTCTTAGATATGAATGAATTATGCGCCCCAATCAGTGCTGTAACTTGAGTCCGTGGTATTTCAATGAAAGGTTTACAACTCAAATTCGAGATCAAAGAGATATGCCCAGCATCTTACACTTATTTTGGAAATGAATATATATTGTTAAGTAAACAAACAACAAGTAGAATTGTTCTAATATCAGAAACTATTTACTTATTCGAGGTGAAGCCACTTTTAAACAGATTTCTTGATAAAGTTCGAAATGATTAAGGAGCTATCAAAGTTGGAGCAGTTTAATCAAATTGGCATCTTTAATCTAGATTTAGTGTTAATCTAAAGCTTTGTCAAATCTGTTTATTTCACAATAATGAAAATGATTAAAGAACACACAATTTGGCAGCTTATTCGATTTGCTCTCGAGCACATTTAAGGGATACAACGCACTCTTGACATCTGACACATAACACAATCAAAGTGTTTGTAACAAGGCAAGTGCCATAATGCAATAATAATAATACCAAAACTCCGACTATGCACAGCGTTCACAACAGGCAGAGAGTCCTGTTCCTGGCTTTTGACTCCTGGCGCACTTGAAACCTTCAAGCGAACAGATGTGCAACTCATTACACAGCATTTAGGCATTTCAAATTGAATAATATTCATAATTTCCTAACAGCGAGGGGTGTATGAGAGTGTGCCACCCCCCTTATGAGTCGGACATGGCGTACACTTGACGTCTGAAGTGCTGCTGAAGTTGACTGAGTTTTGACCCGGCCAAGACACAAAGCAAAACCAAACAGCTGCTTCTTGTAGCGATTTCTCAGCGATGCTCAGCTCAAAAGCACACTCTGCTCACTGTGACAATTTCGCATGCAATTTGCCATAAGACAAAAAAGAAAAGAAATTGTAATTGTAATTGTAATTGTAATTGTATTCGCTTGATTACATTTGATCGTATTTTGTTTCACTTTAAGCCAAACATATTTCAAGTGCGCGCCCTCAGGCGAGCAGAGACTGGCGTGGGTTGGAGGGGTGGTTTGTGCAGCGCAATGTTTGCTGTCCGCTTTTTTTCTTTTTCTTTATTTTTATTTTTTTGTAACCCCTAATGTCAAGTGAGGTTATGTTTGTGCGCTGGCTGTCACTTCAGGGGTTGAACTGTTGACGACAGAGGGGCGGGAAAAATGATTTATAATTTCATTCCATTTGATTTATGCATTTTTATTGAAATGTGTTGACAGGTTACGCTAAATTCGATATGATGCCAAATGAAATTATAACCTCGGTTCTGGTTGCCCTCTCTCCAGCTCTCTGCGACTAAGACTTAGTGACAGCCACTAGCTGGCAGCACGAATATATGAACAAATCCGAAACACGCGCAAGTCTTGCAACATTGCCCAATTTGGTTTCATTAGCTGGCAAAAGCGCAGTCATAGCGCACTAGGCAAACAGCTAGAGAGTGAGAGACGGAGAGAAGCGAAGGATCATCGAGGCTAAGTTGGCAGGACACGTTTCGCAGCTTAAATTACGCACACGTTGCCAGGCGAAGCACAGAGTAGACTTTTTGCCAGATGAAAGCCGGCATCGGCAACTGCTTTCAGGATATGTGCCCCAAGGCAAAGACAAGGACAGACCCAGAGAGAGAGAGAGAGAGAGAGGGACTCTCACAGACGACACCCTTTGGCCAGGAGCCGCAGCTCTGAAGCTGCGCAGCGTAAACTCAATAAGTCGCATAAAGGAATGAAATTGGATGCCATTGCAGCGCATCGTTGCGCGGTGCGGCAAACAAACAAATGCCTGAACAAACGATGCCGCCAACAATGTCCTTGCGCTATCTTTCTTTTCCTCTGTGCACCTCCTCCGCATCCACTCTCCCTGCCTGCCCCTGCCCCGTGGTCTTGTGACCACAACAGGCTGACAACTGCGTCATCTCTCGTCGTTTGGGCTTAATTAATTGCGACACGCATTTGCTTAAGCATGCCCCGATCCCAGGTAAAGCTATATAGTATAAAGCAGCCGCCTCCATCAAGGCGGCTCCCCCATTCCCTCCATTGTGAAACGGGCTTCTAATGAGGGTTAATTGAAAGCGGCACAGCCACAATGTAAAAGCTGATATTTGAGCTATTTATTATTATGCTCAGTTTGCAGAAGTAATAAGTTTAATAATTGTGTATTGGAAGGAGCTTGAAAAAATATGAACATTCTGTTGTGGCAGAATAAGTAAAATTAATTTAATATAATTTAATTATACAACTTAAAGACTTTTATATAAATCAAAACGTGTGACGGTTTTTAGTATAATATTTTAAGCATGGAATTGTCTTAGTAACAAACAATAAATTTATATTAAAATGTGATAGATTAAAAATGTATCCAACTAATTATTGCTGTGTCTAAAACAAATTCGCTTGAGCATATTATCGCAGTTAGAGAAGGAAGCTATGCAAATAAGGTAGAATTGTGAAAGTTATATTTATAAATTCTAAAAAGTTAACAAAAAAAATGCATTTAAAATGAAGGTCATTTTTTATTCACAGCCTAATAATGCTTATACATTAAGAAGATATACATATATTTAATTATAAAAATACAAAACATCATTTATTCTATAAAGGCAATCGCCATTTTGCGTACTGCAAAATAATAATTGAGGCTAGAATTTTGTATAATTCATTGCTTGACTGCTTGTTTGGCATAATTAGTCAGCTCGGTTCAAGTGTTGGGTCTGTGTTTTTTTCTTTGGTTCGCTTTGTTTTATTGGACAGTTTATTTCAGCATAATTTCATAAGCAGCAGATGTGCAATATACACTCACACACACACACACCCAAATGCCTTGGGCAACCCTAATACTTGACTTGACTGCTTTTATTAATATTTATTATTATTTACCCTTGCGGTGGCTTTGTTGTGTGTTGGTTTTGTTGTTGCTGTTGCTGTTGTTGTTGTTGTTGTTGTGTGTGTCAAAGGTGGCATAATGTGTTAATTGTTCCCCGCCCACGCATTAACAACGGCAATTGAGCAGCTGTCGCTCAGTTCTTTTTTTACTCTCTTGCATTAATTATAGAAATGCGCTCATTTAAATACCATTTTAAATAGATTGCAAGAGAACATTTATTAGCTACGCTTTGCCAACGGTCACTAGACAAATCACGGAAAGTGCCCAATAAATGGAACTTAGTGTCCATTGTCGGCATTTCCCCACAGATCAACTGTTAACGCTCCCAGCAATATGTAAAATATACTGAAAAGTCACTTTTTGTAGCGATTCCCTAGAGGGAGAGAGAGAGGGGAGAGAGAGAGAGGTAGGGAGCGGGAGGGAGGTGGATATTGGGTAGGGAAAATGAGCCCATTTATGCAATTGTCGGCAGTTCAATTTGGTGAATTTCATTTGATATTGGGGCTTGTTTGATTTTTACGACACAACTTGCCTGTTTTGACTTTTGCTCAGTTGTAGTATTTTTTCTGTTCGTTTTCGTTTTCTTTTTGATTATTTTCATTATTAGATTTGTATAGGATTTCAATAAAAATTGTTAGCGGCCAAGGGAAAAGTGCACAAATGAACCTAATATGCATTATTATTATTATGACATGTGAAAGCGAAAGCGGTTCGACTCAACTCGATATCGTTATAGTTGTCGATATGGAGACAAATGGAGCGTTACGGACAGACATAATAATCCAATGGAATGAGGATTCGATGTGTATAAGAAGTAAACATATAAACGGTTAGGCTAAAACTGAGGCCAGACCATGGCAATGGAGCAAGTGGAATGCAATAAAAATCTATTTTATTTGTTAGTGAAATGACATTTTTATTTGTTTGCTTTTTATGCACACACAACTCACAGGCACACACACACACACACACACACACACACACACGTACACTTACATGGAGTAACATCAGTCACGACACACACGTCGTATGCGCAATATGTGGATAAACAAACATTTCTCATGTGTGCATGTATGCATTACGACAAACGTATTTGTGAATGTATATTAAATGAATTTCCATGCCTGGTATTTGTACTTGGCATATTTTGACAGTTTTACGATATTTAATCATTTGGTCATGCCAAAATAATTGACAGCCATTTTTTCATTTGTTTGTTTTTGCTGCTAATAATATTAATAATAAAAATTGCCATGCTTGATAAACGCACTCACATGTACACAAGTCAGCAAAAATAATCTACAAATTTCTGTATTTATTTGGCAATGATTTACTTTGCCCAACCAGGCAACAACACAAAACACGCAATATTTCTTGAGGGTTTATTTTTTGTACTAATTATTCAGAGACATGCAGATAAACTATATGTATAGTTTGCATTCCAAATTGAATCATCGTGAGACTCTTGATAAGATACTCAAATTCTTTTAATTTCTTTGTTTTTCTCTCAAGTCAATCATTGAGTCAATTGTCGTAGACATTTCTATTTATTTGGTGTTATATATTTACAGACATTTCAGATGATCCATCAATCAACCCTAGAGACTTGCAATTTGCTTTGCTTTGCCATGCTAAATTAGGTTTTAATTAAACTCTTTCTTTTCTGTTGTTGCTGCTGCTGTCGTTGTGGCTGTTGGTTTGCTCTGTGTCTTTTCTCACTCGATTGTGTTTAATACGGCGTATGATTGGAGTACTTTTAACCCTTAAATGCACGAGACGCCCGAAAAGGACCGCAACGTAACGTCTCTGTTGTCAAAATGCGAACCCTCGACGCAAATTGTTGGCTGTCAGCGTGTAATCCAAATAAAATAATTGTCATCTACTATGTGAGGCACTTTCACGGCCATATGTTCTGGCTCACATCATAAAAGAATACAAGCCAGAAAAAAAAAAAAAAAACAACAGCAGAAGAAGAAGACAGGCAGCTGATGGACTCGGAGTGTTTGTGCAGTGTTAATGATGGGTCTGTGTAAATGTCTCGACGTTGTGCGGTTGTTTAGCTCGTTAATCTGTTGTTTAATTTGCCGGCTTAACGCTTTTTGTTTTGGTTACCATCTGAGATAAGCCGAGCCTAAGTCGAGCAGTGGCCCCCTGTTGAAAAATAACTAAGCACATTTATAAATATATATGTATATCTCACATCTGGGTTGGTCGTATATATTAATTGGTTTGCAAACGGGAAACCACAAATGACACAATTTCAATTTGATTTCGATTTTGCTTTTGTTTTGCGTCAAATGTCGCTCAAACGCTGCTATTGCTTCTGTAATGGAACTAACTAACTGCTCTCCATTACAATGTGAACGAGTGGCAGGCAATATTGCCATTTAAACAACAATCAAACAAGCCACAAAAATGCACACAATACAACAAATATAAGAGCAACAACAAAAACAACAACAACAACAACACAATGCATCAAATACAAAATCCAATCAAACTTTTTAAACAAACATTTAGCAAATCTATTACTATGCATGTCCCAAAACCCACAAAATGAACTCATCTAAACGAGAAATTGCTGAATATTGCCCCATTGCCTCACTGATTGACTGACTCGACACGACTTGGGTTTGAGCCTTAACTCATATTCGTTTTGACGTTGGCCAAGTAACAAACTTAGTTCCGTTCAATTCTTTTTCTTTTCATTTTATTTTTCTTTTTTGTTGGTGTGTGCTTGTGTGCAAACTTAATCAAAACAAATTTCCACCTTCAACGAGTTGCACACCAAGCAATTTCCCAACCCGAAACGATAACTAGAACTTCATGCAAACTAACCGCAAATACGATTACACACACACACACACACACCCACACACACACATAAGAAGGGTGCAGACCAAAAAAGAAAAAATGTGCCCACCAAATCGAAAAAACGAGTTAAACTATGGGGAGCACACTGAGTGCTTCTAAAAGGATAAAGAGTAGGGGTGGGGGAGTTGCAGGAGGCAGTTTGAGGTGGGTGGGGTTCTTTTTGCTGTGCTCTGGCATAATTTGAATTCGTGTCAATTTGACAAAGTGACACATGAGGGCCGTACGCCATCTAGAAAAACGCTGATAAGTCACAGCGCCGGCGGTGCAAGAAATTTTTATGCGATTTTCGTTCATTACGTTTGTATTTCGTTTATATATTTTTGGTTGGTATTTGGTATTCCTCAATTCGTATATCGTATACTATTTGTTTATTTATTTATGTGCATACATTTGTGTTGCCAGGCAGAGAGAGTGAGATGGTGACAGTGTCGCCAACGTTGCAGCGGTTGCGGCACGATAATGTTTAGTCAATAAAAATGATTTGTCGTCTGAGGAAACGAATTCATGAAATTTGATATGTCCTTTGCCGACAGTCGCCCGGCCTGCCGCCCGAGCTCTGGGCTTAGTTTATGGCTTAGAACAGCACACATGAAACTATGCCACAAGTCACTCTCCGAGGGTCCACTGTGCTGCTATGCAATTAGATGGCCTCATAAAGTCAAAGTTTAGATATTTGCATATAGCATTTATAGTACTCGAACCAATTCAATTCTACAATTCTTCAATACTTCAACGCTTGACTCTTGCCCCACGACTACTGTTTTCTCCTTCTTGTTTCTTTGTAACGGGGGGTTCTCGTATTGCTGTCGGGCGTCTTTTATGCTACACCGTTGTGAAAGGAATTTACGAGGCGCCCCGCCCGTTAACGTCGCAATTTGCCACCCGAAACGAATGGCTGCCAGACATGCATCGGTCGGGCATCGGGCACATAAAGGCAAAAGGCGCATATCCTCATAAAATGCATAATTCCTGCCTCCAGCATAAATGCTTGCGCTGTGGGGGTACCACAAAACTCCGAGCCTTGTCATTTGTATTGTCATTTTGCAATTGAGACATAAATTTTAATATGCACTGAAAGAAAGTTGCGCAAGTTTCCTGCTGCAAAAAAGTTACTCCTTTCGCCACGAACTTTTGGCAAGTGGTTTGAGGATATGCAAAGGTTTTCAGTTTAGCTAAATGAAAGGAGCTTCACATCTATTGTGATGCAAAGTGACTAACGTATCAGTAATAGAAGAATAGAATTGATACAACAACATTAAAAGTTAAATTTGCCAATTTGTGACAAGAAAATAAATATTTGTAAGTATTATAGAATTAAATGCAGTTTCGTTTAGTAAAGAAAACAAACCCAAGTAAATTATACGGAACACCAAGTTTTAAAAACTAATCAAATAATAGTCTAGTCACGATTCTAACTGGCTTTAACACATGTAAAGACAATAGCTCTAAATCGTTTAACTGGTTTTCATTTGCCAATCTTTCAACCAATAATTTATATTGCCAAACACATTCAAACATTAATCCTTGTCAAGCTGGCTCCAAAACATAAAAGCGTCGTGCCAGCGGATCAGTCTCAAGAAGGTATTTTGTGCAGGGGGAAGGTGCAAAGTATGTACTTTAGTTGGCACAACTTAATTTCGTTAAAATAAATTGCAATCGGAAATTGTTTAATTTCCGGCACAGGCTGACTGAGTAGACAGACATGTTGATTGCACAATTAGCAAAGTCAGCTCGTAAATAAAACTGGACATCTCTACGCTGATTATCTAAGCTGGTAGTCTATGCTGGAGGAGTGCAACTTCTGGATTGCAGCCGTAACTCACCTGGACACGCACTTCGGGCAGATTCACCTTCATTGCGAGCTCCTCGCGCGAATAGACGTCGGGATAGTGCGATTTCTCAAATGCCCGCTCCAGCTCATGCAGCTGGTAGGTGGTGAAGGTGGTGCGATTCCGTCGATGCTTCTTCTTGGCGCAGTTTTCGTCCTGGCCTGCAAGAGTAGTAAAGAAACAATAAATCGCTATGAAATTTAAGGAATCATTTTAAAGGGAAATCATTCTGAATACCGGAATGCTTAACTGGTTTCTGGGAAAGATCTCCAAAATACAAATCGAAATGTACCGTTTTAAAATTTTATTGATTTAAATTTTTATGAAATATTTTATTTTATTTTTTAAAGTACAGCGAGATTTTAAATTAAATTCGATTTTGTTTTGCGAGTCTGCAACTTACCCTCATCATCGCTGCCGGATGTGATTTTCTCGCCCTGTTCGCTGTTGTTGGTCTGATTGAGATCCTCGCTGGAGGCGCAGCTGCCATTCACCAGACTATCGGTGTCCCCATTTAAACGTTCCACATGCTCCGAAGTGTTGTTGTTGTTGTTATTATTATTGCTGCGATAGTCGTGTTGAAAGTGTTGCTGCTGCTGCTGCTGATGTTGCTGCTGCTGCTGCTGCACCTCGTCTAGAGTGCGCGCCCTAATGCCATAATTGCTGAGCTGCTGGCCATTGGCTAATTTTGGCTCATTATCATCACAATAGGCGGAGACGGATTTGCGTTTGTTGCTCGTGCTGCTGCTGCTGATGGGTCGGGGTGTGGGCGGCGTGGTCACATCAATGTTTATGTTGCCATCGTGCTGCTGCTGCTGCTGTTGCAGCTTTGCAGCATCATCTTCATCCTCGGTCAGTTCGCTCGCTGAGGACATTGAACGCTCGTCGTACTCTCGTGTTGTTGCCTGTATCTGGGCATTTGTTGCCGTCGATGCCGAAGCATCCGGCACAAAGTAGCTGCTGCCAGCTGAAGGGGCGGCGGCTGCTGCTGCTGCTGTTGGCGGCGATGACTTGGCATATTTGTTGTGCTGCTCCTGCGCATGCGCGGCCAGCGCCGCCAAGTGCTGCTGATGGCTGCCATAGGCGCCAGCTGGCGGGGGCGGCGGTGGGGCGCCAGTCACCGACGGTGGCTGCAATTGATTGGCCTCCACCATTTGGTGCATCGAGCTGAGGTAATTGCCCGCCGCGTCCTCCTGATGCCCATAGCCGTGACCATGTCCGTGACTGTGACTGTGACCATGACTGTGGCTGTGACTCTGGCCAAAGCCGAAGGCATTGTGGTAGCCAAATGGGGCGTGTGGAGGGCCAGCCATGGCACCATGATGGTGCGCCTGCGTCTGATGCTGCTGCTGCTGCTGCGCAGATGGCGGCGGTACTGGTGGTGTTGGTGGACCATAGTTGAGCCCATTCTTGGCATGCTGCTGCAGCATGCTGGCCATGTGATTATCCATGTTGCGCATCTGAGTCAGCGACATGCCGCATCGCAGATCGGTGGCATCATCCTCCGCCATGGAGCCATCACCATCACCTGCAAGCAATAAATATAAATCTTTAATGGCTAAAAATAGAGTTAAGCAAATACTAATAATAGGATAAAACATTGCTATTAGCACTTAAAAAAACTTCAACACACAAATCGACAAATGCAAATCATATTCAACATTAACAACTTCGATCAATCACTTGTGTTGTCAATAAATAATTACAGGGTACTCAGATTATTATCTAGAGCAATCATTCTACTACAACAAGAGATAAATTATCTCCCAAATGCTTTGATATTTGAAATTCGCTAATTACAGTACACATTTAATTTAACATTGTATTTAACTAAATCCATAAAAAGAGGTAATTTATTTTGAAAGCACTGTTATTAATAAAACACAAGAAATTAAACAACAACTAATCAAATAAAACGAATGGAATATCTAAATTATTGATCTCTGTTTTCTTATTAAATATTCAATTATTTCTTATTCTGCCCTGTATTATTCTGATTGAAAACATTTGTAAATCAGTTATTGGATTAAATATTTTCTATTCGAAAGTATTTTCCACAAGTCTGTCTGACAATCAAAGCAAGCTGTGCACACTGAAAGATTTATCTTACGCTGTTCTACTTAACAAGTTGTCAGGGAAAATCTATAATAATCAAATAAAAGTCTCTGGCGCTGTGGAGAGAAGTCCATGTGCTGTAATTAAATCATGATATACACATATTCTCCTTAGTTCTGAGTTACGTTTTATGGAAAAATATAGTTGCTTGTGCTATAATCAAATCATGATGTACACACCCTATTTAGTTGGCAGTATTTCGATACATATAACTCTCATCCATTTCTGTGTGGATGATTGGATTTTAATTAGCCAACGGCAGGCAGACAGTTGGACAAGTCATAAAGCTGTCGCTGCCCATGTGGTTAAGAGCCTGACGCGGTAATTTCAATGTGTTATTTAATTTTGGGTTACAACTCAAACCCCAACCCTTAGACGCAGACGCAGACACCCACACCTGCACCTGTTGGGCAGCCCATTAATAAACGGCTTTCAATTAGTCGCCTCGTATTCACAATGTGCGGCAATAAAAATTCTGAGAAAACCCCAAACGCCGAAGGCCAAAGCTGAAACGACTGGTGTAAACTACTCTCGGCAGTGGGTTAAGGGGGTTAAGAGGGGGCGAGCAGTAGAGTGAGAGAGAGAGAGAGAAAGAGAGGGAGAGAGGTGGGTTAGGGATTTTGTTGGTGGCTCTAATGGGCGTTCTGGTTGCCACTAGCACATATCACGTGACATGCGAGGAAGTCATTAGTTGTCGCCGAGCCGCGGCGAGTGTTGAGCTGGTGGTGCGGAGTGGGCCGAAACGAGGTGTTTATGTGGGTGGCGTCTGTTTGCACTGACTTTTGCAGTTGGATTGTGTAAGCAAATTCAATTTCTATGTTAAATTGGGTTTTCAAAACTGTTGGCGGTTGGCTCTTAGCTGTTAGCTGGTAGCTGTTAGCTGTTAGCTGATGGCGTCGCCAGAAATCCAATTACCCATTCAGCTGCCCTCAAATATCAGTAATTATTCGATAGTCTTTTGTGTAATTGCTTTTTGATGTACTTATATAAAGTATATATGTGCTATACTTGAATTTAATTTGCATGTAACTGGTTCGATTACATAAACCAGGCCCAAAGTGCTTAGCTTCGAACGATTGTCTAATGTAATTATGTCTGCCACAATGGCCAATAATTATCTGGCCGACATTTAGTTGGCTTTCAGTAGCCGTGAGCCAGGCATTTAAGTACTTGCTATCTATTGATTTTCGTTAGTTTTCTTTTCTCAGCACAAATTTTCAGGCATTAATTGGGTCAAATGTTTTGGCTAATTAACCATAAACAGCAGCTGAAAACCGGGCAAGAAATGCCCTGAATTAACCTCCACTGCGTTTTCACCAATCAATCGAAATTTACACGCACCGCATGCGTTTTATTTTGAGCCACTGTGGCGTTAATGAAATTAACAAAAACTGCTCGAAAGAAATTAAAAATGCTGAAAAAGAGAATCAAAAAATATATACATATATATATATTTATATTTATAGCTGTAAATGAGGTAGCACACAAAGCCAACAGCACGCATAACAATAATAATAACACATAATAATAAGCAAGTAATAATAGAAAACAGCTTTACAAAAGGCGTGAAGGCGCCACATGAGGTGCGTCAGCGACAGTAGCAGCAATCTCAGACCGAGAGTCAGACCCAAACCGAAAACCATGTCCGGACCTAGGGAACCCCCGCTTCCATAGGCCACACCGAGTGCGTGCGTTAATTGCGTGAGCTTGAGACCAAAAAGACCAACGCCAAAATCGAGTTGAATGAAATGACGAACCGAACCACATGGGCGAAAATCATGGCCTGTCTGCACAGTGAGTGAGTATTAAAAACCCTGAGCTATAAACATAACTAAATTTGCGTAAAGCTTAGTTCACATGTGCCACATAATATTTCTCTGTATTTATGTGTGTGTGTGTGTGTGAAAATGTTTTGTAATATTCGATTTATGTGGTGTGAATAGAATAAAGTATTTATCATAGGATGTGGTATGGTAATTATATCGCATGGTTCTGGTTTGTGTGTGAAAACGTTTTGTAATATTGGATTTATATTGTGTGAATAGAATATAATATTTAGCTTAGGATGGAAGATTTAGTATTTATTTCATTTTTCTTTACGTATCTATAGTCATATAATACTGTCACAAATCTATTTAATGCTTGTCAGATTGAATGTTAATAATTTTATCAAATGTGTTGGAAATGTAGAAAACCCAATTTATACCCATACTGAAATTGTATTATTTTAGTTTGGATTTTTTGTAGTTTCTGTCCTCACTGCATTGTCGAGTAAAGTTTACTATTTTATATAAAAGTATAATAGACTTCTAATGTATGATGGAGTATATAATCTAATTTAGTGTACATGTTTAGATTTAACGTTAAAGAAATGTCGTCTCTTGTGGAATTGTGTGTCAATTAAGCATTTGAGCATCAAGAACATCAACTAACTCACTAATTGTACAAACACATCTTCACTCGCATATTTGATGTAAAAGCTTCAGCAGTTCAAAGCGAATCAAACATTCATATTCACTGTTCAATATTCATTCACTGGGAGAGACGCAAGAGTCTGAGGCAAGCAAATTGCCTGATCGACAGTTCAATTAAGAAATGATTTTGAATTTGTTGTTGCTGTTTGTTCATATTGTGCGACTGCTTCCTGCGTCTGTTGGCCATTAGCGTCTGTGGCAATTAAAGTTGGCAGCTGGAAGTTTTGGGTTGTTAACAATTTAACTATGAATACGAGTACAACGAACGCGAAGTTGAAATGTTAAAAGGTTCAAATTAAGCCAGCTACTGACAAGATGTAGCCATATCTGTCCGCCCTCTGTTGCCCAACGGCCAACAGTAGTGACTCGTTAGAGTAACTCTAGTTTGCTCCAATTTGCGGCATACTCTGTGGCATCGGGCATCGGGCATCGGGACACAAAGCAAAGGACAAATTGACGCTAATCGCGTCAATCCGATGATTTGACAGTTTCTCACAACCTTTGCCATTAGGCGGCCTAATTGAAATGTTATTAGCCGAAAAGGCAGCGCACATTTTCGAAAGTCATTGGCAACAGGTACGACGTGGCAATAAAAGGAAATGCACAAAATGTTTGGCATCTTCCGGCGCAGGCGCAACTCCAATTCGAGATACAAGATACAATATACAAGATACACGATGTCGAGCTCATATCAAAAAATGAAACAAGCCATAAACAAAACTGTCAATCAAGTGCGTTAAAGTGAAGTGGATTGCGGGCTTGTTGTTGTTTTTGTTATTGGTGCTGTTGTTGTAGTTGTCGTTGTAGTTGTGGCAGCAGGCAACAAAACGGCTAATAAGACCCAACAGCAACAGCAACAGCAACACCGACGCGCGTTTAGCTCGCTTCGGACACGCATTAAGATCATTAAGTGACTTAATGCTCAATTTAATGCCGCATCAACTCAATGTGAATGTTGTTGTTGTTGGATGAATCAATGGAACGATCCACAGCTCAACTTCTTGGCGTCGTCGTCGTCGTCGTCGTCGGCATCGGCATCGGCGTCAGCTGCCATCTCGCTCGCACACAGCATGAGTTGGCTCTTTTTATCTCGATCTTAATGATGATGCAGAGCAACACAAGACAACGCCACTCAGTTCAGTTCAGTTCAGTTTATATTGTATACTAATGCACTTGTGCAGCCAACGCTTCTATGCGTTTAATAAGCATGTCTCTCTCTCTTTACTCACCCTTTCCCTCTCTCTCCGTCTTTCTCTGTCTCTCTATCGCTTACTCAGTTTTGCACTCTTTCTTGTTGTTGACGCCACCGCAGCGAGCTGTCAGTTTAAATGCTTTTTGACAGCTTACGTCTAGCCGCAGTTCAATTATGATTATGGGTTAAGAGGCTCAGTGTGGTGTGTTGTTGGCCTTATGCCTCTGCACTTGCCTCCCATCCACCGCTCGCTACACTCTACCCTCTAGTTAGCCAGCTTATTTGCTTGCTTCTAATTAATTTGCGGCCATTTAACCTGTGCTTTTGTCGTTTGCCTTTCGCACAAAACCATTTTGTTTGCACAACTTGTTTTGCTATTTGTTATTTTGTTGCTGTTTTCGTGTTGCAGCTGCTGTCTGCGGTCTCTTCCTTGTGCTCATCAGCGCCAGCAACTTTGTTGCGTTGTGGCATTCGTAAACGCAATGCTTTAATTGAATTAATTGCAACGTCTTTAATTGATTTCGCCTTCAAAGTGTCTGCGCTTTTTGGCAAGTCTTAAAATCGATAAATGACTTGGCAGGAAATAGCAAACATAAAGAGACAATATATATAGATACATATATAAACATAAAAAATCTATGAAACTCATTGAACTTTTTAAAAAATACAATATTTTTTTTGGGTTACATAGTTAATTAAATGCTCATAATAATAATGCAGTTTGAAGATACAGGGAATTGCAAGCATATAATAAATGATTTGTAAGGTAAGGCAGAAAATACTTGTTTGCTTATAGAGATATTACCCCAAAGAATGTGTTTTTTTTTGCCTGACTTATCAGTTCGTAGAGCAGACAAAAATATCACCTTTGAGGTGAAAAAGCCTCCCATTTTTCACAAGTCGATTTGAAAGGAGGGTTTCTGTTTTTTTTTTTTTTTTTTTGTGGGTACGACAATCGCTTGTCGGCAATCAAAATACCAAAATGAAATAGATTATAAGCGACGTGCAGTGGGAATGGAGTTGGCCAAACATTAAACCCCTTTCTGATGGGGCGACTGGGCGAAATTCGGCGACTGGCACCGAGGCGCATAAATCCGACTATAATCCAGTTAAAAAGCCTTCAAAGTAACGACTGGGACAACTGCCAGCGCCCAAAGAAATATATAATAAAAACTTTAAATTGGCTAAGAAGCGAATGCCATAAAAATAACAGCAGCAGCAGCAACAACAACAGCAACAACCAGCAGAAAAGACGCCCACGATGGCAACTTGAGTTCTAATCCCGTTTGGCCATGTAAACGATTACCGCTGACTGATTTCCCTTATCAGCTGTCGTGCATCGCAGGGCGGCGCTAAGTTGCAGCCCTAGACGCCAGTTTAGCAGCAAGGAGGAGTTGGCAGTTTGGATTGAGCATTCAGCACAGGGTAGTGAGTGGGGAACAGTTGAAGGTAGAAGTCAAAACGACTTCCATGCCACGCGATAGTCAGGCCAAAATAAATGCTAATATAATTTTGCGATTGTGTTTGTTGATTTGAAGTAACAGCTTCGAGCTGAGAGCTGCGAACTGTAATTGAAATCGATTTGCATTGTGCTTATCGCTTATCGGCAGACCGATTACAAACATAACACTTCTCAATGTGTCGTTGTCGACATTCACGAAGTAACTAATGCGTTAATAATAAGAGCACAACACACACACTTTGATTAATGGCCTGGAGAGACTAACGTTAAGCAGGACTTTGAAGGTCACACTTACCATCACTGCCCTCGGCCTGCAGCTGGCTGTGGGCCTGGCCGTTGCGATTCTTGAGTCCCAGTATGGCGTCGATTGTGTGACGCGGCGTCAGCGTCTGACCACCAGCGCCAAATTTGCGTGCGTTGTCCTTGAGCGACATTTCGCTGTCTGCAAAAGAGTGGGACGAGGTGGTTAACAGCGGGCAGCGGCAGGTTGTTGGTTGGACGGGTGGGGGGTGCGGGCCAAAAGAGTGCATGCATGAGAATTAAAAGCCTGTTTGCCAACAGTTTGGAAAGTCAATTAAGCGCACGACAGCAGCAGCAGCAGCTATGCAAATTTGTCAGCTATTTTCAAAGTATTAAAATGTTGTACTCACACACACACACACACTCACACACTGACACACTACACAGAGGGCATAAGTTTATTTACTGTTTTAACGAGCTAAAAACTGTAATTGCATTTAAGCGACACATTGGCCGCCATTTGAAATGTGTGTTGTTTTGTGTGTAGTTCTAATGAGCGTTTGTCATGTCAATAATTCAGCTGAAAAGTAGGCAACGCTTTTTATTTGATACTCTGGTTTCAGTTGCTGTTGCTGCTGCTGCTGCTGCTGCTGCAGTTGATCACATAATTAATGTTTATTTGCTGGAATTGTTGGCTGCCGTGGATTTCGACTGTCGTTCCTTGTTCATGCATGCCTTTGGCAATTAGTTTATAATTTGCAAGTTATTTTAAATACAGGTTCCCGGGAGCATGTTAATAATCAAAATATGGCCCAAAATGCAAAACAAGTCTGTGAACACGCAGCAAAATAAGGGACAACAATGCCTCCTGCCAGTATATATATATTAATAAATATATATATATAAATATATATATATTCTTTGCGTTCATGTTGTGGGACAATTTGTGTTAATTAAATCGGTAATCAGTAATGGCGAGCGCTTTCCGGGAACTAAACATGCAGCTCCAGGTTTGAATATTGCTGCCGTCGGCTCAGCAGACCATGAACAACCCGCTTACCCTCAGTGATCACAGTGTTGTTGTTGCCCAGATGTGCATAGTGCTCCTGAAATTGCTCCAGATTTTTGAACTTCTCCACAATCAGCTGCAGATTCTTCGCATCGCGCACATTGCCCAGCAAATGGCGCAAATGCTCCAGCTGCTTGGGTGCCAGCTTGTGATTGCCGCCGCTCTGCTGCGCCAGCTGCTCAAAGAAATGCTGGAATGTTTGCTTATGCTGCAGTTGCTCCAAACTGCTGGACACCGTCAGACTGCCTGTTGTGGGCGACGCTGGTGCGCCGGCAGCATCCACAGCTGCTGCCATTGGAGGCGTCACTGCTGTGGTTTTAATATCCATAATGTTAAACAGTAGCTCTAAGTCACACGCAGATAAACACACACACACACACACACACGCTCACGAACAACAAGTATACTAGTATGGTAGTATTATTTTGTTTTTATTATCTTTTAGTTTTATTCATGAAAAATTGAAAATTGATTTAGCGACGGCCGTCGACACTTTCGAGCTGAACTTCAACTGACATTCATTTAAGAGAGAGAGATTCTGTAATTCTTTGCACCAAGTGTTTGTTAGATTTTTTCTTTCTTCTTTTATTTATTTTGTTTGTACCGCACCAACCGAAACCGTTGCGTACTGTGCCAAGGCAGAGTTGGCAATAAACAAGTTGACGCTGCCAGCTTCGAGTTCAGCTCGAAATCAAATTGGAAACCGGTTGCATGGCTCGAGCTAGTGTGTGTGTGTGTGTTCTTTTGGGGCGGAGCTTGCTCAGGATTCAAAATGTTATGTTAAATGAGAATGAGAACGAAAGAGAGAGAGAGAGAGAGCGCACGCGCTGAATTACGGGTTGTTCCGCAGTTTGTCTGCAAGTCCTGCTTCTTGTGTTTGCAGCAGCACGCGTGCTGTGGCCCATTGTTGAGTGTGCAAGAGTGTGTGTGCGCACGTTGTGTGTGTGTTGGTTGAAAGTGTCGATTTTGGAAGGCGACAACTTTTATTTGCCAGCTGCTTATTGTTCAGTTTGCTGTGGCATGCAACTAATACAACAGCACTCTCTCTCTCTCCATCCGAATATGCAACAAATGATGAGTTCAGCTCGACCAAAACTGGGCAAAGATATTGGCCAACGGCCAGCACAACAAAGTGCTCTGTGATCCCTACACCCATCTAAGTGGATTTTGTTAATATCCTGCTATTGTTACAAATTTGCAAACTGATTGCGCCGCCAGAAGGAAATAGTCTTAAATGCGAGCAGTCGACAGGCAGTGGTTAGCTGGTTTCACTAACTGCTACTTGGCGTCCACTGTCTACTTGTTAGCTAGTTTTACCAACTGTTACTTAACTTCCACTGTCTGCTGTAGTATTCTATTTTTATGTGCCTTAGATTTGAGTTGAATTCAATTTCACTTCCTCCTTTGCTCAATACCTGTTGGCATGAGTTGCGGTTTTCAGTTCAGTTCAACGCAATTCAATTCCCTTCACTTGACTCATTTGCTCGTTTACGCTATCTTCCATTACACGTTAAATGAAAATGTCAGACAGATGAAAGGAGACGGGGCGACAAGGAGCCAAGCTGGCAACCTTTCAGCCTGTTATCCTCTGCCTGTCATGGGCTCCTTTTGCCAGCGATTCGATTTGTGCCAACTAATGAGCTCTTAATGTGCGTTTATTCTTACGCATAACGAGCTTGCCAAACGTAATTATCTGCTCTCTATGTGTGAGTGTATGTGTGTCTGTGTTTGTGTGTGTATGAGAGAGCAATGTGTGTGCGTGTGCGGCTGAGGCTGCCATGTTGGCGCGTTGCTTAATTGAAGTGGAGCAACTGCGTTGGTGGGCGTGTGTCTATCTTTAGCTGTCTATACACAAACACACACACACTGACACACACACACATATATATATATATATATATATATATATATATAAACCAGTTAATGTGTCTGTGTGTGTGTGTGGCAACTGCCTTGCGTCATTTTCATTTGCGCCACATCCGCATCGCTTCTCGCCAGTTTTTCTTTTTGCTTGTTTTGTGTTTTAAATTAATTTGCTTTTAATTTGCTTTATTATGTGGCAATTTCTCCTGCTTCGTACTTTTAATTAGTTTGCTTTTATCGTTAAGCTGTTAAGCGGCTTGCTCCAAGAACCTACTCAACCTTCTGCCGCATCTACTTATTTGCTCTACTAGCCAACTTTTGACTGTTGTTTAAGTTAATCTTTGGCTGCTGTACAACAATAATTGAATAATAATAATTGAATACATAATTATAAATCTGCACTTATATATAATATGTGCATGTGTATATAAACCCTGTTGATTTGGGCCTTACTCCAGATATGATCTAAGACTGCTTTTGTAATGGGGCATTGACAAGCAGCGTGCTTGACGGGGTTTCTTATGTATCTCTTTTTTATTGTAGTTTGCACTTAGCTTATCGCTGCCAAAATATCAAATCGGGCTGCGCATGCGGAAAGACGAACCAGTTTTGAAGTATAGCTGGCTTCTTGTCTCACTCACACTACAATGCGCTCTCGCTCACTCGCTCAGTTGTACAGGGTCGCTCTTTGGCAGAGGCGTGGCCTAAACTAGTCGCTGGTACAGCTGCAGAGAGTCACGCAAACTGAGAGTGTGAGAGAAAGAGAGAGAGAGAGCGCATCGGCGCATTGAGTCACTATCACACACACACAGTACGCCTTGTGGTAGACCATTGAAAAAGTGATGAAAATAACTCTATGTCACTTTATTGGCGCTTAACGAGTTTGAGTTGATGAAGAATTTAATTTATGATGCTGCTCACACCACAAAGACTGAGAGAGTCCAGGCAGAGTAGAGTGGTTGGGGTGTGCGAGGGTGAGTGAGATAATGGGGGAGGGAGGGGGTAAGTTCAACCACAGCGAGCACAAGAGCAGACGGAATTCGAAAAGCTGGCGATGAAAAAAGTCTGAGAAATTAATGAACTCGTAACTGTCGCTTTGCAAATTGGGCCGGCTCTGCCACATGTGTGTGTGTGTGTTGGTGTGAGTGCCTCGCCATTTTATGCTCACACATGCACAATCACGCATAGAGAGATAGCTAGAGTAAGGGAGAGGAACACACATAGAGAGAGAGAAAGAGAGAAAATGAGAGGGAGAGAGAGAATACAGGAGGCAACGGCAACGGCAGCCGCCGCCAGACGTCAAGCTTTGATGATTTAATTTTCTGGTCTTCTAATTTAATTTTATTATAGAAATACAGATGTGTGTGCAAGAGAGAAAGGAGAGCGACGTAGACAAAGCGTAAAGAGAGTGAGAGAGAGAGGGAGAGCGGGAGAGCGAGCGTAGGGCAAACTGATGGGCGAGTACATGTGTATGTGTCTGTCACACACACACACAACAGACTTACACACACACACATGCATGCATGCAAATTCGTTAATGGAAAATGGTGGCGTTTAATTGAAAAAGGAAGCGCGCCAAGGGCGTGAGGACATGCCAGGACCAAATGCAGAGCAACAGCTCAGAGCAGAGTGCAGAGCACCAAACGGCGGCAGGGGATGCGTTATTCCATGTTTTATTCTGTTTCGTTTAATTTTTTATTTATGAAATTAATTTCCAGGGCATAGTTTGCGTTGAACATTTGTTTTTGTCTCTTCAAGTGCGGTTAATTTCGCAATAACAATTTGCAATTGCAGCTATTTGTTTGCATTCATATTTTTTAATTGACGAACAGCAGTGCGTGTGAAACTTTTTTTTATTTTTATTACATTTATATTTTTGTTTGTTTTTGTTTTAATTCTTTCTTCTTTTTTTTTGGCTGACTGCATACGCAAAGTTAATTGCATTAAAAATCCGCAGATAATTACAAAATGGCGTTAATTAATCGTCAGCTGCCATATTGATTTTGCTGCAACAATATTTAATGGTTAACAATTCACAATTACCAATCAACAAATAGCAAATTAAGAGCAAGCTGCGATTTTTGATGCATCTCTTTGGCGCTGGCAGTCTGCCTTAATAAAAACCAATTAAAATTCATTAGCACACACATACAAACGCACAATGGCACAATCACACACTAATGCCATCATGCGCTCGTTTTCTCAATTATTCATTCAATTTTCGAGCCACAAAAGCCGCATCCAGCTACACTTCTGTATGTATATATTCAAGCAGCTAAATGAAAACGGCAACACTTAAATGCAATTTACCTCAATTTTAGCAACCACTACACACAGCTTCGTCCTCCTACCCATTCCTATCCCCATCTCCCCATCATCATCGTCCTTATTCAGTTGAGGCAGCCGCCGCATCGCGTCTTACATCTCCTTCTGTTCGTCCGCTCCTCAGACCCATTTAGAGCATCTTAACGTCTTTTCATGGCACTTACATCGTCATTCTATTCGTCTAATTTCATTTTCTTGCAATTTTCTTCATGGCACACTTGTGCGCCATCGAAGGCGACTGCTGGCAGTGGGTTTGTGGCCAACATGCTGATGGTAGCTGCTTTTGCCAGCTACTGTGGCTGGCTGCCTTGCACAAGATTTGGCATCTTATGCGTTTTTCTAATTACATTCAATTAGAATGTTGATTGATATGTTTGTCTAGCAGCGACTTTTAAGATTGATATAGGATTCAGGCAAGATTCTGGCACTACTAGCAGCACCTCATTTGCATTGTCATTGACTTATTCTAAAATAATTGAAAATATTACCGCTTGACATTAGTTTACACAGAAGCTGAACCCCAGCTTTCAAAAGTGCTCTTAAATAAAATAGAATGTTAATAAAAGTTAAGCTAAATTCACAATACTAAATATTACAACATTTTAATTCTTAACATAATAAAAAGTAGCGGGACAAGCTTTTAATTGAATATGCTTCGTGTTTAACTATATACAAAATATTCTAAATTACAACAAAATGTTAATACTCATTTGCAATTGCCTGAAGCTTGTTTATTTATTAGAAATCACTTAATTATATATTATGCATATTATTATTTAGTTTTCACATACAAATTGCACTTGTATGCAACAATGCACAAATAATATTAATTATTGCTATTATTTGCCAACAGTTTCATTAATTTCCTCGCAAATTAAAAACATTTTTATTCAATTGAACACGGAAAAATTTGCATATCGTTTTGCAAATTCGCTCCAAAATATTTGAGTATTTGTATTAATAAATTGAATTAGGCTTTTTAATTGCAATTTCACAAATTTTCTATGGACTTTTCCAACGTATTTTACCCATTTTGCTGCACTGAATATTTAGCCAAAATAATAGAAATGTGTGCGTTGAATTGAATCGATGCCGCAGTGCTAAAAACGTGACCAAAAATTAAGTTTTATTTGTGAATATGCAATTCAATTAAGTTGCCAAAACAGCCAAATTGCATTGGCTGCACTCCAACAACAAAAACAACAACCGAAAGTTGTTTGAATAATTGCATTAGCTTTGATTTGCAGAAAATGCAATCGAAATTGCAGACTACAATCGATTGTTCCTGATTATTCAATCCAACAAACTTACCATATGCATATAAATAGACAAAAGCATCAAATCCAATGCACATATTCGCATATATGTATGTGCAAATATCACACAGCCCTATAAAGAGTAATTACTGCTCTTATATAGATGGAATCCTGCTCATGTACACATCAATAGCAATGACGGGGCCAACTGATAATTAACAGGACACACAGTCATTATAACAGTTGTGTGTGAGAGCGAGTGAGTGAGAGAGAGAGAGAGATAGAAAGAGAGAGAAAGGAGCAGGAGCAAGAGCAATGCACGAGGGTGCGTCACAACAGGGGGCTCAGTCCTAGGACCCAACACCACAAAAAACATAGAACAGAACCAATACCAATACCAATCCCAATAGCAATCCCAATTCTGTTGCTGGGCAACATGTCCGCAACAGTTTCCGCTGCACTAACGAAATTATAGACGCAGACGCAAACCCATACACACATACCCTAAAACATGACTGAGCGCAGAGCCATATCCTGCGGCGCTGCTGCCTAAAAGGACCAAATAGCTGGTATACAACAGGCAACAGCAGCACCACCACCAAAGCAGCGCCGCTTAATGCTCTTTGAACGTCTAATTAGTGGATTACAATAACGCAAACTGCGATAGTCCGATGAAATTGTGCGGAAGATTTGCTCTTGTCCAAACCAAGCTAGTTATCTGGTTACTTATCTGTGAGCTGGCGAGGGGGCATCGAAGCACCACTAAATCTAATCACAAACAAATTAATTTCATTTTATTTTAAATCAAACTATTTCAATTAACTAATTGTCATTAGGTATGGAAATTTGAGTAATTTGCATTATTTATTTTATTTATTTTTAATATGGCCTAAACACATTATATAATTTTGAAATTTAATACAGGTTTATTTAATAAAGATGTAAAATTAAATTTTAAATTAATGTTTCAAGTTCTGCAATCTCAAAAAATATGAATTTAAATTAACAATTTAAAATTAAAGATTAAGGCATATAATATATGTATCTGCGGTATTAAAATGTAAAATGGTCAAATATTAATTTCATGTATTCGGTTATTTGTTAAGTATATGCAATAACTAAAACTGACTTTTTTCTATCACTAATTAATATTAGAATATCGTGTATTTATTCAATTATTTGAAATTTCATTAGTATAGAAGAATTTCATTTATTAATTTATTAAGAATTTCACCAAAAGTATATACGATATAAATGTTTGGCTTCAAGTTACCACTAGTAATTAATTAGGACATTGCGATCATACAGTGGCTGGACGGGTCTCGAATTGCGTCCAATTCTAGCGCCGTTGTGGCTGCGCAGCTTGCGGAACTCGTGCAATTGGCGCTCGCTGATGGCCAGGGGCAGCGGGTAGATGAACCACTCGGCGCCACGGTGGCATGGTGGCTCTGTGAGCGAGCCATGGTAGCTGTAGAACTCCGTATGGAAAGCTGGCATCAGATAGTTGAGGGGAAATGGCGGAATTTCAACGCATTTGCCCGCCTCCTGCACTGCTACCAAATGCCGGACGAGAACATCTAGTAACGGATTCTCTGCGGACACGGCGTACATGTACGAGACCATGAGCAGGTTACAACTGGAGGTCTGCCCCCTGTTGACTCCATCGGCCTTGCTGTGCATGCACTGCACCTCCATCGGAAAATGTTCGTTATCCAGGGTGTGCTCGGATCCTGCGCCGCTGTACCAGCTCCATCGAAAGCTGATCTCGTGGAAACTGAAGCTTTCCAGCAAGTCGGCACCATCGATGTAGGGCGCCTCACCCTGGAATGCGGCGTGCAGCAGCAGTGTGTGTCCATTGTTCTCCAGGCGAATACCAACAGGCAGCTGCTCATAGCCTATCCACAACAGATTCTTGTTTAAGTAGAACCGCTCCGCGCATTCCTTATCAATGTTAATGGGACTCTGATTGCTCTCGGCCGTCTGCCAAGTGTGTGGCCCACTTCTGATACCATAATCGAAGAGACTCGAATCGGGCGCAGCGTTTTCGCAGCCAAGCAGATGTAAGCCCGTTCGAAAATTGTAGACCACGACAAAGGCCGCAATTACAGCCAGTAGCAGAATATAGCAGTTGATATTCTCCACTTGATTATAGTAATAACTAAAATAATTTTCCATTTTTAGATATTGATATTACTGATAGATATTGATACAGATCTTAAGCACTTTTAAGAATTCAATTCGTAAAACTTTTTTGTGTGACTGACATTAATTTCGATGAAGAATAATATTGTTATACTTTTTAATAGTCTACAAAACCATTAAAACTATTCGTTTTAGAAATTTAAAGCTAAATAAACATTTAACAGTGAAACATAATAATATTAATCCATCTCAGTCAATTCATTTAATTATTTGGAAAAAGAAAATAATTATGTATAAAATATATCTTTGAAAACTTCTTAAGCAGCCTGCGTAAAAATGTGGACAACCATTTTTCATTAAACGCATTGAAAAGTTAATTATTTTGAAATACAAATTTTCAATTTATTTTCATTTGCATTTTTGTCTGTTGTTTGTCCATTATTGTTGTAGTACATTTAGCATAAATTAATTACGCAGCATTGCTGGTGGAACAACTCTTCAGCGACGGAAATTACTTGCACAAATATCCTGTGCGCTTCTGCTGCTGCTGTTGCATTTTTGGTTCGCAAGGATATTAATTAGTTTTGTATACAAAATGCGAAATGAGCATTAAAAGCGGAAATTATTTTCAGCGCCTTCAACTTGTATTATCACTGCGAGTATTTCAATTTCGTTCATTTTGCATTTTAATTATGCCGCCAAATGACAAAACATAGTTTCGGCCCGCCGAAATTCGACACTTAGCGACCATCTCTGATTAGCATAAAGTTATGAAAAGTAATCAAAGTACCAGAAAACGCCCATCCACCCACACACCCAAAAATCCTGCAACGCCTCCTCTACCAAAAATACGCTCAAATTGCGAACTGCATTAAAACGCAGCCTCGAAGTATTTTTGTTCTGATGGAGATTCGAGTTTCTTTCGCCCGTCAAAAACTCACACACACCCCCTCTTTTTCTCTATTTCTCTTTCTCTCTCTCTCTCTGTTTCGCTCCCTCTCGGCTGGACTGTGGAGAGTGATTCAATTATGACATTTTTATCAAATTGTTGCCCTGATTTGATGCCATTCGACTTTTGCACTTGCTGGGCGTTGACATCTGCCAAATGTTACAAATGTTTCACGTTGACTTCTTTTTGTGCGGTTGTTGTTGATGTTGCCCCGGGCGTTTTGTTGCTTGCATCATGCACGCAAATTGCGGGGTAAGCATGTGGCATAAACGAAACACTAACGTTGTTATATTAAAACCCTGTATGTTTGCTCGGGGGTGCCAATAAGAATAATAACTTTGTATAATGTGAGCATAGCCCGAGGCAGTTGTGTAGATTTTTCATCAACAACTTCGCTCGTTTTGGGTTAATTGAGTTGCAGTTCGCTTATAGATCTTGGGATACAACAGAGTTGGAAACATGAGTAGAGAATTTTGAATAACATAATGCAATATATAGATCAAATCAATCATTTTCAGTGAGGCATTACGAAAATAAACATAAGCAATTTTTTTATATAAAACAATAACAAAAACGAAAAAAAATCTCGTTTTTTTATAATCTGACAAACTGACTGACTGTGCTCAGTCGGTTTCAAAACTAAAATATATATGTTTCTTAAAGTTTCCAAATCAAATCTGCGTAGTTTGATTGAAGCTGGTTAATATGCAGAAAAATGAAGAACAAGCAGACGAGGATCATCTATCGATAATGCGACTGTCGAATGTCCAAGCAGTTAAAGATTTGAATGGTATTTACGAAAGGCTTAAACTTCTTCAGGCACTAAATTCAAATCGGCGAACAAACTTGGCTAAGGAGCAGGAGCTGATAAAAGAGCAGGAGCGCAATAGAATATTAACAAGCAAATTGACTGAAGCACTATGTCAGTTACCAGTGACAGTATCAAAATTTAATATAGCAAGTCAAACTGACCAATGTAGTGAGGTCAGCAAAAAACCCTCTGGCATAACTAATTCAGATGGTAAAACATTTGGAGGTCGGCGTCAGGTTCTGCTCAAATTGTGCAAAAATATAATGGAACCCTATGGCATACCCATGTATGAGTTTTCCACAAGCTGGGCCGATGGACTCGCCTTCTGCGCCTTCATTCACTCATTCCGACCAGATCTGATTGATGAAAAGTATCTAACATGGAAGAATCCCAAAGAGACTCTGTCATATGTCAGAGGTGTTGCAAACTCAATAGGAGCTGAATTTGATGGCAACTTTGTAAAGCTAATGCATCGTATTCGTCCTGACTTTGTGAAAACGTATTTCTTAGTCTTCAAATTGTACACCTGCTTAAAAGGCGCGAATAAAAATTTAATTTTAGGGATCGAGGCAAACAAATAAACATGAATGTATAAGTGTACATACATATAATATGTATATATACAAAGGATAACATCAGACTTGTTTGTTTTGAGTGCTGGCTAATATACTGGCAAGTCACTTAACTGCAGCTCAGCTCAGTTCAAACAAATTGACGCCTCACAAACATGCGAAAGAAATTTCCGTTTCCGCTTGAAAACTTCGTTAAACTGACGCGAATTCAATTGAATGCGCTCTTCAGCAAGCTGTAAAAGAAAAGAGGAGAAAAAAAACAAAAACAAAACCAAACAGAGAGTGCTGCATTCGTCAAATGAAGCCAGGTGTGAAGTGGGCTGAGTTGAGACGGACTTTCCAGTTTGCTTTGCAGTTCATAGGGATTCGCCTGATGGTGGTGTTCGCTAACCAAATTTGTCTCAGTGCTAGGGAGAATTCGATTTTCGATTATTAAGTAAGTATGTATATCCCTTAAATCACTTAAACGCATTTACTGATTAGGCCAATGAGGCGACTGCCCTCTCACACAGCGAGTCCTGCGCTGCGGGAGCTCTTCCGTCAGGCGTAAAGTTTCACACATTATTCGTATGCGTACAGCAGCAGACAATTAGAATTCTCTGATAACATTGTTCTTATTTTTGTAAGTCTTTGCTGTGCCACAGCTGATAATGTTAATATGCGCCGCAGGACATCAAACACCAAATAGACTCGCAACAACTCAACTTTGTTTTTGGCCAATCCGCTTATCTCGTTGCGGCCATTGAAATATATGTGTAATGGTATGTGTGTGTGGAATACACACACAAATATGTGTAGCACAACAGCAGGATTAACGCTTAACAAGCCGAGTGCGATTGTTAAATGAACAGCGAGGATGCGTCAAGGATGTGTCTGCCTACCTGGCCGACTGTCTCTCTGTCTGTCTGTCATTCAGTCAATTCTTTAACCACAACAAAAACCACATTTGCTCGCACTGCATCCGACTTCTGCTTGGCTGTCCTCTCGAGCGTGTGAGCAGGATCGCTTCTGCAACCACTCTATATTATATAGAATAACTCTGCTACTGTAGCTCCATCTGCCTGCGACTGTAATCGTGATCCTGATCGCAGCATGCGACCTTTGTGACGTTCTTTGTCCCTTCTTCGCGCTCTCCTTCATTAGCAGCTTAGGGGCGTTGACGTGTCGGTCCTGTTGTTGTTTACAATGTTTCATGGCCTCATTTAGCGACAGAGACTCTCGAAAGTGTGTATTTCCTTGTTGTTGTTTTCCTTGAACATATCCCCGAACCATTAAGAAGTAAGTATTCTATGGTATCATTAGCAAAGCTGAGTCTGTTCGCAACAACAATGACGCCTATTTGAGGCTTACACAAAAAAAATGCATGCCGAGATTTCTGCAAGCGATGTAATTTATACATACAAATCAAGAAAACTCAAATGTGGTTTGGCGAAATAAACACTTTGTTGTAAATATTATTAATATATGCATAAGCCAAATTTTGTATTTACTGAAACGAATTACTATAACTTTGACTAAATTGTATAGGAGTATAATAGTATCTAGTTTTATCTTACCTTATTATACTTCTTTTTTAAAGCCTTAATACATTTTTTTTTGTTACTATTATTAAATATATTCAATCTTCAGCCGAACAGTGAATATTTCAATAATAATTACTTCAGTAACCATCTTAACCTTTTGATAATGATTCAATAATAAGTAATTTGTCTATTACTTGAACAATTAAATAAGTTGTACAAAGCCCCAAAATCAGACCACAATGAGCAACACCTTGTGAACTAAAACAGTGTTTTTCTTTTGTCGGGTGGGAAATACATAATTTTCCTTTCAGGTTACTGTTTATGATAGCATGTCCACGCACCAATTAAATAGATTTGGTTTCTGCATTGGCTACATTTCCCGCACTCAAAAAATGTAGCATACTTAGGGAACACATAGACGACAAGAAACAAATTTAGCTTGGAAAAATCCTTGCTGATTTGCGAACGGCGAATGGAAAAGTGTCAAACAACAAGATGGGATGATAAAATGTTTAAAAATTTGTAGTTAAAAAAAAAGTACGAATAAAGTTTTTATATGTATTTTTTAAATAAATTTTGTATTGGTTTTTTCGATTTGCATACGCTCAGCTGTTGTGTTAGGAGAACGCACTTTCCTAGCTAGGTCTCGCACCATGCAAACGATTTCGGTATTATTCCTTCAGCAAAAGTAGTTTCTAACTACCTGCTGCCATAAACAAGGTCCACATTTATCTGAGACTCACACCGAGTGAAAGTTGTAAAGTGGATTTCGGAAACATAGCTTAATTCCTTAGCCTATGCATCAGGCTGCAGACGATGGTAAGCAACTTTGCTAAATAATTATTAAGCTGACATCTATTTTTAATGTACCTACTGATAAGCTTATTGTAAATAAATTGGTTTACAAATTGGGACATCACAATATAAGTTAATTGGTGTGCGACAAAGATTAAATATGTTTAATAGATTTCCTAATTGGTCTTTTAAGCTTTTACACATATTGTACAGCATTACGCAGTTTGTAAATAGTGAATACAAAACCTCGAGTGTTTTACACCACATTTATTTGAATTTCATAATGCGTACGAATTTCGCTTTTAATATATATGTGTTTATATAAGAACAGCTAAGAAGCCATACTTAAGAATAAATGATGGCAAAACAGGCATTTGAAGAGCTTGTCAAGAAGGCACAAAACCAAGTGGAAACTGAAGCTGAAACAGAGACAGAAACAGAAACAAAGACAGAGATAGATATCGCAAAAGAGACAGACACTAAGCAAGAATAATGCCTTACATGAAACTGCACTAAGCTCAACATTTTGGCTGCCTTCACTAGCGAATATTTTTGTTGTTGGCCTTTTTAATGCGTCAGGCTGCATAGCAAAAGAGACGCACAATGAAAACAGTGCTAAGAGGGGAAGGGTATGCGTAGAGATAGAAGCGGCAAACCTTCAAGTTGAGCTAGTCAAAGACCGGATACGGTTGGGAAGAGAAGGGGTTTTTGGGTCTAGCGCAGTCACTAGACAAATTACCGATGAGCAGCGGTTGCAACTGAAGCCATCACTCAGTGTTGCGAAAAAGAAGCATGACTTGGGAAAAGATCCTCAAAGGGGCTGGGTCCCCAAAATGTGCAAAACAAAAAAAACGTTTTGGGCATAGTAATGGGACAAAAAAATGGACGTCATTCGTGTGGCCAAAATGAAGCATATGCCATTGCTAATTAGGCAACGGCTTCTACCGAGAGGATACACAACAACAGCAGCAGCAACAATAACAACAACAACAACAGATAGGTACATGAGGCCAATTAAATGCTTAAGCTGAGTTTCTGGTGAACTTGTCATAAATTTTGACTGATTATGCGTATTCGTCTTTGTCGTGCTCTGCCCCAAGGAGTCGGTGTCCCGTTCTCACATCCGCTCCTTGCCTCTGGTCGTGTCCCTCTCTTTGACATCCTTTTTCGTGACAACTGAAGAAATTCTGCGGTTACTAAGGACGTTGTTGGTGCTTGTTGTGTGCTTGCAAAACTCCCCACCTCACCGCATACCTACACACACCCTCCTTTTCAGAGGGAGTCCAACGCAATTCATCATTCAATTAAATTGACCGTAGAGCCGCATTTCAAAGTTACGAGTTCGTCGACATCTTTGGGGGCCTTGGCCAAAAGGCTTTGAGTGGAAGTTTTTAAAGTGGCCCACGCAAATCCTTTAATACATTTTGCCGATGCCATCGATTATCCTTTCAATAAACGACAAAAAAAAAACCAAGACAGAAAGAAGAACGACTCCAATCCGCGCATGCCAATCGCATTGACAATGGCGTAAATCTTGCGCTTGATTTATGCTCTGGCTTAAAAGCCAATTGCTGTGAACGGATGACGAAAATAAGCGCTGTCTGCTAACTGGACGCATTTTGGGGCTTCTGCTGCTGCATCCTGCACGTATTCGGGCTCCCCTTTCTTTTGGATTTCAGTTGCGTGGCGGCTTAAGCGATTGTTTGTCACAAAGTCAAAAATGCCGCGCACATGCTAAGTGCGAGAATTGCAAGCACCCTGCTAGCCCCTTATCATTCCACAGAAATCATCTTGGAGCTTAGTATGCCAACAGGCACTTTCATGTGCAACTCAGACTCAGTGACTTTTTGGCAGTGTCAACAGCCAATATCCTGCCGGCATTTGGCAAAGTGATTTATGACATGTCCATGCACAGCTTGCAAAATGCAGAAGGACCAACAAAATAAGGCAAGCATTTAGGGCACAAACCAAGCGCTTCCAGTGACTTCTAATTGAGTTATGTTTGCTTGGAAAACAAGTCCAATGCAAATATTGTGAAATTCAACTGGTTGCTCGAATATATTTACTTAATACATATTGTTTTCGTGCGGTGTAGTCTTCCGTACATTCATACATACATATATATAAGTATATCAAATGCGCAACAGATCGGGCGGCTTTGATTAATTAGCACGCCTCAACATTTTTGATAACAAAATTTGAGCAAAATAAAGAAAAAAAATCAAAAAATATAAAGCTCTAATAAACGAGCCCAACATCGAATTAAGATGTGTTCACGATTATTTTTATTTGCTTATTTATTTTGTATACACTACTCAAAACAGAAGTGTCTTATTAACGAGGATGCTTAAGATACGAAAACAGAAAAATACAAATAATTAAAATAAACTGATCAACTATTAATTAGATCGTAGATTAGGCACAGCATGAATTTTTACACTATAAAATAACGCAAAGAAGTAATTATAAGATAATACAATATAGTAGAAGATAAGAGATAATCTAAAATATCAATTCTAATTGACCATTTAGTTCCACAAATCGCTTATGTTTAATAATTAGGTTTCACAAAATACGCTCAGATATAGAATTTTGTGATCTCCACATTCATTTCAATTTTATCAGATTAACGAATGGCTATCACTCTTAATTAAGTTCTTGAAATATTATAAGTTATAATGACATCAAATACGCTTCCAGCAAGCTAAATGAGTAGAATTTGCCATTTATTAAAAATTTTATTTGAAATATTCATTTGCATTTATTATTAAGAATTAAAATTTACAGAAGAAAGTAACACAGTGGTAATTTCTGCAAGCCTGTTAAAAATATTAAAATATCTTTAAAATGATAATGGAAATTTAAGTGGATAAAAAATAATTGATTACCTATTTGAAGATAAAGAACATTGCTGTACAACTGGAATATGTGTAAATATAAGGTTTTAGAAGCTTGTCATTTGAGATTTGTTTGCGTATCGATGCAAGGCTGCTACCTGCTAAATCTGAGAAATGTCTGTGATATTTTACAGATCTAAATGTGTTTCACTGTATCAGTTGGGCAGACTTCTGGCTGGAAGCAGCACAGACACCTCCACAGACATCAATTTATTTCTTTGTATAGCTCTGATATTTCTCTCCCTTTTATTTGTGCCTCTTGTGGCTTGGTGTTGGTCAGCATTTGTAATTTGAGTTTTTAATTAACGCCCCGAATTTGTTTGCCTTTGCGCGCTTGAACAGCTTGAAATTGTGGAGCAAGAGCGGGCCAAAAAAAAGGTGGTCAGCGGGACTGAGAGTGCCGAGATGGGAAGTGGATTGTGAATGTGGCATGGTGCGTCTTTGAGTGGAGCGGTTGCCATGGCAAGTTTCATTTTGACAAGATTCTTTGTTGGCTAATTCGTCATTTTGCATGTTGCACAAATATAAAATTCCGCTGTAAACGCCCTGACAACTGCTGCCAGCAATAAGGAGGAGCAAAAACTAATAAGCGACTGACGAGGTTGGGCGAGGTGAGCTGAAGTGCGGGCGACAACAGGTGAGTGGGCATAAAGGACGATTGACACGTGGCAGCCACGAGCAACGAGCACTATATAGCTGCTGCTGTGGCTGCGGCTACTCCTGCTGCCAGTACCCAAATGGCACGCGGCTGAATCTCTGTCATCCTCGGAGAGTTATGCGTTATAGAAATTCCACAGTTGCCGCCACCGTCGTTGACTTTTTGCAACAACTGTAAGCTACGCGCTGCGGTTGCCACTGCGACCGAATTCATACCTGTGCAGATGCACGAGAGAGGGGGAGTGGCAACAGGGCAGCAGGGTTGAAAGCTGCGCCGATTTTTGCTGCTGTGCTGTGCACTTGCTTATCTGTTATCGATAGGCCATCCACACAACGCGCCAAACAATTGCCATTTATCGACCCTACAACAACAGTCGACCCCCCATTTGGTAGCCGCCCCCCACACAACCGTTACGCTCTTGTGGGCGGCGCTTACGATACGCACTGCAAACGCTTGCTGTCTCACTCAACGATTCGTGCGACTGCAATCTGAGCGAGACGACCAGTTGTCGGCGACTTCTGCTGGCTTTAAGATGGCAGCTGCCAGCTATTGTTGTCTCTGTCGCGCACACTTGTGCAAATCAATGCACAAGTTAAGCAGATGGCAGATAGAAAAGCAGATAACACGCGCCTTACCTGCTTCTCGCTTCTCGCTTTTCGTTTTTCGCCTTTTTTTCGCTTGTCGATTGTTTGGCAAGCAATGCATGCCGAGGGGGTTGTCCTGCTGCTGCCCGTCCGCCCTCATGTTGGGTGGTGGCGATTGAAATCATCGTCGTTGTTGCCATTTTCGTTGCCGTTGTCGTTTGCAGTGCGCAGCGACAGCCATCGTGGACAGCGGCGTTAACGTTATCATCATCGAGTCAATTCGTTTTGATTTTTTCGCATTTGTCTCAAATGAGAGCGAGTCGCTGGGCAAACGATACGCGTTCCGTTCCGCTGCGCTGAATATTGTATTATTTTTTGGCCTAGCCGTCGCCAAATACAAAACCGAAAACCGAAAATCAAAATCGAAACTTCCAACCGGAAAAACCTTCAGAGGGCTAAATGCAAACGTAATCCAAACTGATTTGACTGTTATATGTTATGTCATAAAATATTTAAACGAATCGCAAGCAAAAATCGCAACCAAAACAACACAAAATGCAAAAATTGTTGTTTAAATACGTGTGAGTGTGTGTATCCGTCTGTGCGTGTGTGTGTGTGTTTGTTGGAAAACGTCAAATGCAAACTGCTGCAAAATCAATTACGTTCGCATAAACGACAACATACCGCATTCTAGCAAATTGCGGTATTTTATACTACCAAGGCTCGTAGCACAACCGCCGGACAGTGTCCAGCTGTCAACTGGTCAAACATTTCATCAATAAACGATACAACTTCCGTTTTATTGCGTGCTCACCTTCAACGTATATGGACTTGTGTGGCTGCCTGTGTGTTTGTGTATGTGTGTGTGTGTGTGTGTGTGTTAATGTGCATGTGCGTGTCTCGTAAGCGGCAAGAAAACTTTTCAACTTCCGGCCAAGTGACTTCGATTTAATTTCTTTAGCTTTTTTATGGTCAAGGCATTTAATTAATTTTACTATGGCAATTTGAGCGTCTTGCCTTCTGCATTGAACTCTGACCCGAGCGGTTAACTGCTGATACGCCCGTGTGCAAGATAAAAGGGTCGCAAGGTATGTGTAAACAACATCAGAGCATTTCATAGTTGACCAGAAAATATATGCTTCGTGTACTAATCTTAAATTGGACTTGTTTTTAAATATTTGCTGCAGCAAAGTGAAATTACTTTTGCACGGATCAGTTAGATTGTATTTTAACTTGGAATTCTAACCCCCAACTACATCAATATGTTAATATTAGCTTAAATGAAATTGTTGTATTAGCAATCAAGAAAAAAATCACAATTTATAAGTCTGCTATATTCAATCAATTCATAATAATTTCCTTAATTTCTTTATCTTTTGTTTGGAGCCATTAAATTTATCTTGCTTTAGCATATAAAAATATAAAATAATAATAAATGAATTATTTAGCACTTTTTTAACAACATTTTACCAATGTGAAGTTCTAAAGTTTTTTTTTTTAGATTATTATTATTAGATATTATTATATATATGTATATAATTTCAAGCATATTAACACTTTTTTTATATTATTATGTATTCATATTTTTATACATTATATACCATAACTGATAAGCCTCCCACACTGTTCTCTATTTACAGACCCGATAAGGACAAGTTGAGGAAACATGATTGAAATGTAATTGACATACAGCTTTGATGCACTAGAATTTACGCACTGTGATAGACGAGTATACGAGCAGAATTCTTGGAGTCTGCACAACACAATTTTGCAATTCAATTCAATTGAATTTTAATTAAGATTCCTCAGTTAACAATTTTGGCTGGCGAGCCCAAACACAAGCAGACCAGCCGACAAACTGTCGACGCTATCGATACGCAACTTCTCGGCGAGCATGCTGAACAATCTTGGGGCCAATGTGCTGGGTAAGTGAATATTCACAATGTAAATCAAATCAATCACCACAACAAACAATTGCTGGTCATTGAGTGACGAGGGGGCAGGGGGAAGTTAAAGAAGCTAAACAGACAGCGTATAATATTGTAATTAAGATCGGACAGTGAATTACGCTAATATATAATAATATGTGCTTTAATCTGCCCGCTGGTCCATTGGCCATAATTAAACTAATTTCTTGAGCATACGCTCTGGCATCGGGTCGGATAATACATATATGGCTGTAGTTACTTCCGACTTATTGGCTGGGCAGCGTCTCAGCCATCGATGACGCTAAATGGCCTATAATTGAGGCATCTAAATAGCTGGCGCCCCGTGTCGCGTGCATTTAGCAATAATTAAGTTGTATTTAACTAGCTCGCATTTTTTTTATATTTTTTTTTGTGGTTGTTGTGGGTGCAAACAAGGGCTCCAGGCCCATCAATATCTCAGCACCTACGTGGGTGTGTGTGTGTGTGTGTGTGTGTGTGTGTGTTAATTGCCATAATTGCTCTTTTAAATATGCCGCAAATTGTGTATTACATTTGCATATATGACACGCACATAATTATCAGTTTATATTGTACTCATAAATATAATTTTTAACCACATTGTTGATCATTTTTCAAGCACTTTCAATTTCGGCAATCAAATTTATAGCTGCAGACTTGCAACTTTGCAACTGCAACGGCAGCAACTGCAGCAGCAACTGCAATTCGCCATCAAATGAATTATGTGCGCGCTTTTATTGAATAATATTTTTGCCATTCGATCGACTCTGCTCTGCCTGCCCTGTCCTGCCCAGTTGCCTCAGCCTGTAATTAATTACTTTTATTAATTTATTGCCATTTGCCACACACTTTATGGTGCCAAGTTGCCAGCCCAACGCGGCGTATGCGCAATTTGTGCAGCTGCCCTATGGCAATAAAAGAATTATTGCCAAAATATTGACGGCTATAGCGCATTCAAATATTTTTATTGCCATATACTTTTTAAATTGAAAAAGTATAAATAATTGTGGCAATCCATGAATGTTTCTGAAAAATTATTTTTCTAAGATTTAAAAAATTAAATATTGAAATATATTCATTCAGATTTAGTTGAACTTAAACTTAAAACAAAATGATGGACTCAATTCGGGTTCAGAACCATTTATTCATTAGTTAGTTTGATTTTATTTCGCAAGAAATGCAAGCCTTTATTTTTAAAACCACAACGAAGCATCTATTAATTTGAAAAAGTTTTCATGCGTCGGAAATCCTTTTTGCAGAACAAGGCAAATCCTTGGCTGCACCATGTGCTCCTAATAAATTTTATAAGCTCCCCAAAACAAACTGAACAAAAAGCAAACAACAGTTATGCGAAGCAACAGACGGTAGCATTTGCATATTACGTATGCGCAGCGTAGGCCAGCAAGAGGCAGCAGCACTTGGACTGTGTGGCGATGGGGTTGAGAATAGGGAAGGTTTTGAGGAGTGGAAGTGGAGACTTGGCGCCCAATTAAGCGCAATTTGCATGCAAAAGAATTGCGTGTTGTGGTCGTGAGAGGGGCGGGTGGGGTGCGTTAAGGGCGTAGTGGTCTCTAAAGCCCATTCATTTGCAATGTGTCTCCCGCGAAAAAGTTTAAATCGTTGACTTAATGTGGGCTGCCATTTCGACTGGCAAATAATCATTTGCCACAACTCGACTAGGCGTTTTTCGTGCCCAGATTAATTAAATTAATTTCACGATTGCATTTGTAATATGACTGCCAGCAGTTTCCCCTTTCACCCCTAGCTGCTGCGTTGGCATTTTTGCGGTCGCCCGCGCTAGTGAAATATGTGCCTCCACTTGCCTCCTCCTCGTCCTCCTCCTTTGTTGGCCAAAACATTTGTATCGAAATGTTTTGCGGTTGTTGCGGATGCTGCAACTGTTGCGGTTGCCACATGCCCCAGACCATACATAGCCTGTGGTAGAGGCTCGCCGCTCAACCGCACAATTTCCAAATTTCAATAATTATGTACAGTGCGTGCAACTGACGACTACTAGTCCTACTACAACTGATCCTGCACCTACAGCTGGTCCTCCTGCCAATTTTGCCATATATTTTGCGGACAGATAAAGCTGCAGTTGCTGTTGCAGTTGCAGCTGTAGCAGCCGCCAAACTGATTTTGCGCAAATTGTGCAAATTGCTTGCGCGATAAATTCATGTTTGGCAATTTTAATTAATTAATCGCTTTGTGCGGTTTTCGTGCAACTCTGCCAAGCAAAATGGCCGCTCGTTGTCAGTTGTACAACAGCACACACACACACACACACACACACATGCACATATATGTGCTCTGCTCGTAATCAGTAATCAGAGCGTCGCCATGTTTTATTGTAGCTAGTTACAGCTGCGGACATTACGCAGCATTCCACTAATGTCACAACGATAACATTCCCAATTAGAGTCATCTATGATTGATTCCAACTATAATTAGTCATAATTATGAGCAGAGAATAATACATCACAGATATGGGACACAGAAACGCAATTATCATGTGGAGCACCCACACTATGTATAAGTTTAATAATGTGACTTTAAGTAGTGAGGATCAAATATTACTTTAAGGGAGATCAACGAACCTAAACAATCTGACAAGGCAAGCAGCGATATCAAATCTGCAAATTTTAACGTATTTAATTTATCAATAGGTCATAACTGTATAAGCAAATATAAATTAAGTTTTTATATTAAGTAGATTTTAATACTTATTTATTTTATTTTCAAGCTCAAGCGCGTTGCGAATAAATGGGTAAACGCCAAAATGTAAATAATTTTTTAGTTTTGCAGAAACAGTTATTTGGTTTCTGTATTCAATTATAATTTCTAGGTATAGGCATTTATATTATTTCTTTCCAATTTCCCGCTATCCATTTCTTTGCCTTGCATTTCCTGGATTGATAATAGTTTTAGCACCAAATACCTTTACAATTTCACTTGTTTTAGTTGTTGAAGACTGTTTGTTCGTACTTTAAACATTTGTGTGGCATCCACAAGAGTCTACATCTCACATAGATTTACGGTATGCAGTTCGGTTGCAGTTAGAAATGCCACAGCCGGGATTGATTTTTTATATTTGTGTGCCATAACTGTAAAATATTGGCTGAAATCAAAGCTGGGCCAAAGCTGGACTGCAACCTAGTGCGATTTCGAGAAGTGGCGCTATTTGGCAAGAGTGTAAGAGTGTAAGCAACTATATGAAAAGATATATAGACAACAATAATAACAGCCGGTGAAGACAGCCGCACATGTGAATATGCTAAAAGTCGCACTTCTTGTAAGCAAACGGCCCTGGGTAGGCACCAAACTCCAATCTTAGCCAAGTTGTCGAGCATTCGAGCGTAAACTGTGTTTGGCTATGGGAGCTGCAGATATCGCACCTAACACCGCGCCTTAAATTTCCTAATCACGACACTGGAGCAGCAGCCAACACAGTTGATGACGACAATGATGATGCTATACATATATGCTTTATATATACACATGTATGCTAAGGAGCTCCTTCTTGGCCATGTTACAGTTGTGTGCCAACTGCTGCAAACTGTAAATGCTGTAAAATGGTCAACAAGCTGGCGCGGAAGTAGCTTTCAAGCTGCGCTTTGGCTGTTTTTTTTTTTTATATAATTCAATATTTGACAAACGTCAATGTTGCAAGTTGACTGACGGACTGACCAATTTGACGATTGTATCAGTATGTGCGTCATATAAGCGTTGTCGTGAGCGCGTCAGGCGCGTCAAAAATCGCTAATGAACAGTAGCCGCACTGGGTGTATGTGTAAAAATTAGCACTTTGCTGGCAACGCTTTAAAAGCGACTGCACAACAACAACAACAATAAGAGCATCAGCAGCAGCAGCAGCAGCAGCAAGCAACAAGCGAACTGGAATAAGGGAATGTCGCTGCTTTGGCCTATCGTAGCCAAACAGTAACAACAACAACAACAACAACAACAAAAGACTTTCCGCCTTTTTAATTTATGAGTCTTATGTGGCGCTGCACTCGTTGAACTTTTATGAGCAGCTTCAGCAGCACCAGTTCCAATTCCAGTGCAAGTTCCAGCTCCCGAGCTGGCACCTGTTGCTGCAGCAGTGCGGCATGTTTTTTTGGCCTTGTGAAGTTGCCGAAATTTTAACAAGTCCATTTGAAAACAATAAAAATCATTGATGCTGCGCTCGTCTCTGTTTGTTTTCTTTTCTTGCACATCAAAGTCGGCTATTGAAAGCAAAATTGAATATATATAAATATATATATACATATATATAAACACCACTTCCATCAAACAAAAAAAAAAAAGAAGAAGTCAGACAGACTTAACAAACTTTTGAATTTGCATTTGTTTCGCTTTCAACGGAAATTGCACAGTTAACAACACCCGCACTCACACCCACACCTTCACTCCACACTCTTTACTTGAAGGAATACTAATAATTATACATATGTACATGAAAAATCATGACAACATCGGAGACTTAGCTTCAGTTCATCGAAGCTTGAGTCAAGAGTCGGGCCCAAAAGGTTATGTATTGAGACGAGAGTTCGCATCAACTGGCGATGAGTAAATGTTTGACTTGTAGCAGAGTTGAAATATCAAAAAGATATACTTACTGGCACACAACACACACACACACACACACAACACAAATACACACATGAACAAAATCAATGCCAAAAGAGTTGAGCGGTTCTCAGTGGTAGTCGCTTTGTTGTTGCTGTTGCTGTTGCCGTTGCGTTGCGTTGCTGTTGCTGTTGCTGTCTCTCACAGGCAGCGCCTCGCACATACATGTTAAAAATTCCAGACGTACATTGAAGTTAAAGTATCCGACTCAATATAACTCAACGACTCCGGCAACTCTTTCCACTACAAAACTACATACATACATGCATATGTACCTATATCCACCCCACTGGGCTCTGTTTGTATTTGCCTATGATTCGTGTTTTATTTTATTTAAGCTGTTGTTGTTTCCGTGATTTTTTTTTATTTCGAACTACTGTGTTGTTGTTGTTGTTGGCCAGGCCGAAAAAAAGGCCGCCATACGTAGTCAAGTGAGCTAAAGGTAAAAATTGAAATAAAAGGGGTTACGCTCACGGCTCACACATCTCACACATGTATCTATGTATCTATATATCAATGTATCTGTATCTGTATCTGTATCTGTATCTGTGTGTGTGCGTCTCTCTGTGTCGCACCTCAGTTGAGATGCTGCCGCTTCTGTCGCTACTGCTGCTGCTGCTGCCTCTGTCGCTGACTCTTAGCCGTTTGTTACTGTTTTTGGCATCTTTCGAATGACAGGTTGTTGAAAAATTCAATTTATCCGATCGCCGCAGTTCGGTCTGAGCAACACACGAAGTCGAATCTTGACGCGGACTCGCGACGGCAAAACATAGAAATCGTAATCCGCAGTTCATCCACAATTATACGTGAATCGCATTTAGTGTCATGTTTTAATTAAAAGTAAACAATCAGATAAATCCAAATCGCGTTTGCATTTAGCCACAACAATTCCGACGGCTTTCTTAAAGTGGGTGTTAGTTGTGAGTTTTTTGCACACAGTGAAATGCTCTTCATTATTTACTTGCTTCTGAATATTTCTTGAGAATTCTCCACTTCGTTTTTCTGTTAACCACAATATAAATTATAATTAATAATAATTAATTATGATATTGATAATATTGAATGTTTAAATGTGATAAAGAAGTAAAGATTCATTTTTAAGATAAAACATATTTTATATAACTCTTATATAATCAACGTATATGATTATTACCATACGAATACAAATTCAATAATTTAAACTACAACTAATTCCTCCGCTTTCCTTTCTCTTTCTATTTTCCTCTACCTTTCTCGCTCCCTCTCTCTGTGTGTGTTATTAATGTGGCTCCAATCTGGAATAGGCCCCAAGGATTGTGATCTACCCAAGGCGGCAATCACAGCACTGCACGCGGGCGTCAATAGTTTTGGCCAACTGACCGGCGCCCCAAATATTGCGGATCTTGGGGGAGGTGGTGCTGGACCTGGTGGTGGTGGTGGTGCCAGCGTTGGTGGCGTTGCCCGGCTGCATGTCACTGGGGGACTGTGCGACAATAGCAATGTGCTAAACGGCGGCAGCAATCACAGCAACAACAATAACAATAGCAACGGGAGCAACAATAACAACAACAACAGCATGCAGCAACAGGATCAGGTGAGCATGCGCTCTGAGGTTTCCAGAAAGAGAGAGCGAGGTGGCGAGAGAAAGATACTTTGTCTAGCGATCTCTCTCTTTGTCTCTCTCTCGCTCTCTCTTTCAGCAGCAAGTAATAGCTGAATTTTTAATAATCCATGTTCTTTTCGATGTTTATTTTTCCTCAAAAAAACTCTGCTATGCATATACAAAACAAAAAAAAAACACAAAATAATAATAATAAAAAAACAATAAAATCCAAACCAATTCGAACCACAAAACTGATTTGCGAAATAATCGTAAAAAAAAAACAATAAATTTGCTCCAAATGTGAATGTGTAAATTCTGTGTGTGTTGAATTGTGTATAAAAATATTATGTGCAATGAATAATACAAAAAGTAAGTGTAATTTTATTTCCATACGTATTTTTATGTAAACAACAAAGCAAAGCAATAGCAAACAAATATTTAGTTGCTTCGTTTAGATTAGTTTTGTACTTTTCATTTCTTCCTTAATTGTAGTTAACACAGTAGCGGTAGTACTTGTAATTCCGAACGTAGCTACTCAACTTGTTGTCATTGTTGTTATTGCTGTTAATGTTGTAGCTGCTGCTGCTGTTGCTGCCACACTCAAGCCTTGTACCTACTCTTTCTCTCTCTCTCGATCTTTTGCAGCACCTGGACAAAAACAAGCAGAAACGACACCGGACACGCTTCACGCCTGCGCAGCTGAACGAACTGGAGCGCTGCTTCTCCAAGACCCACTATCCGGACATCTTTATGCGGGAGGAGATTGCTATGCGCATCGGCCTAACCGAGTCACGTGTCCAGGTGAGTCAGCAATCCTCTCTTCGTTTCAGCTCATCTCTTAACTCCATGCTCAATTTTGTTGTCGCTAAACTTTCTGTGGTTTTGCTGTGGTCGCTGCATCGCTGATTGCGAGTCGCGTTTGAATCTCAATTAGCGCCACTGACAGTTGTCAACTTGACACTTAGCGTTTAGTTGAACACGACATGTCGCTTGTGTTGCACAAAACCGCAACTGGTTCCACGACCAAATGATATGCAACCATGACGCGAACATAGCCATGTGGAATGGTAGTGCACTTTATAGACGTCAATCCTAGCTTCAGCTTCAACAGTTTCACAATTGCCAAATGTTGCCAAAATAAAATCTTTTTATATTAAGAAAACCATTAAAATATTGAACCTAAATTTATAAATATATAGCACTTATCCCCGACAATGTAAGCAATGTAATTAGATCACAACATATTTATTTAACAAACAATTAGCAAGTAAATATATTAGACAATCTTCTTAGCTTTTGCAACCTAAACCAGTCAAATAGTTGCACTTTTTATTAAATCGAAATTGTGCGCAAATTAATGGATGTTTAGAGTATATTTTTAAGGTTATTTACAAATTAGTGAAATCAGTTACCTTCTGTTTGACCTTTTATATATTTTTCACAAATATCTGAATATTTTCAATCAAAAGGACCTGATATCTATATTTGTTAGTATGCTTCTCTCATCATTTCGAATACTTTTCCATTTTTTGAATTTCGTTCGTTTTTCGATGGTTTCGAATTGCTTTTGGCGCCGAGCTTTAACTCACAATTTGAGCTTAACTTTATGAGCGTTTTGGCTGCACTCGCGGCTTGCGGCGCACAACGCCATTTAAGCGCCCAAAATTATACTTTATTAAAGCACATAAAGTCACATTTAGACGGCGCTCAGAGTCCCTGCACTGCCTCCAACCCAAGCCAATCCCCAACCTGTCCGCTCTCTTTGGCGACTTATGACTGCCGCAGCCAGCACAAAAAGTTTGCAAAACCGAAACACACACACACAAACAAGCAGATACATGTACATACATATACATATGTATATATACAGTGAGCATTATCCTTTTGTGGCTGGCACAGCTGCCGAGCCGGTGTTGTTGTTGTTGTTGTTGTTGGCACTGCCATTATCGTGGATGCTCGCTGCCTGTGGCGTGCGCCTTGTAGTCCTTTGCATGCGGGCGTGTTTTGTTTATGCGACAATCGAATTTACTGCTTCATTAAATTTGTGTTTAAGCTTCCGCTTCCTGCAGTGCCACATCAACTTGGCATCTCCCCTCTCTTTCTCTCTCCCTCTCTCCTCTCTCTCTGTCTCTCTCTTTTTCTCACTGTATGTGCGTATAAAACTATTCAGTGCGAGAATTGTTTTGCGGTTTCAATGAATGCCAAAAGTTGGCCCAGCATTGGCGCCTTATTGGCCCATTCAACGGGTTCTACACCAAGTGACCCCTGACCCCGGACTAAACAATTATATTGTAGTTGGTCGATAGTCACTGCTCTCTTGCACCTTACTCCCTGTTGCTGCCTTCCCCCCATTTATATTTTTTTTTGTTTTGCCTTTCTCGCCAGCCCAACGGATGTGCTACTTTGATAAATTGTTTTAATAATTGCGTATCAGTGTCTGGCTGTTAATGTATCCTGCTCATCCGGTAGTCAGCAGTCGGCTGACGGCTATTCCTGTCCAGGGTTGGGGTGCGGATAATGCGTGAGGCAGCACAGTTGGCTTTATTTATTTATATATATATTTTTTTTTTTTGGGTTGGTGTAGTTGTTGTTGCTTCTGCTGCTGCTATTAACACGCTATAATGTTTGATTTTTCGTTGTCGTTGGCTTTTGCGGCTTATGGAATGTCAGCCCTTTGGATTAGCAAGGACTTATTGTTGTTGCTGCCTGTTATTCTCGCTGCTCTTGCTGCTACTGTTGCTGCTGCTACTGTTGCTGCTGTGGTGGCTGTTAATAAAATTAGCATATAAATTAAGTTTGCATGCTGTTTTGCCAGCCTGCCCCACTGTCAGCCCCATCTCCCTCTCCATCTCCCGCTGCCTGTTGACACACATATTACATATTTATATATATGTGTGCATTTTATTTGAAAACTCAAAATGTAGAAGTAGCTGCTGAAAATCGACGCACATTTGATATGCACACACACGTCTGGCCCTAAATCAATCTACAAGGATTTGCAGCTAATGACGGCATAAAGACAGCTAACCCAAAAAAGAAGGAAAAAACTGGGGACCTCCAAAAACGTCCACCTATTAACACGAAAATCAAGTCAAGCCCAGAAATAGAGTGTGCGTGTGTGTGTGTGTGTGTTAGCTGCATATGTTATGAAGCTCACGTATGAAGCTCGCTACGTGCAGAGATAAGGATATTGAAGACAAAATACAAACTACAAGATATTATAGACAGTGTTGGGGTTTTTTTCACATATGAGCTGCTTAATTATGTAGCTCCAACCTAATAGTGTAGATATAAATATAATTTAATAAACTACAAATAGCTGCACGGAACTGACCCCAAAATCACAGCAGAGAATTAACAAACGTAATCGCATAATCGGAAAGAGAGAAGGAAGGGAGTGGCTGGGAGTGCTCTGCCAGCGGGATGTGCTATTGTTAATTTGTGTGCTCACAGCTTGAAATTGACAATTTGCGTGGTGCATTAATGGTAAGCGTCTTAGCACCACCCGTCGCTAGTCAATATGCTATCCGCGCACACTGCATTTGGCAAGGACACGTGAGCCTGTAGAGAACGAGAGGGGGTTGGTAATTTGAACACAAAATTGACTTATCATGATTTTACATTGTGGCCGTTGTCAGAGGCATTTTGAAGGCTTCAGTTTGAAATGCTTAGCATTTATTGGTTTGTTTATTAAATTGCTGCAGCGGGTGCAACATGACGAAAGGGGCAGGGAGGCAGACGACGTGGGTTAGCAGCACGTGCCACAACACTAAGCACTAAATGAGAACCAAATGAATTCCTCACATGATTAATTTGCTTGGCAACTGAATAGAGTGATAGCAACTGCCAGGGGTTGAGGGAAAGACTACGGAATTTAGCTAAGTAAGCAAAGGATATGCAGATAAACGAGGATGCCGAGAATGAGACAAGTGGCTGGGCCACAAACATATATTTGTCATCAGGTAGGATTGTCGAGTGGCGCAGTAAGAATTATGTAAACCTTATAGCTACTCTAAATTGTTTAAATTTGTAATACGTTTGCTTAGTTTGAAGTGTTTTTATATTGCTACTAACGAATCCTGTCAATCCTTTGCTCACTTGAAAAAAATTGCATCTCAGGGGAGATTGGATGAAGCGCATTGTTAAATTATTACTTGGAATAAATACAACCTCATAAATTAACTTGTAGAAAGAAGAATCCAGTGTGCTTCATCTTTCAAGACGAAAGACTCATTTGCCACCAATTTTAAATTTGCATTTTGCACTGCGAATCTTTTTGCATGTTTGTATTTACTGCCAGCTGACTCATTCAAAAATTAACACTTGTAACAGGATAAAAGGTAAAATAAATTAATTTAAAAATAATTTAGTTACTCACCAGCAATTTAACATTTGCAGTTCAGTTATTGACCTCAAATTCCGTAGGTATCTCTTTATTGCTTGACATTTTTTGATTTCAATTTTTTTTTTTATAATAATTTGATTACCTGCACTGCTTCTTATATATAAACTTCTGTATAATATAAAATAAAGCAACTTTTCTCAAAGGTATTTATAGCTTTTGCATCTTAAGTTGAAAGTAAGTGCCTAACACATAGGCAGAACATTTTTAAAGAGCACATCTTTATAATCAGATCCCTAACAGAAACTTGGCCAGAAGCCGCTATCGATTGGCCAAAGACAGAGACACACAAAGTCGACCAATGCAAACCCAAGCAGCAGGCAGTGATAAATTATTGCCTCGAGTTCAGACAACTAATTTATTTGCTGAGCCGCTTAATGCCACCTCTAATAATAGCCCACTGGGCGCTCGATTGCTGTGTGGGATGCAGGGCGCAGGCAGGATTTATGAGGTTCGTTCAGTTCGTGTGCGAAGGAAGGATTTTTATTTTATTTTTGTTTTTATTTTTTGGCAAAAACGAAAAATGTAATCAAACAACATCTTAAAAGTGAGCATAATAAGCGAGCTGCGAAAAAGAAATGATGTTGCAACTCCAGTTTTAGTCGCGACTCCAGCGCCAGATACATTCCCTGCTGCTGTTTCTGATAACCATGGCATCGCGATTTAATTAAACTTTAATTGAAATACCAAAACGAAAATATGCGCCAGTAAGGAGAAATAAGGAGAGCTGCAAGGTCCTTGTGCGCGAATCCTGCGTTGAATTAGTTGCTGCTAAAACTTTAAAGCACAAGAGAGAATAAAAGAGACAGAGAGAGAGAGAGGGAGATAAAGAGGGAGGCAGAAGCACACACACATAGAGAGATTGAGAGAGAGATAGGGAGAGGGAGAGGGAGAGGCAGGCAGGCGAAACGTTCGCATAAAATGCACATAAAGAGCATAAAGAAAATCTGGCACGCATTCTGTTTATGGCATATGAAGCAATTTCAAAAGCAATTTCGTTGATACTTTTCATTGAAATGTTTGTGTGAAAATGGCGTGGCCAAAGTGTCCAATGGGGCTGACTGGGTCTGGCTGGATCTGCTGGCTCAGTGTCCATTGGGATAAGCTCCCAGTCGGGGCAGGACTTTTCGGCGGGGTCTATTGATAAATGAAAAGGTCCACATTCTTGATACTTACAGAAAAGCGGTTCGGATTCATCCTTTTGGTAAAAATGTACAAAATAAAAAACAAAATAAAAGAAAAAATTTCGCAAGCTGTTTGCAATGAGCTGCGCATGCTCCACCAGTGCACCAACATTTTCGGGGGTTGCATTGCGTGCCGATGCCCCATCTTTCCCCATGCCTGCGTCAAAAATGTGCAATGGGCTACGTCTGCACTTTTGCCCGGGTCGACTGCCGGGCACAATTTCTGTCCGCCAAAAGTAATGCAGCTAATGCCACCGCAACTATTTCATAAATCAGTAAAGACCTAAGCCTAAGCAGCCGATGGACCAATAGTTTGCCAAACAACTTTCGCAACCCCCAAAAACGACGGGGGGTTGATATTGGCCAACAACAACAAATCCCAGCCTCAACGTCTGACAGCTAGAGACACATTTCCCATTTTTGAGGGGGCGTTCTGCTTGCACAAGTGTGAGTGAGACGGGCATAGTAACAGCAGCAGCAGCAGCCGCAACAGCAGCAGAGGAGGCGGGTTGGATCTGTTCGTTGGGTGGCAAATGAAATAAATCGCTGGAGTGCGAGGTTGCGTGGGCGTAGGATTTTGGGGTGTTGGATTTTTGTGGCAGGCAGGCAGGCAGCCAAGTCGCAGCAAGTGTCGCTGGGCGCGCTCGTAAACCAGGATTTAAAGGATAACATAAAATAAATCGACTCCATTTGTGTGTGGCAACAACACAAACAACAACAACAAATGGAACAAGAAGAGACAACAAGTCGAGACATTTGTGTTTGTGTGCGCCGCTTTATGAATTTATACGCAGTTTTTATATGCGCACGAATGAAAAGATATTGGCCGAAAAGCGATTTCCATAAACCACTCAAGGCAGTCAGTGCCAGCCAATAATAATAAAAATATTCTTTACTTGAGCTGAAGATGAAGACAAGAGTCAAGACATCAAAGCACACGAAAGACACAATGGACAACAACAATCACAATTCGCGAACGATTTTTGGAGTGGCCATTTCATCTGGTTGCCAGGTTATGAGTTCTCTTCAAAGAAAATTCAATAACCTGGCCAATTGATTTTTGATTATACTGCAAAGAACAGCAGTCGCTTCACAAGCGGTGGCAGCCACAACAATCATAACTGCAGGCATAACCAGCAAAAATTGTCAATAAAAACAAGCCAAATGCTCTGGATGACTTTTTCTCTCTTTCTTTCGCTCACTTTGCACTTGCCAATCCAATGTTTATTAATAAACAGAGAGACAGAGATAGAGAAAAAGCGTGGGGGTGGGGGGATGTGTAGAGTGGTGGAGCAGTTATCTGTTAGCTGTGCTTCGTGGCAGCCTGTCCTGTTTCAGGCATAATAAATAATATTTGCACTGCAGCTAATCGAATTTTGATTGCAATATTCTGTCTCTTTGTTAATGCTTCAGGCTGAATTTCTGGCTTTTTGTGCATGGTCTGCAACAATTGTGATTGATATTTTTGAAATTGACTTTTCAAGTGGGCCTCCCCTATTCGCTTTTGGCCAGAGTACATTTCAATGTAGGGAGTGATACAACAGATAGCACTTGACTCTCTGCACAAATCAATTCGATTCGAATAGTGACAATTCTGCGAGTGGCAATAACTATTTGAATAGCAGAGTTCTACTGCTATATGACAGCTGCTTATTGGCCATAATGTGCAATTAATGTTGCATAACGATCTGCTGAGATAACATCCGCACGCTGAGGGTCAACAATTTCACAGGCCAGCAGGGGATTTGCCATATGACAGACCATTATAAATGGTTCGCAGTCATAGGGACAGTTAACAGGTTCACGTTCATAATAAAAATGCCGTTGGGTCTTTGACACCACAAATCCCAAGCACCCCCCACACCCCGGCAACCCCTACTCTTAACAAGCAGTGCTTACACCCCGCCAGCAGCAGACAGCAGTCATAAAATCAAAGCAAATCACTTGTTATCCCATTTAGCTCAGTTTCAGTTTCAGCTACAATTCCCCGCTTGCGGCTGCATGTCATTTGGCTGCTACTTAATTTCTGACTTGTGCCTTGCAACCAACCCCATGAAATGGCATTGGGTGCCAGGGTGCGCCGGATGAGCACATTGTGGGTGCTGCTTGGGCTGGTTGTTTCCTGGTGTTAATATTTGTGGCCTGCCGCAAGAAATTGCTTTTTCATGAACTTGACTCATTTATTATTTGCAACAGTTTCCTGAACCATTCTGCCTGCCTTTTGGCTTTTTGACTCCTGCTTCTTGTTGATGTTTTTGTTCTTATTGTTCTCACACCTTTTGAATTGTTGTTGTTGTTGTTGTTGTTTGCTGGCTGTCTGCCATTCTGCCCTTTTGTACTGGTGGTGTCTTTTTTTTATTTTGGTTTGGTATCAGTCGCAAGTGAAAATTAAAAGTCCAAACATGAAAATGCTTTTGTTCGCAGCATATGGCTGAAATTTTTGGAAACTGGTTTTTGCTTTTGCCCTCTGCTTTGATTACGTTCTGCTCCATTTGCGCCCTGGCCTCAGAAGTGGGTGGAGTGTGGCACAAATTGAAGTTTTTGCAGGTATCCAGATGATAACTAAGATTTGTTCTTGGAATGCAATCCATTTTGAAAGTTTATGAATCTCTGACAAGCAAGGGACTATTAAATTTGCCTGTATTTGTTGTTGACCAACGCAATATATATATTAAATTTTATTTATTTATTTTATTTGCCATTAAGAAAATTATTCTCCAAAACAAATCTCAAAAATTCCTCTGGACCTATAACTTATTTTTCTGCTGGAAAATAAATGTATTTTTTTTGATATTGAATGAAAACATTTGAATTATGCCCTTACTCGTTTCTGAACTCTCTATTTCTGACTAGATTTATTCACGTATTTTGAAAAAAATTTCTTACGTTTTTGAAAGATTTTATGCATATTCCACAATATTTTCATATTGAATTCTGTTGCACTTCCAATACACAAAACAATGCAAAAAAATTTACTATAGAACACAATTATTTAAGTTACTTAAATTTTCAATTCTTTAATTTGTAGCTGTACTTTAAGAGATGTTTGATATTCCCATACACGCTATTCAAATCAACATTCATAGACTTTCTATTTAGCTGGTTTATGGCTAAATTTGTGCTTACATCAAGCTCCAATAAATCAAATCTTGTATTTATTGGAAGCCGTACCCCTCAGCCACTCAGCGTCTCATAATTTATGCATGAGGGCGAAGCTTAAAAAATTACAGTCAAAACACAATTTAACACGCGGCATAAGGAGCGTCAAAAATTACAAACGGAGAGAGAGAGAGAGAGAGGGAGGGAGAAAAGGAGAGAGAGAGAAAGAGAGATCTATAAATATAACAACATGCACCCCACACACACACCCTAAACATATATGTGTGTATCATTTTTGGGTGGTGTGCATAAAAAATAAATGTTTTGTTTAACCGACATTTTAACGCCTATTTGCGTGCCTTGCACGTCATGCACGTTACGCCAATTTAATGCTCTGCCCTGGCGCCTTCTGCTCGGCAATGAGTTTGCCTTTTGCTTCCAAGAAGAGGAGGAAGAAGAAGAAGAAGCAGCAGCAGCTTTATAAATAAATAAAGGAGGCGAAGCATAAAAAGCGGGCTCCAAATAAATGCGAATGTGGCAAGCAAAATAAAAGAAGCGCCCAAAATTTAATTGTCATAAACAAAACCAGACAGAAGCAGAGAAAGAGAGAGAGAGAGACAGACAGACAGCGTGTGCAAGGGAGTAAGCAATATAGACACTGTAGCCAGACAGTCAGACATTATCTTAAATTATTAAATTAAAAGTAAATGAATAGAGCGACGCATAAACACGTAAAAAGCATAAACAAGTCAAGGTCGCTCTGCCGACGCAATAACCGTCGTCGTCGTCGTCGTCATTCTCGGAGTCGCAGTCGACGTCAGTGTGGCAACACCCTCACTGTCCACAAACACCCCTTAGCCCTTACCAGTGCCACCATGTGGCACATTAGCGTCCCTGGTGTAACATTGCGCGGATACTTAGTGAACGCTGTCGATCCTGCCTCATCCTGCAATAGTTCTCTGCTTCTGCTGCTGCCGCTGCTGCTGCCGCTGCTGATACTGCTGTCACTGATTGTTTCTCTCTGTGTTTGTGTGTGTTGTCTGTCTGCTGCCTGCTGGCCGACATATGACAAATTCGCTGGGGACCATCAGCGTAACAAGCAAAGTTACTTTGCGCAAAAGTTGCCATTTTTCTTTTGCCTGCTTCGCATTTTGGCTGACTGTTTGTGTTTGCGCTTCTTGGCCATTAGTTGTGGCTCAGACTCAGACAGTCGACAGCGCGATGGTGGTGACAGCTTGAGATGGCTGGAGCACGGATGCCAGTATTTATAAATACGCGACACGGCGCAACGTTATCGGTTAAGTTGTCAACCCGCCGCGTGATGTGGATGCGGATTCGGAAGCGGCTGAGAATTGTGTCGCTGCCTTTAGTTATGCACGCTGGAAAAATCGTTTCCATGTCACAAGTCATTCACATGCCGTTGCCATCTTTTTTTTTTATTTATTTGTTTTCTCAGTTTGTGAAGGTATTCAAATTGCTTTGGTTGAATTATAATAAAAAATGTGCAGTTGGCTCCTAGAAGCAGGCAACGTTTTTCGCAGCTAATCGTTGTTGTTGTGTGCGTGTGTGAGTGTGTGAGTGTTTGTATGTGCATGTGTGCTAATGCCGCTTGTAAATGTCAAAACCTCAACATGTCTACACACATCGTCGTCGTCCAAGCTGGTTCTTATGCATATGGAAATACCAATTTGAAACATCCTACACATCCGACATGGGCCTAGACCGCCTCTACCCCTTTCCTAGTTGATTTGGGCCAAGTCACAACCTGCCGATAAGACAAAAGCGAATGGCTGACCAAAGATGCGTTGGGGCAGTTGGCAGCGACTGCTGCTGATGCCTAATTGCTGCCTTCTCTGTGACTACGACCATAGATAAAGAATTTACATATGGAATTTATGCCTACAAATGTACACGTGTGTCTGTGAATGTGTGTATGTGTGTGTGTGTGTATGTCGAGACATGTTTTGACTGTCACGACGGTAATTGATCTCGATTAAGACCATGTACGAGAAGTCGCTTAACATGCACACAACACATGTACACACACACACAAACACACACACACACACACGAAACCATAAATATGTATACAGATGTGTACCCAATTTGGTCGCGTTCTTAAGGTTTTTGCTTATATCAACATTAATTGGCTTCGCTTGAATTCCATCAGAATGAACGAATTTCCAGGTTGAGTTGAGCACTCCCAAGAATTATTGAAAATTAATTCTGGGAAAACGCTTCAGTCAAATTAAATCATTTGAGCATTTGAATACTAAAAACGAAATTGCAAATCTTGTTTCAGGAATTTTCGTAGCAATTTGAGTTAAAAAGTGTTTTTTGATTTATTTAATATCAACTAAAGGCAGTCGACATAAAATACAAAATGTAAACAAATTGAATTAAAATAAATTTATGATCAAATTTAAAATTATATATATAAATTAAAACATATGAAATATTTATAAGATTTCTGGGGCTATTTAAATAAAAAATGGTACAACATTTGTTGCATGAATTAGGAAAACCCAATCAGACCAGTATGAATAGATTGGACGTTGAAAATTTAGTTATTTTCTACATAAAGTAAGAAGTAAGGTGGTAAAAAGATATTATTTTTCTATAGAATAAGAATAAAAGGATTAAGTGTAATTACGTAGAAAAAATGCGTCATTTAGACAAGAGTTAAGTAAAAAAACCTTTCTTTGCTTAAAAGTTAAATACACTCGAAAATAATTAGTTACAATTAGAAAAATCAACGTTTTTAGATGAACATTTTAAGATTAATTACTTAACTGAAATATCAGTGGATTTTTTTTTATAAATATTTGTGGTTAATGCTCTAAATATATTTCCTTTTTAGACACTGCTTTACATCATATTATTTTTGTATTATTATTTATACTACGCTTTCATTTTGTCCCTTTATTGCAGGTCTGGTTTCAGAACCGTCGCGCCAAGTGGAAGAAGCGCAAGAAGACCACAAATGTATTCCGCACACCAGGCGCTCTGTTGCCGTCGCATGGCCTGCCACCGTTTGGGGCAAACATCACTAATATTGCAATGGGGGATGGATTGTGCGGCACGGGAATGTTTGGCGGTGATCGCTGGAGCGTTGGTGTCAATCCGATGACAGCAGGTGAGTGCACAGCCGAGTGGTGTAGCGCTCTTTGATTGATAGCTGTCTACAAAAAAAAGACTAACTAACTAAATCTCTAACTATGTATCTATCTATATTTGTATCTGTTGGGTCTGTCTCAAAGGCTTTGGCCAGCTGAATCAATCGTCACCGCTTTCGTCCACGCTGAATAGCGGCCTCAATTCGGGCATTAACATGGGCTCCGCCCTGGGTGCCGGCACCTATCAGCACTATGGCCTCAATGCTTTGGGTAGGTGTTGCGTCACGCTACCCTTCACTACTACCAATCACACCCCCCCTGAATTCCCAAAACACTTGATTAAGATCACATGCTTCAAAACTTTCCATTTGCATGACAAAAGGCTGAAAAAGCGTTGACACTTTTTGGCTATCATTTTCGTTGTTGTTGTATTTTTTTGTTGAGTTTTTTCCTCGATTGCTTCTTTATTTATTTAGCTTTCGATACAATCCAGTTCTTCTGACAATTGCCCAAACACGACATCGACGACAGCGTTTTCATTTCTTTGAACTCACACACACTTTTTTTTGTTGAGCTACCGAAAATAAATAAATAAAAGTGGAAACATGCAGAGTAAGAAATAATTTATAGAGCTCCAGAGCTGCGGATTTTTGTGTATTTGCTCGCCCAATTAACAGGCAGTCGCTTAATTTTCAGGAATACCCAAAGACATTTGTTCGCTATTCGTTGTACGACACGTCCACGACGACTTTTATTTGATTTCGTATTCGTATAGCTGTGCTAATTGATATTTTGGAGACAGGTTTTTTTTTCAAAGTTTTCATTGTTACAGTTTCTTCTTTTTTTTTTTCTTTTTTTGGTGTAAGCAAAATATTTGTATACTGTGTATTTGCAGTTCAGTATTATTAATTGCGTTTTTCTATACACAGGCGACTCGATGATGTATCAGCACAGTGTAGGCGGGGGGGTAGGCTGCGGACCGGGCGGCTCCCCGAGCGCCTCCACACCGCCCAACATGAACAGCTGCTCATCGGTGACGCCACCGCCGCTCTCCGCGCAGCCAAATGCTACACAGAACGAGCTCAACGGTGAGCCTATGGTGAGTTTTGAAAGCCAAGACACAAACCAAGCATTTACATTATCATTTAACATTCACAGCCACACCATCAACAGCAGCAACCACAGCAGCAGACACACCAACCGCAGCAGCAACAGGCACACCAGCAGCAACAGCAGCAGCAGTCGCTAACACACCAGCAGCAGTCAGCAACGCCAACACAGCAACAGCAGCAACAACAACAGCAACAGCAGCAGCAACATCAACAACAGCAGCAGCAGCAACAGCAGGATAGCAGCAGTTTGCTGCCGCACTGTCATCAGGCGATGCAGTCGCCAGATGGCGCCACCGATGAGGACGTATGGCGAGGACACAGCATTGCAGCGCTGCGACGGCGAGCTTCCGAACTAAATGCGACAGCAATACCATCGTATTTGCATCACGCCGCCGCCGCCCACAATAACTATGAGCATCACAATTCGGTCTACTGAAATTTGTTGAAAAGCTTTGAAAGCTTTTCGGATTACGGTTTTTCCAATAGCGGCACTCACGAGTATTGAATAAACTGAACACAGTTTGACAGCCACCCGCTCGGGCCAACCGAGCTTTAGATTAACCTAACCAAATTTTAATTTTACAATTAAAGAATTACACAATTTATGAGTTCCCATTCAGTTCAGTGTTTTGTGTTGTTTTATTATTTACAACTTGTCCATGAAACGATAGCATCGTAGCATATTTAAAACTAAAAAGACTATAATGAATGTAACCCATGTATACGAGAGGAAAACGTGAACTATTTTTAGTGGCATTAACTAGCAGATTTAACGGCATATAAATATATACACAGCCCCATAAATGTACGAGTATTGAAAATAAGCGTAAATCATTTAAATTTAACAAAAGTCCAGTCACAAGGCCTGAACTAAACGAATTAATTATTTAGCAATAACGAAACAAAAACATTAATATTCACCAAGAAGAATACAAAATAAACATAACGTATACGAATTGAACAGAATCGTCAGAGGAAAATTGTATAAAAAATAACTACAAAAATATGGAAAGCGCTCACAGATGGCTATATCAGATCTAACTTGAAGGCCCACAATAATTATGACTTGACTTTTAAGCGGATTAGAGCAGCTAACAAACATATAATATAAATACTATATATATATACACGTACTTAAATACATAGAGATGTAAACGTAAGAATTGTAGATGTAAACATAAGTGTTGTTGTTTTTGTGTATAGCCCTTCTCTGTTTAGTTCTTTTGCTAAACTTACTTACATATACATACATACATACATACATAAATACATAAGAGTACTTGCTTACATTCATACATATACTGTTTAACGCAATAAACCACATGGATAGCATCTATGCAATACCCATAAGCAGAAATCGAAAAAAAAAACGAAAAATATTGAAATGTAATTGAAAACAATGTATAATTAAATGTCAGCTAATTGCTGATCAGATGACATCAAATGGAATAATTTAAACTCGTAATACCCGTGCATAGTCGAGTATCGTCGAGGCCACACACACACACACACATACATAATAGATGCATGAATACAATTATGTAATACTTGTAATAGACTTTCTTCTAATGTTTAAGCCTAAATTTAACAGGACATTGAATCGAAAACAAAAACTTCAAAAAATATTTAAGAAAAAGAAACAAAAATCAATATGTATGTAATTATGCGTATTATTAAATAGTAAACTAAATTAAATATGAATTGAACGTGATTTAAATAACAGTAAATTGAAAAACTATGCTAAATAAAAAAAAAACTGATTTCAGTGTAAATGTTATGCGATTTGCGATGTAGCTTAACTTTTAATTATATCAAGTTCGAGTACACATAATTGCGTAGAACATTTCATTAATATGCTGCAAATGCATTTAATGCCAAGTTAATTAGCTAAAGCGTTGTACATAGGCAGGGGGCAAGGTGGGGTGTTTTTAGCCATTTAGGTGGCAGTTGCTACGAGCGCAATTACAATAATTGCATGTGAGCAGCTATTTGGTTGGCTAATAAAAACGCCAAAACGAATTTGCCACAAACAACTTTAAGCTCAAATTGGTAAATTGATAAAAGTTTGACAGCGCACACACACACACACACAAACACACACACGAACATGTATGCACATGCACGCACACGTTTTGGGCCGGGCTTTGGGTCAAATATCCATTGCATTGGCATTGACTGCCTGCTATGATTGGGGTCAACAACGGAGACGGCAACAACAAAAACAACGGTGTCCACTGAATGATTACGGCTGCTGTGGCTGCATCTGCAACACCCTGTAGATGATAGTCAAACAGGGTATATAGTGTGATTGCAAATCTGCAATAAATTACCCAAATTACTCAACTTATGGGAAATGTATTTTATATTTTCTCCCAATAAAAAAATGCATTGCAATCAATATTTGTAATATTATTTATTTCTGACAAAATATCTGAAATATCTGGAATATTTTGCTCAATTCAACATAATAGATAAAAGAAAAATGATTAATAATTAATTAGTAATTATTCTTATTGAATTTGCTTTAATATTTAAAATTTACAGGGTATCCTTTCGACTCAAGCACTTTAGTCTACAATATTACCATAACTGTTGTTTTCTGTTGAAACTTTGTATATGCATACACAGGTCTTATAAATATTATAACGGTTGCAGCTGTGACATTTGACATGCACATTGTCATGACAATTGGCCAGACTTAATCACACTGATGGCATTTTTATGTGATGTGGCAGCAACAGTCGCAGCAGCAGTCGCAGCAACAGTCGCAGCTGCAGGAGCAGCAGACGGCAATTCAATAATAAAACTACACACACACACGCACATATACATAGGCAAAAATATATATATATGTGGATTTATATGCGAATGTGAAAGGTGGAAAGAAAGTCGGGGGCACGGAGTATGACATGCTCGAACTCCAGAATTGATAGTTTGCCATCGCCGTCGACATCGGCTTCCTCGATTACCTTGTCAGCAATCTGTTGGTGCTCCTCCGGACTCAGCTCGTTTTTGGTCATTGTCGTCAGGCAGGACTTCAGGTCAGCGTGCCCAATGAAGCCGTCCTGATCGAAATCTGCAAAGTCATGCCAGACATGCATAAGTACTCCTAGTCGCTACACATGTACTACAAACATATCCTAGAAGTGAGCATGCAGATATGTAGTTGTGTGTGTGTCATTTTATCAATGTTGACATTTTCATGCATAAGAGTCAAGTGATGTGTGCAAAACTAAGTTACGAGCAATATTCTTATAGATGTTTGAGTGCCTTGTGTGCATAATCAAATGTGCTCGCTGTCAGCGTTGCATGCTTCAATTTGTGGCAATCTAATAATGCACATTGAGACAAAGTGCTAGAACGTTCTGTTCGCTTTTCTAAATATTTGCATTGAATTGCATCCGCTTGGAGTTGGGTTTCAAAACATTCACATCAACAGAGCGACACCTTGGGAAATTGCTTAAGCCATTTTAAATAGGAATATGAAATCAGTTTTGCTTGCACCAGACAATAAATTCAAATGGAATATTCCAGATTCCTCTACGTGATTGATTTTGAATTAAGGCCTTCCGTTTAAATTAAATCCATAAGTGACTGGTTTGCTCAGTTAAATAATGAATGAAAGTCGAACTTCATAAGATTAATCTGCAATGAGAATGATGTTTTGTGGCTTCTATTCAATTTACTCGTTCTGCTGTCAGTTAATTTATGCAATTCCCAATTTAAAATAAAATCTAATATATTTGCATTGTGCATAACTTTGTATACCTAATTGCAGGCCAGTTCATTTGAGCGCCTTGGGCTAGTAAATCCACAAAGTTATAAAATCAATTTGCAACTGGCTGCCACAGAGAGCGCGGCATTTTTCTGATTCTCATTTAAATTTCAATTAAAATGCTTATTTAAATTTATGACTATCCTTGAACTATGGTACTAGGCAACAGCTATGCAACAAGGCAATAGGCAACGTTGGACCTGGGCCACAAATTACAGAGGCACGACTGTAGCAGCTCGCGGCAATGGCATTGCGTTCCATCTAAATGCCATAGACACAAAAGGAGACCAGGCAATAACAGCAACAACATCTTTAGCTGTGGCAAACACATAAACAAAACCAGCAAATGTTGGCCAAAAGCGTGCACCACAACAACAACGCGAACAGCAAAAAATGAAAAGAGGGAACAGATACTTTTGGCAAGCCGAACTATTATATATGCTTGCAGACTGAAGTTCACTTTCTTCAATTTTTTAAAGGATATTTAAAAATTAACCAAAATAAATCCAATACATACAAATTTAAGGAATTAATTTCTATAGAAACTAAAGGACGGACTGGTGGCCAAGGATCGTTTGACACGGTAACTAATCACCACACCTACCAATCAATAATATTATTAAAGACTTCTGTTGTGATGTGTTGCACATTGCATGACGCAATGCAGATACCCTCTGCAAGAGTATTAGAACAAGATGTGTACAGAGCTTACCATAAATCTTGAAAGCGTAGAAAACTTTAATGTCTCTGGGTGCCTGCTCGCTAAACACAGATAGGGCATCCAAGAAGTCCTCAAAGGATAAATTGCCCAGACCATCGCGTGAGAATGCCTCGCCTGGTCAATGGGTACAGTGGGCGTGGCAGTCGGGTGGGCGAGGCGTTAACCAAAAACAAAATCGTTTTGCTTATGAATGCGGCATTGTTGTTTTGGCATTTGTTGTTGTACTTACAGATACGTCGCCGAAAGGGATTCTCACGCAACTCGGGCATCTTCTCAATGCACTCGCGTGGAACCTTGACACTTGATGCCTGACCCTCGGTCATTTGGCGTGGCACCAAATCCGGACGCAGCTCCCGAAATCGTTTGTGCACGCTGCGCCAAAACGGAAAATAAGGGGGAGCAAATGGTAGCACTTGATGAAAGGCTTTGTGTTTGCCAGTCTGTGAGTGTGTGTGTGTGTGTGTGTGTGAGTGTGTGTGCGTTCTTGCTGAGTGCTCAACAAAAGGATGCGGCAAACAATGGCGCCAAATAGCCGCGTTTGCCCCGTTTAGTCATATGAAATGAAAATAGTTTCGCTTATTATATTAACACAACAAACGAAATAACAAACAGAAATTACTCATACGCCCCATGCTGTCGTATACAAACCGCAGAATTTCCTTGCGTGTGAAAAACGTGCAATCCTTTAAAGATAGACAAGATATTTTAAACATTACACAAATTTAATGAACTCTGAATATGCTTCAATGAACATCAATTATTCGGATTTATTCACAAACTGCATTTATTGTTGACGTAATGAGAATAAAAATTCTGCTTCAATCAGAAAATATCTCTTTTTCCGATTTGAAGCATTTCAGTTATTAAACAACGAGCATCAACCTTTGATTGACTTTTTACATTTTTATTTTACTTGCTTCAAGCAAGCAGTATTAATTAATAGTAAGCTAATTGCAAAATTAATTATGTACAAAAAAAAACTTCTTGGAAATCGTAAATTAAATGAAATTCACAAGTTTGTCTGAGCGTGGCCATGGCAACTGAAAGTGCACGCACCTGATAGTCATCCAGTTGCTGTTCCGTGAATGTCACCACTTTGTTGCCCATCGCTTATCCGAACTGTGTTTGTTTACGCAGGACCAGGCCAAGAGCAAACGCAAACCGATGGCCTAACAACCAACCGCTGCCTTTTGCAAACAGTACGCGACTGGCGACACTCAGCGAGCTAGCAACCTAGCGGCCAAATGCTCAAATCGTTAGCATAATTTTGCATAGAACAACTGTGGCCCAGCCCCAGTTCAGCGCGACTGACACATCCTGCGGCGCCTTGGCTCCAGCTTGTCCTGGCTTCGCATTCGCATGGAAATTAATTAAGGAGTGTTCACGGTGTGCCATTTTTGTTGCCTGTTTTTCTTTTTCGCCAGTTGTTTTCACCCACTCGCACTGGCACTCGCCTCTGGTCTGTGTGAAAACGGAAAAGCGACGGACGAAAACGTTTTTCAAGAGGTGCGCCCAATAACAACAACAGCAACAACAACAACAGCAACAACAACAAAACCAATGACTGGGCGGAATGGAAAAAAAAGAGAAACGGTAGCACAAATTCGATGCGAGTCAGTTTCTAGTTATGCGTTGGGAACTTTACTAATTAATTTAATGGTCGACAGCACTTTTCAATTTCGCGTGTGTGCTTTATGAATTTATGGTAGTGACTGTCAGGCTTGGGATCCAAATCCAGTACGCTCAGCTTGGTTAGAAACTGACGGTCCTGCACACAGACAAGCCAAGGTTGCAACGAGCTGCAAAAAGTTAACACTGATTAGCTGTCAACGGGAGACTGTGTGTGTGTCTGTGTGTGTGTGTGATGCGGTTGCTTACCTGATGTGCTTGGCCGGGCAGCGTATTTCCTGAAACGTCAGCATTATGGAGCAGTCCAATGCCGTCGCACCCAGCATGTATGCCTGCTCTGCCGGTAGTTTATCCACATCGATCTCTTCGGTGGCGTTTAGTAGCGCACGCAACGCCTGATAGGTGGGCGTGGCATGTTGAGCGTATCTCTTTTGCCACATGTAATGAAAATGCCTCTGTAATTGGCATGGAAAAGCGTTTGCAAGCGTTAGAGTCAGCAACAGACAAACCGACAGTGTCAAAAATATTGGCAGCTAGCCACTTGGCTGGCGTCCAAGTGAGCGTCTAGCTCAAATCCTACTGCTCTACTCCACTGCACCACTATCTCACCGGCCGTGACGCCTTTCGTAAGTATCGCTCGGTGTCCGTTTGCCGTTTAGCTGCCCTTTCAATTTCCCTCTCTTCAGCAGGGAGGCACTCTTGCTTGAAGCATTGTTGAACCTTGGACCAGGTAACTCAATGTAGTTGCCGTCCTTTGTGCAACTCTCTGTGCTGCACTTAACTAGCAACAACAAAACAAAAAAAAATGTGAAAGTAGAGAATGCTCGACCAGATAGTATTCTGTAATCAACGTGCACAGCACTGGACTAAGGCTCTCTTTGGAAAGTGAGCAAAAATTGAGAAAAATTGTCGTTTGACTTTTGCTCAAATTAATGCTGAAAGAAGTTTTGTAAATACTCATTCAGCATTCCCAGAATTCCCAGCATTGTGGATCAAAGGCAACGAAAGGATCTACTTGATGTCTCCTGCTGACTTTCATACATATATACACAAATCACTTTATTACACAAATTGTTTTTAAAAACCAATGATAGGGTATAAGACTGAGCAAAAGCATCAACCTGATGGCCAACAAAAGCTGGAGTTGGGGCATTGCCTCTAGACTCAAAATAAACACAAACAAAAACGAAAGCATTTTTTTTTTATCTTCTTTGACTGTTTGTTCACTTACCTTTACCAGCAATTGCAAATGCAAAATTTTGTGAAGCACACAGTTTTTTGGTAAGTGAAATATTTCCGCTTTGTTGATCTGTGCTTGAGTCGCTTTCGGATTCGGAGTCGACGTCGAAGTTACTGTCGCCAGTGTTTCCGTTTCCGTTTTCGCTTCCGTTCGAGTTGCTGCTATTGCCACATTCGTTGACAAGCTGGTTGGCTCAGTTGTTGTCCTTTCTCGGCACGTTGTTGTTCTTGTTGTCGTTGCTTTTTTGCCACGCTTTGTGTACCTTGGGATTGCTTTTTCAGCTGCTGCTCTTGTAAAGCGTCGCTGCGGCTGACCAACAACAGCATCAACAAACTCAACTATTCCATCGTCGGCCACTTTTTGCTCCTTCCTCGCCCTCTTCTCTGGCTGCTTTTTCACCTGCTTTAGCTCTTTTACGTGACTAGATACGTTACCAACAGCAACAGCAACAGCAGCAGCAGCAGCCGCAGCAGCATCATCAACATTAGCTGCGTACATTTCTGTAGTTTCTTTTGTCTCCGTGCCACCAAATCGTACTGATGGCGATTCCCAAAATGCAGCGCCTGCCACGTGGCTGAGATTTAGACTCCAATTCGTACTCTGACTGTGGCTCTCTACCTCTTTGGCCAGCTCTGTGTTGTATTCCCTCAGCAGGCAGGCGACCAGCAAATGTTTTATAAGCGCCATAATTTCACTAGAGAATTTGAAGGATTTTATGACACAGGCGTTTGCAGGGGGAAAGAGAAAGGGAAATGGGTATGGCATTGGGATTCGGATTGGGGTTTTCAATTGGCATCGGCGTTGGCATTGGTGAGTTTTCCCAACATTTTCGTTTGTTAGCATTTTCAATGCACATTCCAATTTTGCGGGGGCAACAGTTGATGTGGTTGTTGTGATGGTAGTTTTTGTCAACGTTGTGCAAAGGTGTTGAAATGTGTGAAGGGTAAGTAGCGCGAAGAGAGAGAGAGAGAAAGAGAGAGAAAGAGAGCGGAGGGGAGCAAAAGAGAAAAATGGCAATGTTAGCGGTTGGCACTCGAGAATTTGGTTTTGGCTTTTGCATGCATTATTTATTGAATATTTGCGTGCAGAACAATTGGTTCGAGATTTTATTTGTTTTCTTTCCTTTGGTTTTTTTTTTTGTTTTTTGTCTGTTACTCCCTTTTTTGGTATTTGTTGCCCTTGTAATTGTATGGCTTCCATGGAAATTTGTGTGGCTTCTGTATAAGTATTATAGTCGCTTACAATAAATTGCTTTAGCAAAATAGCAAAAGCCAAAAGAATTTTGTTATTACGGCAATGGAAATTTTCGTGGAATTACAAATGGAAAGGAATTTAATTCAAATTAAATTTAAACCAAACAAGCTAAATGGATGTAAATGCGGAAATACAAAGATTGTGATGATTTTCGTTTGCTTTAAATCAATATCAAGAATTATGAGCGATAAATGCACCCCCAAATATAAGCACGCTCTTCATATTGATACAAATAAAAAATCAAAAACAGAAGCAATTTGCTCTTACCTTGGAAAAACTCGAGAGTGCAGCTCTTCACAGGAAATCGAATTCGCGTGATCGCCATAAATTAAATTGCCGCTGTGAAATACACGTAAATTATTTTGCGGACAAGCGAAAAGTGCATCCAAGGCATCGAGCATACGGCCGGGTGTACTAAAATAAAAAGACAGAAAAAATGTTTGCACATCCACACATCCACATAAAATAACACTATTATAACATAAATGTATGTATTTATATATATGTATATATGTACGTGCAAATATGTATGGATGGATGGATGATATAAATGCAAGTTGAAAAAAGGCTGGGCACCACAATTTTGTGTTGAGCGCAAAGCCAAGTCCGTAAAAAGCCGAAATGAAACGAAACGAAAAGAAATAAAAATAAAATGAAATGAAATGAAAGTGGATACGAAGCAGGCGGTAAACCGGAATGAAAGCGCAAGCAAATTGAATTTCGTGCACGGATGCATGCATGACTTAAAACAGCGGGCCACAAATAAACGAATGAGCCGCGGGGTCCCCAGACACGGGCCCACGTAGTAAAGGCTCCGCCCGGATACAGAGAATGGCAAAAAGTGCCATCGAAGAGCCTGTAGGTAAAAACAAGCCACACGCCAAATACCAGCAGCAGTTGCAGCGGCAACAGCAGCGGGCCCAAAGTGTTGGAATTATGAAGCACGACAGGACACGCAAATGGAGCAAATTGAAATTTATGAGTTGAGGGCATTTTCGCAGCGACCAGCATCAGGAACAGGAACAGGACCAAGCATCAAGACTATGGTGTGAATTGAACATGTTGAAGAGAGCTCTTACCCGGAGAACAGCTCCAATGGACAATAGTCGCCCAATCGTTTGATTTTGCCCGTCTGCAACTGTTGGACAAAAAGTAGGAAAAACGTTTGTAAATCAAATAACAAGCAACTTGGCATCGCACACATCACCTGCCTGCCTGCCCGCCAGCCAGCCTGACAGCCAGCTCCTCTTACCTTTATGAACTGCATGCTGCAATAGCGACACCGGCACCTGTTTGGGGTTAACAACAACTGCCCTGTTGGCCGCACCTTGGCCGGATCCGGGGTCGTGTCCGTTGTCCCGCCGCCCGCTGGCATTAAATCAAATAAATCGCTGACATCACTTGGCAAGTGGAGCCAGCCCTGTTTCGGTTTTATTTCGATGGCATATGTATCGCCCAGACGGGTTATCCCAGTGCTGTCCCTGCTGCCGCTGCTGGTGCTGCAGATGTCCATGTCCGCATTCATGTCCTTTGCCTACAAATAATATCGTTTGGCTTGACTTTCTTTTTTCATTGTTCCTGTTACCCCTGCTGTTGCAAATATAGTCAGATGAGCAGTGAGGGATGGATAAAGGGGTAAAGAGTAAGAGTGTCTGCCGTGCGCAAACTTTTCCAGCGTTGACGCCATTTTGACTTGAAAATGCCAACGAGTAGCGAAGTGGAGTTGAGTGCGCCACAAACAACAGCAACACAGAAAAACAAAAAAGAAAAAGAGGAGCAGGAGGAGGAGCAGGAGCAGGAGTTGGAGCAGGAGTTGGAGTAGGAGCAGCAGCAGGCATATCGTAGCAAATATGAACATGAACCGTAACTGCCTGCCATTGTCCTTGCTGTTGTTGTTGCCGTTGTTTTTGTTGCTACTGCTGTGACATAAAACAAAAGTTGTTGTTTGCCGCGCTGATTGTATGATGAGTTATGGCGCATGCTGGACACCAGCAGGTGAGAGAGAATTTCAGTACTCATCCTCCAGGCCATATGCACTCCATGTGCGGCAGACCAAGTTGAAATTGAAAATTAACATTTAAAGCCACAATTAAAAGTGGCTGTTTTGCTCCTCTACTTCGTCCCATATAGCTGACCAAGGGCTGCCCATATTCGTAGTCATATCCTGTGCGGCACACAATATGGCGCCGTAACTATTGTTTTTTCCTTGACTTCTTGCAGTTTTATTTCGATCAATGCCTTGGCACCAAAGCCATAAATTGAATGTTTAACCATCGCGCACAGACCCCAAAAGCCGCAACTTCTTCAATCCTCGACCATTAAGATATCCTCTGCCAAATCTCAATCATAACACCCACTTTTATGTAGTGCAACATCTTCTATAAATCTTGTGTTCTGCAACAATCTCAAATGGAAATCTTTAAATTTTAAGGCATACTTTGGGAGATTTGAATTTATAGTCATATGTGTGGCATGTTGAAACAAAGATAAATAGTTGTATAAATATTTCATTTTTAGCGGGCTAAATAAATACTACCCAAATAGTATATAGGATGATATAGAATTGAAATATCTTTTAGAACTTTTCAAGCAAAGCAACTGGGAAATAAAAATTGCAGAAATTGCAATATCCTAAGAATTTCCGATTAAACTCTATGCAGCCTAACAAAAGATACTGCCTATCTAATATGAAATGTAATCTACCCCTGCTGTGCAGCGATCTATGTATTTATGTATGTATTGATATGTATATGTATATATATATATATATATATATATATATATATATGGGGCATGTTGAACTAGTAGCTTTGGCGGCACTTTCAAAGCAATTTCGGCGTCTTTTACAACCGCACAAACCGAAATGGCCATTGGGTCCAGGCAAGGTTTCAGCTTTGGCTGCAGGCCACAGCGACAACTACAATAACAACAACAACAACAGCAGCAGCAACAATAACATTGGCAATGGCAACAACAATGTGTTTACACTGTTGCCCACTTTAATTCAAAACAAAGAACCGTTGATTTATGTAGCCTTAGCTTCCATGTACCACATCCACTGGCGTGTGCTCATGGCATGGATCCTGGTTTATTTTTCTCAGCATTTGTTTTTTTCTCCTCTTATATTTTTTTTTTGTTCTTTTTTTCGTCTATTTTGTTTTTATATAGTGCACAAAGGCGAGCTAAACCACAGCGAGCAGCGCATATGGCCGAAAAATGCCAATATTGTCCTTGTGCAGAATAAACAATATATTTGAGCTGAGCGCCCCCGCGTCCCCATCGATTCCGGTGCTGGGCAGCTCCAAAAACTCACCTGTAAATTGGCAAGTAAAACATCGAACATGGCAGGCAATTGGGTCACATCTGGCAGCATCAGACCAAATGGCCCCACAAATTCCTTATCCAGACGCGAAACTGCAAGTGGAAAAGTGGCACAACATGAATGTAAAGTGCAACAACAACAACAACAACAGCAACAACAGCATCGGCCGCATTGGCCGATTATTGATATATAGATGCCGCTGTGTTAGCGCGGCTGGCAATGATAAATTGTTGCCCGGCAGCCTGTTGCTGGTCAAAGCCTGCAAGGGCCAGCAATATAGAAGCCGAATTTTGATATATGGCTGCGACTATTGGCCACCACTAATCAGTCCCATGTGTGTCTGTGTGTGTGTTTGTTTGTGTGTGTGTTTGTGTTTAGAAACTGGAGCGAGCTTGGACAATTCTCGGACGTCAGTAAAAGAGATGCAATAAAAAACTCGTTTATGATTGATTGCTCTGTGCGCGGGGTAAAAGGCTATGGATGTTGGCCAAAACCAACTTGGCCAAAGCCGGCGGCCATGTGCATCGCAGCGGCACTGATCAAATACAAAATGTTGCCGATGTCGATAACATAAAAACTTGCCAGCGTAAAAACACGCAAACACAAAGAAAGAGACAAATACAGAGAGAGACTCACAGGGAAAGTATCTGACAAGAAGTCATGTTTAGATGAACTCACCCGGTCTGTGGGCGCGTATATGCTCGTTTATCCAGAATATATCGCTTTCCTTTGGTATGGCAACAATATCCGCTGTGCAGACAAACTCATTTCCTAATAGACGGCGCATTATCTCGATATAAGCCATAAAATCCGGCATTGTCAAGACGCCAGCTAAAAAAGGGGCAGGACCAACAGCAAGAGCAAGAGCAAAGCAAGAAATAAGATAAATGAAATAAACACATCTGATGCAATGGCCAAAGGATGCACAGCCAGCCACAAAAACCGATATGACTTGGGTCATAGCAACACAGTGGTCACTCGCTAATGAAACATAAATATTCTAAGTTCTCAGGCAGTCTTATTTGCTCTACACAACAAATTGTACTTTACAAAATATCACATCAATAAAATAAATACATTTTTTTCAGATTTCTGCATTGAAGGGTTTTAAAAACTTTAGATAAAACAAAACGTACTACTGAAAATAATAATTTTTTTCACATTGCATTTGAATCTATATGTTAAATATGTTATATTTTAAGAAATCTTCAAGAAATGGAAATAAGCAAAAAAAAAAAGGGAAGATAGTAAGTGTAAATATTTCAAATAGAATGAGATTTTGGATAGTTCTAAGTTGAGAAGGTTTTCACTTCAAAGTAACCACTGTATATAACCACATATACACACATAAATGAACAAATATAGACGTAAGTATAAAGCAAGAGTAAAAGCCAGCCATGCGGGCAATAAGCATGGCACTATACACAAATTGGCCATTCCCAGAGGAAGGACTGGGTTTGGTTTTGCTTTTGCTTTTGTATACGGCTGCAAGGGCAAGAGGAGCAAGCGTCTAGGGAGGCTGGGGTGTTTGAAGTTGCACGCAACCATTTCCTGCACAAAATTAACAACAATAACATGCCAGCACAGATTTATATATACAATATATATATAAATAGAGAGATATGCTATACAAATATATCGCCGCAACCTTTAGCGCTTGATGCTTTCGTTGGGTCGGAAACGCTGGGTTGTTCTTCCGGCTGTCCTGCCCCGGCGGCCAACTGGCAACTCTGCTGCGTTTGCGCCTGCTGCGTCTGCCGCCTGCTGGATATCATTTTTGGCAAACGTAAAACTTTTTTAAATTGCGGCAACGCCAGCACCAAATTTGCATTACCCTCCGCCCGATAGATCAAACCAATTTGGCTCATCTCCATCGGCTGTGCATCGGGCATGTGCAGCAGCGCGCTTAGAGTCTTAGCTGTGGCAAGCAGGGGATGCAAAGGCGAAGGCGGTGCGGATGCTGCGACTGGCCGCAGATGCGCTGTCATGACTTTTGCTTGGGTGTTTGCGGTTCGTTGGTGTTGTCAAAATGCAACTGACACGGACGAGCGTCCGTCTCGGTTCTCGGTTCTTGGTGGTGTGCCCACTGGCGCGCCAATGTTGATTATTTTTCCGATTGTGGCTTGTTGCGGTTGGGCCTTTGTGGTTTGTTTTCCTTGTTGTTGTTACTGTTGCAGCTTGGCACGTTTGTTGAACTTTGTTGTTGTTTGAGTTTGCGATAAGATAATCCGTTTGGCTTTGCTTTTACAGAATTTGTTGCCTGCAAAAGCGATTTAAATTAAATTGCATACGTATTTAAATGTTTGTATTTACGATAGAAATGCAACTTGTTTACTTTTATATTGATCACTGCAAAGAAACAGGGCTTAGCAAGCTGTGTGACCAGACTTTGCGAATGCGCAACAGCTGTTTGTGGCGGTCGGCTGATAGACGATCAAGCCCAAGAAAAAATACCAACTGATGGCAAATTAAGTCGAAGTGTGACCAAACCTGTCGGAGAAGGATGCGCACACTTTAAACAAACAAACAAATAATTAAGAAACTTTGATTACAGTTATTTTTCTTTATTTATTGCAACGTAAGTTTAGTTTTTGCGTATGTATTGACCTCGGTCCGTCTGCACCAATGTATGGCCGCCAGCATTAATCACTTGTGTAGCTGCGAAAAAAAAGAAGCAAAAAATACAATTGGATTAAGAAACTGGTAATATATTGTATATATATTAATAATTACAGGCGTTGACACTCGCGAGAGCCGCAATGAGTGCAAAAACAAAGCCGCAGATCTTTAGACAGTTCATGTTTATTGCTTGTTGATTAATTGTGACAATATGACCAGCGAACGCTGCACTCTGCGCTTTTATAGCTGCCTGCCTGCTCTCGAGTAGAAGTGATCTGAGCGGAGCTGGAAATTCCAGTGGCTACCTAATCAGCCAGGTTTTTTTTATACGTATAAAATACCCAGAGCCATGACCGATAGAACTGATAACTCAAGCTAATTTATATTTGTGTTTTTCATAATATATTGTTTACTTAAATCCGCTTCACTTAAAATTAGGTTAAGCTAGGTTCAAATGCTCTACCATAAATTGGCTGATTTATTATCCATGGTATATATATACAGTCACCGACACCTTATTAGGCACAGAGTCAAAGAAAAAAAGTAATTGCCTGCCATAAACTAATCATTAATTATTTTTCAAAAATTCCAATGAGCGATGGTAGGTACAGGTATTAACCACCTAAATTAATATATGACCCCAATACACTGGGGTTTCCCCACCTGCTAGGTAGGATTATGTAAAAAAGTAGCCTATTTTCTTTGACTCTGTGCCTAATAAGCTGTCTTTCACTGTATATATTACACTTCAATCATGCATATCATACAACATTTAATAATGACAATTTTTAAGTGTAAACAAAATATGTGTTTATTTATTATGCATATAAAAAAATATACATATGTATGTGTGAGATTTATAGATTTTAGTTAGAAAACGATAGCCTATATAAACAAATCCTAGTCTCATTGTTTCAAAGTATCTATCCAGCTTTGAGTTCACGTTAAATGTCAAGCAATAATGCGCTACTGGCGATAGACATGACAGATTACGAGTGCCCCACGTATGATCTTTTCACTCGCAAAAATTCCAATTCGTTGGGAAAATCCCGTTGTAGCAACCGCAGACGGGGCAGCTATAAAAGATCGCTGGTGCTCACAGATTGAATCAAATCAGTATCAAGCATACAGACAACATCAACAATCAAAATGAAGTTCTTCAAAGCTGCTGCAGTTCTCTTGGCCATGTTCGCCGCCTTCGCCAGCGCTGAGCCCGTCCCCAAACGTAAGTCTTAACAGCATGTTAACAAAATATTTACGAATGTTCCTAATCATGTTTGTGATTTTTATTATTTTGATTTGTTTTCACAGCTGGCACTGTGCTTGTCCAGACCGACAACGTTCAATACATTCGCACTGGTTAACTTCTAAGACAAATAACTGAATTGCTTACATAAATATAACGGATATGTTAAACTAAATATACAATGTGTTCTACATATTCATATACTTGTCTTTATATTTAGCAAAAGGGGTTTCAAAAAATAATCAATAATGGGAAACGACATGGACATTCAGTGATTCAATGGTTAGCCAATTGTTTTCATTCTCAAATGCACAAATTTCAGCTAAAAAACATTTTATATTTATTATTTTGTTCGACAGCAATGTTAATCGGAATACATTTATAAATAATAATCAGAGTATTTCTCAGACTTATGCTGAGATTCCTCTCAGTGCATAGTAAATGTCAAACATTAATGAGACGCTAAAGGGCATTTGAGATTATTAGTAGCTGCACTGATAGTCGATTTTTTAGCCTGCCAAATACAACTTGATTGTTATTCTCAATTAATGCAATCGCTATCAATCGGTGGATTGAATCGGTATCAATCACACAAACAACATATGTCGGCAACACTGAATATATTCGCAAAAAAAATACATACCTTTGCCTAAAGAAGTTCTTCGAAATTACATAAAATGCTGACAATTTGTAAAATGAATCTCAACAAAGTATACAAATATGATCTGCAGCAAAATATTAAATAATCTAGCTTTATAATTAGTTCTGGTATAAAGTTATCAAGTTATCAGTATTTACATTTCCTGGAATTAATATTACTTTATGTAAACCTGTTCTTTCCACCGGATTAGTCTAATGAATTCAAGTGAAGTACTCATTCATAAGGCTTGATAATGTAAATGTTATGGCTGTAGCTTAGTATAGACAGCTCTTAAACACTGGCAGTGGGTCCATTTCCATATCAATACATATGTCATTATCGGATGGATCGGATTACTTTTGACATAGCTAGGCTATACGTGGAAAAATAACTGCTGGCATCAACAACTTTTATGCTTACCGAGATATCACAATCAAAATAATACTTACCTTTCCACAAAAAGTTATACGCATCGGCCTACTATTTCTTTAGCTCCCAAAGAAACCAACAATTTATTATTATTCACTTGTTTCTGCTAATTGCTATATTATATATTTATAATTTAGGGTATTTGCAGCGAGTATATATCTTTACAAATTAGCAGTGGCAGCTTGCAATGCCGATGCGTAATTATATTTATTCTAAAAACTGGTTTTAGCATCAGCTATCAGTTGTGATGACATTGTTGTTATTGAAATTGATTTGATAGTAAGTGTGGAAATGCCCCGACTGGCGCTAATACGTGCACCCAAATATACAGTGCAGGCTGTAAAAATAGCACAGTTATCAATTTAGAACTTTTAAGATGACTTCTTAATCATTTATCTGAGTCCTGCATGATGGAACAGGCCCAAACATGCTAAAGACTAAAGATGCACCTAGATTTGTTGGTGATTAGATCTGATGCTGCACAGCAAAGCAAAACTAAACTTTGTACAATATTTGGCTTATTAAAAACTAAAATGTTTGAGTAGGACTGATTTTTATGTGGATGCTATTATTTCTTCTGCAGTTATAAATATTAAAGTCGAGGCATGTGTCTAGTGTAAAAGTGTTGTGATGGCAATATGAATAATTAACATATTGTTTTAATTGCATTGCCAGAAAACTGGACAGACCGTCTGACTGGGAAGATGACGAAGGCTGAGTTAACCGAGAGCAACTTGATTTGGAACGGCTTGTGGCCCAGACCTCAAAAGCCGCGTTGATATTTCTGTGTGTGGTACTCGGCCAAAAACTTTCAACAATTTGCTAAAGTGAAAACTATTTGGCTGTCCCGATGCTCCTCTTTTTGTTTCAGTTACAGTGCATTCCCGGGGGCCATTGTTCCACATTGGGCAGCGTTGTATGGTTCGTTACATCAACAATTATTTTAAACTTTTACCGCAAGTATTTCCTTGGCTGGTTTTACGCCTGATATAAATTGTAATGGACGTTGCCTGCCAAACAGCTCGTATGACTGGCGGCGACGTTGTGGTCGACGTCGACATCAGCGTCGTCATAGGCATCGGCGTAGGCGTAGGCGTCGGCGTCGGCGTCGACTTCAGCTGCCCATTGGCAGCCGAAGAAACTCGCAAGAGAACCAGGCCCAGACTCTGGCGTTAGCTAATCCTTTTGATTTTCAACTGCACAAATTCCAGCTAACAACAATTTATGTGCGCACTGCCCCAGCCCATGCTCCATCATCTTCGCAAATGGCTGGCAACAGTTGCTGTGGCAACATATCCCTGCTCTCTGTGTATGTGTGTGTGTGTGTTTGCTTGTGGGGCAGTCAATAACGGGTGCCATTGTTTGGACTGTGTGGTGGCTTACCACAAAAGAATTGGCCACATGGAATTTGCAACGATTTTCGCCAGCGGGTCTGAGGACCCAGAACCCAGAACCCATGCGCACTTTCATCCCAGTATCAAAGTGAATTTGTGAGCACCTCGAACCATGATGCCCAAATATCGCTAGCCAAGTATAGTCAGGAATGGTAGCGGCTCCCAATTCTGCTGCTATACGGGTTGTTAGTCGTTGGCGTTTATTGGAAATTAATTTCAACGGGTATTGCCTTGGTGAAGTCAAGAATTGTTGGCCCCAAAACGTGCCACAAAGAGCAGGCTAACAAACAAAATGAGCAAATTCCCAAGCGAATTGATTTATTTTTTTTGGCTTCTTTCTGATGCAAATCGAAATTCTAACTGACTTTGACTATGTGCTCCAATGCATTCCCAGACATTCAGTCAAAACGCTCAGCTTGGAACTTTTCTCAATAGCTGGCCAATCACGAATTCAAATTGACTACACACACACACACACACAGATACACAAACACGTTTAAAGCCGGAATGAAATCTTTGAAATTGCCTCGGGTTTTTTTCACGCACGATAAGAACGCTGGCGGGCAAATCCCGAGCGGAGAAAATGTATGCTGTATTTGCTGCGATTCGTGATATAAAAGCGAGAGCGAATCTTTGTAACCCATCAGAATTTGAAATACAGCTCTTCAGTTCAGAATTATTACAAACATGCAATTCATCAAGATCTGTGGCTTTGTCTTCGCTATGATTGTGGCCCTGGCCTCTGCTGAGCCAGAACGTAAGTATTCTAGTAATTGAAAATGGAGAAATTACAAATTCTTAACTTGCAACAACTACCACTCTCCACTTGCAGCTCAAGGCACTCTGCTGATACAAACCAACAATGCTCAGGGCATTTTTACGGGCTAAGATGTAATTTTACCTACAAACTGATATTAAAGACTAAAAACACTATTGAAACATGATTGTTATTCAATTAATTCTATGGATTTCAGAGTTCAGGTCAGATGTAAACATGCTGAATATTTAAAAAATATTCATTTTGTGTGCTTCAGCGATTTACTTAAGATATAATCACCTTATAAAGCCAGCTCTCAAATTTAATTTTATCTTAATCAATTTTACAACGCAAGAAGTGCTATAAAAAGTACAAATCAGACTTACTCAGTTACTCAGATATCATTATAAAACTCTATAAAATGAATATTATTATTTAGGTACCTTAACAATTTATTAAACTCAATAAAAGATTAATGAGAAGAAAAAAAAACCATTTTATTCTCATCGGTTATAGAAGAGTCCAGAATTGCCAATTGGCTGTAATTTGCATGCATTATGCGAAATACGACTTCCATTCGAGTTACAGATTTTGCGGAATTTGTCTAATTGATTGTAGCCAATGTTGACAATATTGGGGCACATTAGCCAGAGAGTGCGCAGAGCGGTGTCGCCGTTGTCATAACTGCCCAAGTAGCTATAGTAATCATTATGGAAGGGCTTCATCAACTCGGTCAAATTGATGGGGGCCATCTCGATGGCCGAACCGGGCAGCACGATCCTACACAAATTATCCGCAATGGGACTCAGTCCGATGTTTCGATAGTTGCGCCTCCGTTGGAACATATAGGAGACAGTTATATAATCGAAATGGGCATCTGCCGAATTGGTGGCGTGCAGCACCTGCATCTCCAGCACATAGTTCTTCGAGTCTATCGAGTGCTCTGTGTTGCCCCACTTGAAGATCGCCTCCACAAAATAATAATTACCCGCAAAATAATTGCATCTGAGATGCGGCACACAATCTGGTGCCGCAGAGATGTTTATTATCACCGTCCTCCCATTGTTTGCCAGAAAGATTGCCAGCGGCAGTTCATCATAGCAGATCCAGTGCAGCAGCCCGCACCGATTAATGTTGATAGCGGTGCTGCGCACAATGTCGATCGGCGATTGTTTTTGTCTTGGCTCCCTTACAAAGTCCACAATATCAAAGATCGATTTTATATGCAACAGCACAATCAGCGCTAAAATAATACTGCAACACCACATTAAATATTTCGATTCATATGCATTTCTCATAATTGCGGACACTACGCCGAAGATTCCATTCCATGCGAAGCGCAACAATTCAAACAGCATTCTAATCATCTACAGATTTTGAATAAGAATGAATGTAAGTGAGAATGTATATATATATATATATATATATACAATATAATAATAAAATATAGAAAACGTATCAATGGCCTGAGTCAAGGTTTTATTTATGATTTCAAATTGCGCAATTATAATTTGAATCTTTCAATTATCATTTTTGTTTTTTTTTACTTTTATTTTCAGTTTTTCGAATGCTTTTCTCTTCGTAAGAACAATTTGTAAGTCAAAATACGCTTTGAGCAATTCAATTAATGCTAATTAGTACTTTTGACTACTGAATTAATTACCAGTGGGTTTTGGCCATTTATTTAATGCGGTGCGTAATGAGTACTTTCAGTATTGATGGCAATCATATATGCGAATTGAGTTGCAAAGACTGTGCTTCATGGAATTAGCCAATTAGACATTGACTGATTGACTCATTAAAGGACTGCTGAAAACGGGCCTTAAGCGGTCGTTTGATACCACTGGCAAAGTGACTGAATGAATGGGCCTGCAGCTGAATAGGTTTTGCACCTAAATGCAAATTGAATGGACTTTACAGGCAACTGGACAATGAATAACAGAAAGCCGATTTCAGCACATTGATAGTACGCAATTGAAGGCTAACAGGCGCCCTTATTGACAATCCAAAGTGAATCATATAGTATGTCCATGAATTTGTAGAGAACTGCAGCTGCCAGGAACAAGATGCACAGAACAAGGTATGACACTATAAACAGTGAGCAGGATGTGCGCTTACAGAACACAAACCTGCCGCAGGCAGCAACTTAAATAAATATGAATGCAGACAGGAGCGAGTCCTGCTACTCCTGCTGCAGCCTAGCTGGCAAACTTTTCGGACGCGTGCTTCATAAAATAGTTATAATGCATGTTTTTATGAAATATGAAGTGTGCAAAGTTGCTGCCTACCTTGGGCTATCACCAATTTGGCCATAAGCTAAAGCCCAATTCTAAATATTGTGCCATGTAATTATACGTGCATAGCCAACAGGCCATCTCTCATGTGGATGTAAATATGTGTGTGTCAATGTGTGTGTGTCAGTGTGTGTGTGGATGTGTGGGAGTCCATTAAAAGTTGTAATTTCGCTGGGCGCACACAACCGAAAACTAAAATTGCATTGGGATTTGCTGGCGAATACATAAAATAATCAGCTACCATCTCTGGAAAGAGATTTATCAGCTAAGCACAGAATGATTAAAATACCCCGAAAAATTGAAAATCTACACGAAATTTCACAAAACTAAAGGCAGCTAACTAACAGCAGATAAGATGAGCACTGAAAGGCAGCAAACGAAAATTGACCCATTATGTTCCAATTACTGCTTTTATCGTATTATGTGAGATTTAAGAGACTTAAAGAAAATAGTAAAAAAGATAATTGGATTTTCCAAATTTAGGTGAAGTATTAAACTATTTCTGCGACTGAATCTTTTGAACGACTCTTAACAACTAACTGAACGACAGCTCGAAACGCTGCCGAGTTATTAGCCAGCTATTAGCTCCTGCTTAGTGCTGTCAACCTTTTTCAATTACATCAACGAATAATATAAAAGCCCAAAAGTATGCAATACGAAATGTAGCAAGATTGAAATATGAGATTATCTTTATATATGTATGTAGATATGGTACATATTTTCATATATTGTTACTCTGTAGTGAAAGTGAAAGTAGTGAAAGGCACAGGTTTATTTTAGTATTATTATATATTTTAGTATTGCAAGTATTGTTTTGATCCAGTGTGAAATATGCTGCCCAATAAAGAGCTTACAAAACGGACAAGAAATATTCAGAAAAATTCAGAATAGTTGACAAATTCAATGCTGATATTATTGAAAACAGTCACAAAATGGTTTTTGACTTTTGTTTTTGTTTTTGCAATGGAAACCTGGATTGGAATAAGCTCAGTGCATTTGTTTAAGTGATGCAGAAAAAGCAGATTGTATGTTGCGGTTAATGCGATTTACACACACACACACACAGTAATTGGAAAAGCCGCAACCGTCGCTTGCAATTGACAAGCTTAAGGTTACGTGCTGAACAGGTGGTTGGCAGTCTGTGTATGGGTTAATGGAGGCTGCGTCAATATAACTGTTGTGCAGTAATTAAATTGAAACCACAGTGTGTAAACAATAAGAACAAAAATTCGCACAACATGTTTCAGTGTACACAGAACAGAAAGCTACACTGGCGGGGACGAAACCCAAACCTGCCAGGCAGCAAAGCGTGGGCGTGGAGGGCAGAAGGCAGAAGGCTGCAGTCTGGGTGTTGGGCGGAAAATGATTACCTGCCAGACTAAGTTTATTTATGGCTGCGAAAGCAAGTCATAAACAGCAGCACACACCGGCTGAAGGGGCAGGAAATGGGCGAGAGAGTGGGAGAGTAGTGAGTGGCACGGAAGTGGCCAAAGAGGGGAGAGGTTGGGTGGCTTAGGTTGCAGTCGTCTATTTTTGGGAGCTATTGCCTCGGGCTGCTGTTGTGCTGGCGATAACTTTTGACTTGCAAAGCACAAATATTGTTGAATGCGTGAGCTTACACACACTGTGTGTGTGTGTGTGTGTGTACAATTTTCGCATAGGCACAACTTAATATTGAATTTATTATATTTGTTGCCCAGGTCCTGCAGTCTGTATCGCCAAATTGCACAGCCAAAAACTGAAATCCGCTTGCAAATTATTTTGCAAGTTAGTTTTTTGTTTTGTTGTCAAGGCCAATTCTGGCTGGCGCTTTTATCGGACCAAACTTCTATTAGCCCGGTTACCAGATGCGTGCAATAAGTTTCTGAATTATGTCAGCGGCAAGTTTCAACCATTAATCACAGGTTCGTTCCGTGGACTCACCTTCGACTCCCGCAGCGCCAAATGCAAAACAATACAGAGGAAGTCAATTACTTTAAGCGATTACCGGCTACGAATGATTTTCAAATAAATGTCAATCAACTCGCTGATTTTCCAAAAGATTTGCAACAAGTCTTCAAAAGCTGGAAAATTTGGTTAATTTATTTCTTAAGACCGACTTTCTCTCAACAGTACGAAGTTAATTGTGAAAGCAGTTGACTTTGTTCTCGATGCTTATGAGTAGAGACTAGTACTAGAAAATACTTATGCCAAATTGAAATATTTGTCTGATGTGCAACAACTTCTTGTTAAATTCTGGTTTTTCTGCATCTAATCGAGTCAAAATAAATAAATAGCTCATTTAAAATGTAATTTCTTTGCGTACCCATGACAGCCGCCTCTCCCCTCCCTTGAATATGCTTTATTTAAGTTTTCATTTTCTTGAAGCATGGAATGGGAAATTGTCAAGCTTGTTTTTCAATTGCTGTATTCTATTCTCTATTTTAATCAAATTAGCTGTTCTAGTTGAAATGTCTTGGCTGTGATAAGATCAAATTGCCAAACAGAGAAGCTATTGTGACTTTTGTGCAGACCATAGACTAAGGACAGTGGACAGTGGACTGGGACTGTGACTGTGGATTGGCGAGTGCAATCCAGATCCTGTTGAAGTCATCGTTCTCGACAGCCACTTAAAATGGCGTCAGTGAAATGTTTGAAATGGCTACAAATTGCTTGTTTGCCCGGAATTATGCAAAGCGTCTGCAGAAATTTTTGACAAGACGACCATAGAAAGTGGGTTTTATTTGACCAAGACGTCAAGGATTTCTGTTTGGACTCAGGAGTTGCAGGACTCCCACACTATCTGTTTTCTAATCCAACGTTGCTTGCATTCGAAATTTGTGCTCTTAGCTCTTAGCTCATCACATTTTGCCAACGTTTGCTATTTGCTTTGAGGAAATTGAAAAGAAATTATAATAACTTGTATTTGCAGTTGAGCTGCCCAAGCTAGAGATGGAGGAGGCAGTCAACCAGGGAGGGAGAGAGGCCGGCTCCAGGCGCAGCTGATGCTAAAGTTTTTGCTAGTCTTGGCCAGAATGCGGGACGAGAAGTCATTCCAATTGCAGCTGCTGCTGTTGTTGTCATTGTTGTTGTTGTTATTGTTGTTGTTGTCAGGCTCCATCATGACCAAGTGCAGAAATGTATGCAGAGTACGTGCGGAAATGCTTAAATTTATTCCAGCTACTTTGGCGAGTTGATAACTTGGTCGGGTCGCGCACTGTCTTCAGCTCTTTGGGCATGTTATTAAAAAACTTTTACAGATAGAGAAAAAGAGAGATTGAGAGTGAGGGCAAAGAAGAGAGTGGGAGAGAGAGAGAGAGAGAGAGAGAGAGAGAGAGCAGGAAGGGAGTGAAAGAGAGTACGTCGCACGTTTGCCCTTTTTTTCGTGTATTTTGCGTTCAAAACTTTCAAAATTAAAAGGATTAATTCGGCACAAGTAGGAGTATATGATGGCAGCTACTTTGTATACAAATAGCAAGGTAAATTCTCTGTTTACAGCAAACTTTTTGATTGAAACTTTTGATGAAATACTTAGAAAAAGTGACGACTGACTTAAGCAGCAGCAGCAGCAGCCACCACAGGAATTTGAGCGTATTCAAAAAGCCCATCAATGAAAATTGTTTGTTATGAAACCGAGAAAGTGAAATGACTAAATAACTGTAAATGTCTGAAGAAAACATGTACGAAAAAGTATAAAATTTATTAAATACTCTATTTCATGTTGTGTTAACTAAAGTTGTATGCCAGGTTGTAGGTAATTTAAATTTGGTGTCAATCCAAAGTGCAAAACATTACAAAATACATTTTTTTGTGGGGTACAATATTAACCTAAATTTCCAGACAGAATACCGATTTCAAGATTGATGATAGTATTAATCGAGAGGTTAAAACATAAATTCTGATAAAGTTACGGCCACTCAGTGTTCTCTTACTTATTTTTTATTATAAAACAAGCAAATGCCTTAAATTAAATTAGAGCAATGTTTTGGTCAGCTGGTTGTCCTAATGAATTTACTATATTAGCCAACAATCTTTGACTGAATTTTAATAGGTGAACAGGGATCAAAACGTTGATGTTCAGGAAGCCAAACTTGAGCCATTCGAGTGCAACTTATGAGCTGACAATTGAACTGCTGCCAGCTTGATCCTAATGCGAATGCGATTGTATGATCGATTTTGAGGGGAGTAATAGTAGGAAGGGCGGGTTAGGCTTGAGAGTTGTAGTGCATTTGCATGCACATTGTGGATGGCAAGCGAGTCTAATTCAATTTCAAATAATGCCGTGGCAGAACTTTGGACATGCTTTCGCATTGTGCCCCCAAGAACTTTTGCACGTTGACGTTTGTTTTCTTTTATATTCTTTTTGTCGTCCTTTGTCAGCAGAAGTTCAAATTGAAAGGCAAAAACGTAGCCTGAGAGAGAGTGAAAGTGGCTTATAGTTTTTAGTTTCAGGCAGTTGTTGAAAATGCATTTGTGCGCAATACATTTGAGATGGCCAAAAACTTTATGCACATGTGTGTGTGTGTGAGTGTGTGCAACAACAACAAGCTGTCAACACTTTGGCATTGACTTTTGCTTACGGATACTGGCACTGTTATTATACCATCCAGTTGCTGTTGCTCAGATAAGCGAGTGACAAAGTTCTGCATAGAAGTTGCAAAAGTTTCGACTACGATCTCAGCACAGCACAAAAACTATTAAAAGTGTATCGGGAAGGTCCTTGTCCATGGGCTATTTAAGCTATGTTTATCAAATTACAACCAATTACGGCAAAGCCAACGTGACAACTTTAAATGAAATTCCATTTCAAAATATCCTTTTACTCTCCTCTTACAAGTTCTAACTTCAGTTTCGCGCAAAGTGAAAGGTAAATCAATGAAAAACAGCAGAAACAAAATAAAAAGAAAGCAAAACAAAATGAAATTTCTAAAGCTCTGCATCAATAAAGATGAAGCATTTTGCATACCAACTGACCGTTATGCTAGGACACGGACACGGCTGCAACACTTTGCCCCCAGGGAAGGGTTGCATGGAGGAATGTACGCAAAGTGTCCTGCTACGTGACTGACATTAAGTATTAGGATTGCCTCATCTGCATCCATCGTTCAAGTTGCTGTTGCTGATGCTATTACACTCAGTAACTAGTTTTGTTGTTGTTGTTGTTGTTCCTAGCAATTTTATTACTTGTGAAAAATCATTCAAAATGTCCTTGCTTCCATAGCAGCTTACGATGTGAGGCCTTAACTAAAAAAAAGCCCCCTCTTACCGAATGGATCCTAGTACACCATTCAACCGTTGCACTCCACGTTTAAGTGGATTTCTCCTACACCTAAAAGTAATATGTTAATACGTTAATTGAGTGCACTCAATGTTGCAGGCAAAGGCGCTGAGACATGAAGCTAATCAATTTACTCAACTCTAATGCAGCTGAAGTGTTTAGAGTTAATGGTAACGACGCTAAATAAACTGATAACTAATTCCAAAACAGGTTCTTCAGCATAAACTAAAATAATGTAAGATTTTTCAAAATTTCGAATTTCAAAATATATTGATGATAATTTAAAAAAAAACATACATTTTAAAGCTTTATTTTGAACACTAACTATTCATTCAACTCCAGAACCCACAATCGAAACATACGTCGACATTGATTGGTATACAGATGGACTCCAGCGTATGGAAGAGTATTTTATCTTCTTATTTGTGGTCTTTACAATAGCCAGTCAACAATGCAGTTAAGAGCAATTGAAGTCCAATTATGCAATAGGTTTAAATATTTGATGGCAATTATGTGTTTCAGGCGTGATTACAAATCGGTACATGACTAATAATCCGTTCAAATGAGCAATTAACAATTAATTATAACGCCTTAGTGGCAAGTGCTTGGGTACACACACACACACACACAAACACACACACACGCACTCACACACATATACATAATTGATGCCTGAGTGGAGAGAGAGAGAGAGAGAGAGACGAGGGATACCGTGCTTTAGTTGGAAACTGAGATGCCACAAACCAATTACATATTTGATTTCAAGATTTCGCTCAACTTAACACCCCAAGGAAACTACACTACTGCTTAATGAACAGCAATCACATACACACACACATGGAAAGAGCGAGAGAGAGAGAGAGTGAGGGAGAGAGAGGGAAAGCAAGTGGGAGTGTATCCCAGTTACAAGTGTTTACAAATCCCCGAGGGCATATGAAAAGCATTTAATTTAAATGTTCTTCATGTGTCTTAAAGTTAGCATTTGCCGGAAATGGCAATGGGCACAAATTTTAATTACAAAATTCGCACATGTGCCCGTTATGCGACCAGTTAACTGGAATTGTGGAGCATGCCGCAGAGGGAGCTGAGAGCGGAATGATAATTGGAACTTTCAGCGTCAAACTGCGAACATTGCAGAAATCGCAATCACACGCAAAAGTTGCTGCAAGCCTAGTCCTAAGTTTCTTCTTAATAAAATATACAAACACACACCCAGAGAGAGAGATAGTCACAGTGGGGCAAAATATGTGTCCCACCAATACATATGTATTTCTTAATAATCAGATTATTTAAATAGTAGTCGATTGGTTTGTTGTTAATGGTTATTAATATGGTAACTGCAGTTTTTTATTAATATTTTAATTGTTAACTTTTGATTTGAATATTTGAATATATGAATTTAAATTTAATTTATAATTACTTGTATATATACTATTTGATTGATGTGTTGCTAATAGTTATGATTCAATATTATAATTATATTTATTATTTTATTATTATTATTATTATTATATTTATTATTTTATTATTATATTTATATATATATATATATGCTAATAGTTATTATTCAATATTTATATTTGTATTAATATTATTTTCATTTATTATTTTATTTTTAATATTATTATTATTATCATATTTATTATTTTATTCTTATTATTATTATTATATTTATTATTATTATTATATTTATTACTATTTTATTATTATTATTATTATATCTATATGCTAATAGTTTTCATTCAATATTAATATTTGTATTATTATTATTATATTTATTGTTTCATTATTATTATTATTATTTTTATCATATTTATTATTTTATTCTTATTATTATTATTATATTTATTATTATTATTATATTTATTACTATTTTATTATTATTATTATTATATCTATATGCTAATAGTTTTCATTCAATATTAATATTTGTATTATTATTATTATTATTATTATATTTATTATTTTATTATTGTTATTATTATTATTATCATATTTATTATTTTATTCTGATTATTATTATTATATTTATTATTATTATTATATTTATTATTTTATTATTATTATTATTATATTTCTTATTTTATTATTATTATTATTATATTTATTATTTTATTCTTATTATTATTATTATTATGTAATGATTTTTATTATGATTATAACTTTTTCTTATTATTAATAATTTTGATATATTTATTAATTTATATCATTAATGTTCTAGCACTCAACTTGTTATTATGATTATGTCAGTGGTTAACGTACACCCGATAATAGCTCAGAATTGGTTTCCTTTATATGTGTCAGTTTTGCCCCACAGTGCGCATAGCCAATAGTCGAAAGCAATTCACATTGGCACCGTTGTTTCCGCGTGCCCTTAACTGACAATTCAAATGTTCATTTAGCGAATTTTCTTTGTTTTGCAGCCAGCGTTCACATATGTGTTTGTACATACATATATAGATGTACTTACATTAAGCCTGTGTGCATGTTTTTACAGTGGCAAACAAAATCATATGTGTGTGTGTGTGTGTTTAAAAGTGGCAAGCATTTACGCCTGTTTGCCTTTTTGTTTTATTGACGTAATTGCTCATTATAAGTATGATAAAAACATATGCGATATGGAACAGTAAAATGAGTGCGTGAGGGGAATGAGAGAGGGGGGGGTGTAAATTGAAATTTAATTAATTGTTGCATGCTTCCTGGCGTAGAGTGCTGGGCCCTTTATTCGAGTGGCGTTTGCGCATTTGTGAAAGTTTGATTGCATTTTATTAAAGTGGATATTCTCCGAACGATTCTTTAAATTCCACTTTAGTTCACATATTGTGAAATGATTATAAATTAATTGAATATTTAAGTATTCATTTTATGTGTTTTGCTTAAATTCGACTTTCTCTCAACTTTCAACCGCCTCTTAATTGCATAGCTTAAGTTTAACTTTGAATATTTCAATCCATTCTCAGTTTTTCTTTAGTAAAAGGATCACACATAGAAAATGCCATGCTGACAAACATGCAAAAGCAAAAAAAAGAAAAAAAAATTAATTTTATAAAATTTATGCTCTGCCTACAAGGCAAAACCAGAAACAATTCAATTCATTGGATGGACACAGACATGGCACATGGCCTGGTCTTTGGGTTGGTGTGGTGTGGTTGTGCCTGAAATGGCCTATTCCTGACTGTGGCCTCAGCTCCGAGCTGGTCAACGTTGCTGACCAGATTACCAACTTTGTGCAAACTTAGCTAACAACAGAAGCGCAAAAAAGCTAAAAGCAATTCTTGAAGATTGCCTGCCTGTGCTTGGTGGCAAAAACGCTTTACAAAATAATCGAAATACAGACCCAACTATGAGATGCCCTACTGAACATCATATCGCAAATTGTCATCGGTGTTTTTTAGTTGCTTAAAGTTTGGCTGTCTATACAGCCGGTTGCAAGGTTTTTAGAGAGTGCCCAAGGAGCCGGGCAGATGCAGCTAGCCACAGTTATTCAATTCAACTAGAAAACACAACACTGTGTTGCAGCATCTCTGTTGCCGTTTCTGTTTCTGTTTGGCTCTTTGGATGGTTGTTTGCTTATGCGGCTACTGCTGCTGCTGCAGCTAGCAACGTCGCTGCTGCGTTTTTATTAGTTTGAACGCAGACACAATGCTAAAAGCAGCCAACGCTGCTGCCGCTGTGCCTTGCCCCTTGCTCTTGGCTGACTGTGCGTATAAATAATGAAAACACAGCGGCAACATCCACAGGCAGCCTTGCGTAAATAGTTCCACTGCTCGTCGCGCCAAGCAGCATTAACAGCCACGCAGAAGTAAGTAGTTTGCAAAAAAAAAAATACATATATAAAAAAACCACAGCAGCAGCAAATAAAAAAATGAATAAATAAACAAAGAAAAGTAAAACTCAACTCTCGCCGAGTAATTTGGTGCAAAAAAATGCATTTAAAGTTCTTAGCAGAGGCAGCGGCAATTGGAGCGCAGCAACAGCGGCAAAACTTTTTACTCTGCTGTCAGTGTGTTAAGTGCACCACACACACACACACACACACGCATTTATATATGTATATATATATGTATATATAGGATTCAATGCATCGAAATTTTCATTAATCAGCTGAGCAGTGCTCGTAGCGCAAAGTTTCATTTGGCTTCTGTCATTTCAAGTCTTTACTAGCTACAATTTTATAAATTATGCAAATGTTTACGCCAATCCCGAAACTTTGCAAATGAACAACTGAACAAAAATAAATAATCCTCGTTGCTAAAAATTGATTTAGATCCATTACTCAAACTATATCTATTAATTCTTGGATAGTGGCAAGTTTTCCTAAACTATTTAACTGCTTTTTGAATTAGACTTCACTTTATCAAAACTGATTACATTTTCCTAAGCAGTATCTCCCAGTCGCGCAGTTCCGCATTTATCTGAATTTTCTTTTTTTTTGCTTACTATCTTAAGTTGTTCGCATTTTCCGCGGTCTTTGCTTAATTGACTAACCGAGAAATAGCAAAAAGTTTGTGTGCATTAAAATTCAACATGTTTGCTTTTCAAGTATGTCCTTTGGCCGATTGTCAGACTTCAACTTTAATGATATCATTTTTACGCTTTATTCCTTCGGTGATAATCCTTAGCACCAAATGCACCCATGGCAACTGAAGGTTTGCTGAAGGTTTCAACAATGACCTGATGCTGGATGCTAACAACTTTTTGTGGACACATTAAAAAAACACAGATATTTAAAATTACCCAAATAATATTTTTATATTTTTAATATATGAAACTGTAAAATTAAATTTAAAAATGTGCAAACAAAAACACTTTCAACTGCAAATTTCACAAAACTTTTTACACAATGAATTCGAACTAATTTTGAATGCACATTTTCTGAATGTTAATTTGTGGCATAGCCAAACAAACATTTTTTGTTTTTTTTTTCGGTTCTTTTTGGCACTTCTTATCGCGCAGCAACAAATTCAGCACAGAGTCGCCTCCTTGCGCCGTGCATATGCGGAGTGTCCTGGTCCGTAACAAATTATAACTGGCACTCACCTCAACCGGAGCTCAGACGAAGCTCAGCAGCAGTTACGAAATTGTGTCTGTAAGTGCATCTGAGTATATATATATATATATATGTATATATATTTGTGTATGTGTGTGTGTATAAATGAGTGTATGTGGGCACACTCATGTGCGCAAGTGTGTTAATTTGGCATATAGTAATTTATTTCTTGCTTTGATTCTTAGCTGACTGTTTGACGCAGCTTTGCTCTTTCGCTGTAATTAGCAAAGTTTGTTGGCTTTTTGTTATATACATATAATGGTACAGAGAGAGAGGGAGAGAGGGAGGGAGAGAGGGGCGACATAGCCCAGTTCCAAATTGAGTTAGTAGTTGTGGGAGAGCTGGGTTGATCTATTGAAATTTACTTTCATTAGCGCTTTGATTAACGCTTGCAATTTCACCTAGAGTTTTCCGGGCAGGCTATGAATATGCATGTCAAGTTGCCGGGATAAGCTGAATAAATCAGTGAGTGGAAAGCGAGGTGCATTTTCTTCCCTTTTTTTTTGTGACCGTTACTCAGTGGAAAATTGTATGTCAATTGAATGCCCAGAAATCAGTGCTTAAATTTGCATGCATTTGCCAAGGCAATCGAGCTGCGACACAAGCGGAAGGAAGCAGGTCAACGAGAGATAACAATATCAGCAGAAGGTGCAGGACAACGGCATAACAGGACAACTGCAGCGGGTGCAAAGGTAACGGTTAACGCGCAATGGCCAAGAGTGCGACAGGCGTCGCATGCATAAAACATAAGGATAACGAACGGCACAGGACACACGCAGAGTGAGAGAGGTAGAGAGAGAGAGATAGAGAGAGAGAGAGCGAGACAGAAAGAGAAGGGGTCCTGGAGTCGAGCACAGGAACAGGAAACGAAGCATTGTATAATTAAAAATGCATTCAAATGCAGATGCAAATGCGAATGTAAGCTGGGCAAACCGTTTGCAAAACGCTCGCAACGCATGCACAGATTAGGATGGAGTCCGTCTGGGAGTCCGTTTTTAGTCGTCCATTCATGATCTGCTTCATTGATGAAGTCCTGCTCGCTGCAATCCTATTAGCAAACTAGTGCATTTGGATTTGATGGTTTGGCCAGGTCTAAGCGCGCATCTTAGCCACGGCCTGGTGAAAACAATGGCGCATCCTGCTTAGGACTACACAAGGCATAAGTCTGCACTAGAATTATCACAGCAAATTGTTTTTGTTAAGGCATCCTTTTGCACGCACGGCTCCTTTGCAATTTATGGGCGAAATTCCATGCATTCTGAACCCCGAGCTATGTGAAATATTGTGAAATGTGACAGGCATATTGAATTTTTATTGAGCGCTGCTGGCAATCGGCAAAGGAGGCGTATGTGTTTGCGAGTGTGTGTGTGTGTGTGTGTGTGTGTGTGCGCGCGCGTGGCAAGGATGCTAGCAATTTGCGGCCCGTGAAAGAGTTTTGCATATTTGAGTTCATTGCATTTTCACACCTAGTCGATCCTCTGGCTAAAGCGAAAGGGATTAAGCCTGAAGGCAAATGCAACATGTGCCACAGCTGCACGTGCCCATCAACAGGTTGCCTAAAACGAAGCCAGCCACTGAGGCGAGCCAGCTGCCCGCCCGCAGGTCGCGTGGCTGCCTGCCACGCGCTTGTCACTTGGCCCTTCGTAGCGGACGCGAGTCGCCCAGCCTGACTCCAGCTAGTCGCTGTCCAGTTATAGGGGGCAACTGAAACATGTACCCCTTAAAAGTGGTTAAAAGGAGTGTCATCAAATTGTGCACATAATGTGCAACAATCATTATATAAACATACAATTGAAATTCTCAAAAAAAAAAACATTGCTCCAATTTGCAACAACGGAAAAGCATTTCCAGCAACTGGAAGAAGATGTTTATCACGCAAATCAGAGCAAGCCTGATAGACTAAGACTTAATCAGAATTTACTGTATAAAGTGGTGTAAGCACAGTATCTCCAAGTCGATCACTTTCGACTAACGCACTTCTAACATGTGGCACTCGAGCGCAAAGGTGCCGCAAGTGCAGCTTGTTGCCAGTTGCAGTTTCATTTTTTTGCTGTTGCGGGTCAGTTATTTGGGGGCTAATTGAAATGCAATGTTCGTCCACATGTGGGCGCTGCCACAAGCTGTAAGTTGCCTCCGATCGCAATGCGATTAGAGTGGAATATTTTTCGTTCCATTATGATGATATGACACCCGCACACAACTTAATGAACTGCAACTAAGTATTTGCATTTATGCTTTAGCTGCTACTGCTACTGCTACTGCTGCTACCTACTGTGGCACGTGGCTGGCGTCTCAATATTTGCCTGCCACACAGAGAGCTGGCAATGGAGCGCAACAAATCGCTGCTGCTCAACTTCAGCTGCATATCCGCACTTTGCATATTAATGGCCAATGGCAGCTCAGCGGCTCACGTCACCACAGCAACAAGCTGAACAGTGTGCAACACAAGCATCAAGGACGAGGCGCCAAGTGCAGCATGTTCAAAGAGATTTCACACAGCAAGCAGCGTTCTGCAAATGAAATCGAAAAAATTATTTGTTTGCACTCGTCGCCTGCCACGGAAAGCAAAACTAACGAGCTTTTTTCCTTCTTATTTCTACGATTTTCCCACGATTTTCCTACATTTTTCTGCACGTTTTTTCCTTTTCTTTTTTGTGATTTTTACGATGACACCAATGCGGACTTCGCAAAATTGCAACATTAAAGCAAATGCTGAATAAAATGCAAATGAATCGCAGCAAATTGAGAAAACTTGACTCAAATCCGTGCAACAATAGCAGCCAAAGAAGCTATTGCCATTTCAGTTATGTAATTCCCAAACAAACATATCTCAAATGACATGTATTAATCGATAAGTAATCAGAATAAGCTTCAGAATATATATATATATATATATATATAACTATTTAAGCAACTGTATTTGTCACAAAAAGAAAGGAAAATCGGTGTAAGAAATGGAAACGAAATTAGAGAATCCAGGCCAGTCGAGTCTTATATTTCATTCAAAATATATTTATAAAATAATATAATAATATTAATTCAGTTATAAATAAATAATAAGTTATTTACCATAACTAATTCATTCACTCACAATCAAAGGCAATAAGTTTTGGCCCGAATCATTGTAGTGATAAATGCAGTGCTTATTCGCAATTGAAATCATGCACTTAAGCGATTAAAGCGAAAAGCGAAAAGTGAAATGAGAGGATTATGCTCCTAAGAGACTATTACCTATTACCTGTCGGAATTTACTTGAACCCCCTCATCGCCGTCATTCCCCGCTCTGTGTGCTGAAAAGGGTTCGCTGCTCACTTGACGCTGCGAACGCAGTAAATTCAATTAAATTATAATTTCAATTACATGCTGGAAAATTAACCACAGAAACCAACGGTCATTACACCACAATGCCCTGGAGCTGCTCACCACCCGGCCGCAGACCTGTTCTTGCCACGCCCACTCCAATGCAATTCATTAACACTCAAAAGTTTCTGCCCGCACAGTGGAAGGTCAACAAAAAAGAAAAAAAAAGTGAAGAGACAAAATAGAATAGAAGTAGCAGAGGAAACCGCACAGCAGCACTTGAGGCGCTCGTTAATTTGTTAGATGAACAACAAGATGCCTGTGCGTCTCTGCCCCAGATATCTAAGCCCATGGACTCCAACCATGACGCCGCAGCCTGCAGGAGCAGACCAGAAACCGCTGACTGGGAGCATGTTTGTCAGCGCTCCCTCCCACGAATTTCACTGCTGGCGGCCAAAGACAAACAATAAACATGCGTGCGAGAGAGACACAAAATAAAGAAAGAGAAAGAGAAAAACATGTCAGATTTATTCGACTGTTTAATACTCTAATCCCGGAGTGGAGGCATACTAAAAATAGCTAGCAAAGCATCTTCCTGCTCAGAAGATTATCGACTCTTAAAATGCAATTATTAATCAATCACTTGAAAAGTGCAAAAAGCTTGAGACTTAGAACAAGAAAATAATTCAAATATGAATTAAAAAAATGGCACCACGATTTATAAATACATTTTGATATACAGAATTAGACATGTATTTCAAGTTTTAAGTCGTAGTTTTCATATCACAGAGAGTTCAGAAACCAACAAACTCTTTTTGCAGCCGCGATCAGTGTATTAAAGAGTGAGCCCCAAGCGGAAAGAACTATTGTTCCGGAAAAGTATTACTGCTAGTTAGGAGTATCCGGCGGAGCGACAGGCTGCAAAAAAAAGAAGAAATGATTTCGCACAAAGTTTTCTGTTAGTCAATCATTTTAATTAAGTAATTTTTTCGCCTACTTGTCGTAAAAGTTTTCATAGCAGTTGAGGGGGGGTCGGGGGACTAGGAACTGGGAGCGGGGTCACTGACAACATATTGCCCAGCGGCTGGACTCGAGCGGGTCGCATTTCAGCACGAAGGCATCGCGGGCACAACTGCATTTGCGGTTAATTATAATGTTGAGCCTGATTACATTTCGAGCAAGACGAGGACCAAAAGAGAGAGAGAGAGAGAGAGAGATATATAGAGAGAGATAGAGGGAGACTGCTGCAGCCGCTTTGGGCGTCCCTTTACCAACTTTTGTCGCATTTCGCTGGTTATTTGTGTCGAGAGTTTTCCGCGAATTTCTCGCACTTAATTTCGGAGATTTCAGCTAGCAGTCGCTGCCAGAATTGAGAAATCTCCTTGCTGTACGGGTCGCTGTTGTTGTTCTTTGTGGCTTCTTGTGTTGCTTGACTGTTTAACGACCTCATCAAAAGCCAATATCAAAGTTGTTGCCTAACTTTTATTAGCTTTCTGTTCCTGCATTTCATTCAGCTCCCTTTGTTGCCTCTTTTCAAACATGTTGTATGCACATTTAGCGTGCCGTGTAATTAATTAAGTTACTTTTGCTTTGACGCAGAATTTAAGTCCTTACCTCAACTGCAAAATCAATACATAAACTTTTGGCAACTTAAATGGAAATTCATTTTTCATCACGCACAGAGACAAACACCTGCTCTCCGGGTGTTGAGAGTGACAAATGTCGCCCTCAGGCTCAGAGTCACCGTCCTGATATGAGCAGGACTAAAAACATGTATCGCACTTCCTTCTCGCTAAGTAATAAATGAGTTTGTTGACCCTGTTAAGATTAATTGCCAACTAACTCATTTGAATTGTTATCAATATAATAATAAAAAATCATATTTTCAACTCATTTCCGTCTCTTTCTAGTTTGCATAAATTTATTTAATGTTCAAATTAGATTCGTGCTTCAAATGTTTCGCTTTAAATATTCAACTACCAATATTTGAAATTGATAAGCTTATAAGCATGGTCTATATCTGAAAGCAGCAGTCATAGTGACAACTGTAACAGGATCGCACAACTCTACTGTTCGCACAAACGCACAGACAGTCGCTGCCACAATCCATACTTGCAACTAGCTGGCGACAGGTAACAGAAGCATCGCCCTATTCAAGTTTGCCTTGGCCCACAAAGGGGGCGGTGGAGCGCAGGGAGGGTCATCGAGGTGGAGTCGCTGCCTGCATGTTAAGTTGTTGCCGTAGAAGTGACTGTGACTGTGATTGTGCAGCATGTCCTGGGGCACACGCTTCATTTCCTAACTAAGCACGCAAATGAATCGTGCACGCATCAAGGATGCGCCTCCCTACTGTGCCGCCTCGCTGACTCCACCTCAATCAGGAGCATGCAACACTGCAACACAGACAGTGCCACAAGATCAAACTGTGTTTAATCGTTAAAATTATGCATTCCAAAAGGAGTTGCACAGTGGTACAGAGTACAATGAAAATGGAATTGAGAAATTGTGCGGAATATTGAATATTGAGAAGCGCAGTGTATATTTTTTAACTATGTTAAGGGACGAGCAAGCAAGAATGGGGGCGAGACCCCTGATAGGCCCTGAACCGTTTTATGGCATAGGAAGACACACAAAACGACTGCAACTCAGAAACGAAGAAAGACGGAGGCGAAAATGGAGCTGGGCAGAGGCACCAGGACTCCAACAAGCCAGAAGTCTTTTAGGTGGCTTTAATCAAAAACGATTTAAGCAAGTAATATCCATGGGAAAAAACAGGCTCAGGATACTCACCGGCCTATTGACAGGACACTGTAGACTGAGAAGTCACCTAACCAAATTAGGTATTTATGCAGGTTTTTTGGAGGCGAGGACACATCCTAGCAGAATGCGTCGCCTTGACTAGAAAAAGATACAGCATCCTAGCATGTCATGAAGCCCAAGGACATAGAAACCCTCAACCCAACAAAGATCCTGGCATTCGTGCAGGAGCTGGGGTTGATGGAGGAGCTGTAGGCTCAGAAGGGGGTACAATAGACCTTATAGGTCGCAGTGCTGGTTCCCCTATTATAATAATAACTAGTTTAAGAACATCACGCAATACCAGAGAAATCAAAATCTAAATCTATCCGAAAAAGTCTCTTGGCAGATTCAATACTTTAAATTTTGAATACTTTCAAAATATAACTTCTGTAACTAGTAATATTAATGATATTAATTATCTGAAAATCAAATTCTGCTAAACGGAAAATAAGCATAGACACTGTAAATGAATATTATCTTTGATTGATTTGTTGGCTTGCGGCTCAAACGTGTTTAGGCAATTAGCAGATGGCACTTCAAGTTCCGATGCAGACAGACCACTATATATATAGGGGCAAGATATGGAGTTGGTTGCTCAGTTATTTAGTCGGCTTGTTGGATTTGAGAGCAGAGTGTCATGGCGTCCCCAAATTATGATGCGGTTGGAAAGATCTGGTCGGGTCCGAAGGACAAGGAGTACTATGGCCCCGACATGACCTTGGGTGAGGTGGCGCTGCTTTTACTAAAGCTACATGCCGACTCCGTGTTGCAGGTCTTCGATCCCACGGGGGAGTCTCTAACTGGAGGACAGCTCTACGAGCAGAGTCGTCGTTTAGCGCATGCCTTTCAGTACCTGCAACTACATCGAGGAGATGTTGTTGGCGTGTCTGCCAACAACACAACTTATATCACAGAGGTTGTCATTGCAGCACTGCTAAGCGGAACGCCCATCAATCCACTGCATCCGGATTTCGACAAAGGTGGGTCGTTCTACAAAAAGAATTTCGATTCAGATTTGTTCAAGAATCTGTCTTTCCGCTCTCGCAGAAACGGTGGCCTATTTGTACGAGATCACCAAGCCGAAGATCATCTTTTGCGATATGAACAACTACGAGAAGTTGGCCGCCGTTAAGGAGAGCTTGAAATTCCAAACGGAATTCATTCTGCTCAGCGGCAGCTTGCCAGGAGTGCGCAGTATTCAAGATTTGCTCGAAAGCAGCGCCGATGGCTACGATCCCAAAACGATGTAAGTAGCCCTGTCGACTTCAAAATAATTTGAATTTGTAATTTTAAAAAAAAACACTTCTTAAACTACCCTTATAAAGGTTTGCCTGCTCGCATTTAAGGGGTGACGACACGGCGTTTATCATTACCTCATCGGGCGTCAACGATTTACCCAAGGGAGTCACGCGCTCACATCGCAGTCTATTGAACAACACCAAAATGTAAGTAAATAATTTATTATTTTTTTTATATTTTATTGTAAATATACATATTCTCCTATTCTATATACTATTTCTTGCTTCTCTCTCGATCTCTCCGCTCTTCTGCTTCGCTCACCTAAGGCCGCAATGGATCACAGCGAAGACAGTGGTGTTCTCTTTCAGCCCACTGTACTGGATCTCGTGCATCTTTACGCTGCTCGTCTCGCTCGTCAATGGCTGCAAGCGTGTGATCACCAATCGACCCTTCAGCCCCGATTACTTTGCCGAGGTTGTGGCGCGTCATAAGATCACCTTTGTGTTGACCGTGCCACATCACATGGCGCTGCTGGCGAAGAGCAAAAACTCGAAGCTGTCGGAGCAGCTGCGGTCACTGCAGTCCATTGTTTGCAGTGGCTCAAAGCTGCCGCTCGCCACTTGGCGGCGACTTTATGAGCTGCTGGGCAGCAATAGATTCAGTGTGCTCTACGGCCTCTCCGAGGTTGGGGGCATTAGCAAGAATGTGGGCGGTCCGCCGGGCTGTGAGGGAAAGCTGATGCGCAATGTCCAGGTGCGCATTGTAGACGCGCAGGGCAATGGCTTGGGCCCCAATCAGACGGGTCACATCCATGCTCGTCTCAATCAGCGCTGGGGTGGCTACTATCGCAATCCGCAGGACACGCAAACGACAGTCACACCCGACGGACAATGGTTGTTGACTGGTGACTATGGCTTCATTGACGAGGAGGGCTGCCTGCACTATCAGACACGCGATTCGGAAGTCTTTAAGTACAATCAATTTCATATCTTTCCCAAGAAGATCGAGGATGTCATCCTGGATCTGGCAGGAGTTCACGAGGCGGCCATCTTTGGTGTGCCCGACGACATCTCCACCAATCTGACTGCCTGCGCTGTGGTGCGTGAGCAAAACGAAGTGGGTCAACAGCTAACAGCAGAGCAGATCAGCTCCACTGTGGCAAAGCATCTGAGCGAGGCATATCATCTGCGCGGTGGGGTTTACTTTGTGGAGCAGCTGCCCAAGACCACAAATAAGAAGATTCAAAGACGCAGAATACTCTCGGATTTAAATAAACAGGCTGGAGTCACACCTTTGTAAAAAACAATTTTAAATAAACAACACAAACAAATATAAATTGAATAAAAAATGTCAAAAAATTAAATTATGAATTTCACAACATATTTTCAAGACAAGATGCAGCGATTACATCAGCGGATCAGTTGAGTTACACCAGTTAATTACTTAAATTAGTCAGACATGAGAAATATTCTCATCAGTGAACAGATTTCCAACTGGTTCCCAAATACACAGGTGAACATCTGTGCCTACTCCAGATGCCTACATTGCAGCTAAATTTGAGTGGACAACGTGTTGAGGCAATTAGCAAGTTGAGATTGTGTTTCCTATTTACGAGATGTATAAAAACATTGGAAGACGCAATAAATCACTTAGTCGAAGAGCGTTCTTGAAGTTATCAAGATGAACGGCAGTGCCTCCTGTAAGGTGCATTACGATGGTGCCACACGCACCTGGATGGGGCCGCGGGGCAAGGAGTTCTATGGACCTGAAATGACAATGGGCGAGATCACGATGCGTGTGCTCAATCTGAATGCGGACAAGGTGCTGCAGCAGTGCGACATAACGGGATTGGAGCTAACCGGTGCCCAGTTGGCCCAACAGGGTCTAATCATTGAGCGCGCCTTCAGGCGGCTGGGATTGCAGTGCGGTGACGTCATCGGTATATCAGCCAATAATACCAGTTATCTGACGGGCGTCACCATTGCCGCCATGCTCTGCGGCACGCCCATCAATCCCTTGCATCCGGAGTTCAGTTATAGTATGAATTTCACACAACAAATAGATGCAAATATTTCAATCTAGTTTGTTTCCCAGCGACTGTTAAGCATATGTACGACATAACCGAGCCCAAGTTGATCATATGCGATGTGGAGAACTATGAGATTATCAAAGCTGTCAACGAGCAGTTGGTCACACCTGCTTTGATCTACCTGGTGAACGGTCACATTGATGGCGTCCCCGATATCATCGAACTGTTGCGCGAGAATCAAAGCATTGAGCCAGTTGAGTGAGTTTTTAAGCAAAAGCAAATAACATAGCATGAGGTATATTTATATATACATATATCTATATATATATATATATATATATACGAAGGTAGCACATATATCAAAGAAACTATCGATTGTTAAGGCAGTTATATTCCATTAAAAATGTGCAAAAAGTGTATAATGGTTTGAGCAAATGTAGGCAGAGGGAAGCATCTCCGACCCTATAAAGTATACATATTCTTGATCAGGATCAATAGCCGAGTCGATATAGCCCTGTCCGTCTCTCCGTCTGTCTATATGAACACGCGGATTTCAGAGACTATAAGAGCTGCAGACTTCAAATTTAGAATATAGGTTCTCGTATATCCGACAAAGGTTACTTTATATTATCGATAACTGACACCGTTAAAAGAGTATTGATACATTTGGATTTCCGATAGCGATTAATGCTAGAAAGTTTAAAGGCAGAATCTGCCCAAATTTAATCAAGATCGGATAAGTAACACCCAAGTAATGGTCGAAATTATCATATTGATCTCATCATCTCTCATCTCTCTCTATCAACAGCCGCAAGCATTTTCTGTATTCATAAATATGCGAGCGCATTTGTGAGAAGGAGATGGCATGATAATCGCCGTCGATAATCGATAATCGCAGTCGGAGCTTACCCGACTACAGCTTTCTTGCAGGAAGATATCACTAATGATCAAAACGAGGGCTTTTTTTATTAAATAGTTATGAGTTTTGTATTACTTATTTTGGGTAAAGTCATTAAGCCAAATAGATCAATAGAAGATTGACCCTTTATATGTACTTAAAAGTTATCTGATATTTTCTATATATTGGTCTTGGCTTCTCGATATCTCCATATTCATATATATACCATTTAACAGTTCTACAAACAATGCTCTTTCGCACCTTTAGATATGTGCCCTGCCCCAAGCTGAATGGCGATCACACCGCATTCATTGTGTGCTCCTCGGGCACCACTGGGATGCCGAAGGGCGTAACTCGCTCCCATCGGAGTCTCATCTGCAATTGCAAGAAGTAAGTGGATACACGCTCTCTTAGATCCAATAGATCTCTTTTTAATGTTCCTTTGATGTGCAGTCCGAATTCCTACACGCGAACCACTGTGGTGTTCTCGTTCAGTCCGCTCTACTGGATATCTGGAACATTTATGTTGCTGGCGTGTTTGCTCAATGGTTGCAAGCGGATCATCACAAATCGAGCCTACACCGTGGATTACATGCTGGAGGTTGTCTCCCGGCACCAGGTGACCTTTCTGTTTCTGGCGTCGCATCAGATTGCACTGCTCTCCAAATGCGAGAATGATCTGCCAGAGATTCGAGCACAACTGAAGTCGGTTCAAGTGGTAATTGGCGCCGGCTCGAAGGTGTGCAAAGCGGTCTCCCGTCGCATGTACGAGCTAATTGGCAAGATGAGATTCTTAGTGGGCTACGGGCTGTCCGAGGTGGGTGGTCTGAGCAAGAATATTGGCGGGCCGCTAGGCAGCGAGGGCAAGGTGATGCGTAATGTGGAGCTGCGGGTGCTGGACAAGCTGAAAATGCCGCTGGGCATCTGTGAGGTGGGCATCATCTATGTGAGAATGCGTAACAAATGGCAGGGCTACTATCGCAACCCGGAGGCCACAAAGCGCGCCCTGACCGCCGACGGGCAATGGCTGCGCACCGGTGACATTGGCTATCTGGATAGCGAGGGTTACATTTACATACAGACACGCGACACGGATGTCTTCAAGTACAACAACTTTCAGATCTATCCGGAGCAAATCGAGGAGTTCATTCTACAGCTGCCCGGCGTCAGAGAGGCATGCGTCTTCGGTGTGCCGAACAACATCTCCAGCAATCTGACTGCCTGCGCTGTGGTGCGCACCCCAAATCCCGAGGGCAAACAGCTGACGGCAAATGATGTGAGAAGCATCGTGGAACGCTATCTGAGCTCTGCCTATTACATACGTGGCGGCGTCTACTTTGTGAAGGAGCTGCCGAAGACCCCCAACGACAAACTGCAACGACGAAAGGTGCCCGAAATGGTCAGATCCTTGGCCATACCAGCTGAATAGCAATAGAGGATGCACCATTTTCAATATGTTCTAGATTACTTTCATAATGTTCATTTAATATAGTTGCGTTTAATCAATAATTAATTAAGCTAAAGTTCTACTTGCTGATCATTTTATGTATTTGCAGGTCGTTATAGCAATCCAAAAACAGATCTAGAAAGAACAACTGTGAAGATCAACTGAATTTTACTAACTAATCCAGTTACTATTATTATCAAACTAGGTTATCTGTTTTTGATTTTGTTCACAAAGTATATATATATAAAATATCAGCTCTCTTTTTTCAAGTGTAGAATAAATTAATTTAAAAATGGAAAAAAAAGAATCAGTTTTTAGGGCATTATGAATGTATCAGTTTCATATAAGAAATAGTTCCATATAAGAAATAATTCCACAAATTTTATACTTTTTTACATAATCCTACCTAACAGGTGGGGAAACCTCAGTTTATTAGGATTATATATTCATATTGGTGGTTAATATATGTACCTACCATAGGTCTTTGGAATCTTTAAAAAATAATGAATAATTAGCTTATGGCAGACAAATACATTTTTTACTTGACACTGGTCCAATTAAGCTGGGAGACACTGTATATAAGTGAGTTATTTGTGAGTCAGTTGATTTCGCATAATTGTCAGTGCATTTGCCACACTGTGCCTAAACAGAGCCGTATCCGAAGCAATACAAGGGATTCAATGAATTGTAATAGAGATTGAAATTGTAAATGCAAGGCCCACGCAACATGCAACAGGAGCTGGGGCAGCACCCTGGCTGGCTGGCTGGCATTGGTGTAAGTTGACCAACGATGCCAATGACAAGCAATTTGTTATTTGTGGCACTCCTGTGGCTGCAATATGTTGTACAATTCACGAATATATCCGTGTGTGTGTGTGCAGTAAGTAATGCTAGCAATGGCAAAAAGGGAAAAACAATGGGCGACATAAAATGAATTGAGAAATTAAAATTGCAATATGCAATACATATTTTATTGAATGCGACGCCTGCAGTTGGCCAACAGTTCACTTGCCATTGAGGTTAACATTCGGACATTTGACAAATGTCAAAATGAAATGCCTGACAAAACACGATTCAATTTGCGTAGCCTCGTGTTCCCAATCTCTATGTCGATGTCCGGGTCTAACCGAGGTAGCCCAGGTCTCCTAACTGACTCAAACTAACCAACTGGCTGGCTGGCTGACTGGCTGACTGGCTGGCGTCGTGAGGCAACTAAGCCCTGGCAATTTACTTCATCTGACCATCTGCATTGTGCAACTAATGCGGATTATCCGAGGGCTTTGCAAACTGCAACCGAGGTGTAAATTTGTGTGCCAGGGATTTGCATGGCCAATGAATGAGAACTGTGCGGATGGAATGAATGAATAAGTTCAGCTGGCCATGTTTCTTAACACTTTAACGCAAACGAAAACTATTCAAACCATTGTTGACACGCACCTTCATTTTTAAGCTCTCAACTTTACTTTGCTCTAAGCCACATTCCTCCTATTTCCAAGGCATTTACACAGCATCAAATATTTTGTTAAATTGTAAAATAGCAAAACACAAGAAGGAAAAAATATGCCTATGCCCAAAAAGCACGAAAAACGTATATATGTATGTGTGTAGACTGAATGCAATTTTCTGGCCAGCAGTTGAGGAGCATTTGCCTTGATTTACCCACTTTGCTGGCAAATTCAATAAATTGAGTATTGATTGCAAACTGAAAGCGATTCGCCACAAATAAAAACTGTTTTGCCATTATTTAAATGCAATTTACCGAATAGCCCCAGTTTTGCTCCCATGCACCCTACTTTTCCTGGCAATTGAAGAATTCGAGTTAAATGCAAAGTAATATAATAAAAATGCCACTCAAAGTGTATCTTCAAATGAAATTCTCAACATTGCATTAATTCGTGTATTCACAAAAAGAAATTGAATAAAGTAAGAAGACAACTTAATTATTATTTTCTATACTCTTCCAGGATTGTATTATATATTATATCATATGAAATATAAATTAATAGCACTTATTTAAATTATTTAATTATCATTTTCTCATATTTCACATGTTCAATGAAAGAAAAAATAAACTATTGCAGCTTACATAGTATAACTACTAATGTTTTTCAAAGTTTATTTTTTATTTTTTATTATTTGTGTTAAAACTTAGCTGTTATGAAATAGTTTTCTATCTTGTCTTTGATTGTGAAACATTCCTTCTATTATATGAAAATCGACCGCAGAAGTAAATTTTTGCCCTATTTGCTGATTGTTTGTAAATATTTGTTTACCTTAAGAGGTTTCCTAAAAATTGTTAGTTCAATTACAGTTAGAAAATTTGCAAAAAATGTGGAAACATGCATGATGTAAATATTTCTGTTCAGTTTAACGAACTAAGCAAATATTCAACAGAAACCAAATGAATGCAAACAAAACAAAAATGAACTCGAGTATTGCAACAAGGCATATAAAACATGTAAGCTTGAGGTGGCACGAGAAACAATAACACCGAATACAACAACTATAATAATATTAACAACCAACAACAATGATTACAATATGAACATGGCTGGAACAAGGCGCTTCTGCCTTTTATAATTAAACAACGAACATATTTTGCTCTAGGGTTGATCTGGCATCAGTCGATTACAGAAGAGAGAGAGAGAGAGGGAGAGAGAGGGAGAGTGCGTCCCGCATGTGGCATAAGACACACAATTGTATGTATGTATATATAGTTATGTATATGTTCTGTGGACTCTTGCGCCGCCGAGCGTGTCCTGGCGTCCTCGCACATCTGCCGTGCGTTGATTTCCGTAGCGCGAGGGGTTGAAAAAAGAAAAGAGTGGTGCATGCTCATAGTGGTGGCAACTATGGCTAAAAATATATAACACTTACACATTGAAATAACCGTTACTTTTAGGTATTAGCTCCATGTCAAGGCTTATCAATGCCCAGAGCTGGGCTATTCTTTGGGAGGCCCAAATGGAAGGCTGTCCGTGACACAGCTCACTTCAACAGTAACAGCTACACAGCTTGGGAATACGAGCATGTGGTCTCGGCTCCAACCAGGTGATATAATTTTCATCACATCAACCCACCCAACCACCGACACACGCACTCACACACACACACGCATCCAGGTTGCGCCTATGTGACCCACTTGGCAACTAACTGGACGCTCGGCACATTCAAATCAACTTCAAGCTCATGCAAATTTAATGCCGAGCAACGCTTCAACTGACAGGGTTACGTGTATGGGGCTAGGAGGGGAGGTAGCAGCAGACTGGGGCAAGTAGTGTTGTGCAACTGACTTGCGGCTTTAGGCACCATCGGCTCATCATAGCGCAGCTGCGTGGTTGCCACTTGCTGTGCCGGTCATCTGTAGTTGTATCGTTGTATATGAGTCTGAACACAGCGAAAAAAAAGCAAATTAAAAGTCAGGAATATATATACTTGGATCAAGCATAAAATATATGAAAAATAATGTTAGCTATATATATATCTGAAGAGTATAGTGATTATCTCTAGCTAGAGATAGATCTGTTTAATCTTTGCCAAAAGACTTTCTGGTTTTCATTCCATATATGCAGATTCATAAGTTCTCAAGACAATTTCATATTTTAAATAGTAAAACTAAATTATTATCTCTATATATATCTAAACCTGAACTATTCTCAACATTCATTCTACAATTTATTTGAAGTTTTATTTATATTTATTTCCATTTTGCTTAAATGCTTTTCACATTTTGATGAGACACATTTCGAAAGCATTCACTTCAAAATCAAACGGATTAAATCGAATTTGTTTCATTTCTTAAGTTAAATTTAATATTTTCTCGATTCAATTATCGAATTCAAACACATGTTCTCAAAACCAGCTGTAAGTGATAAATGCTGAATGTTTCTCGCCGTGTAGCATCTGTCCGAGAGCGTTTGTCGGTTAATAAAATTTATATTTTTGTTGCCTGGCGGTTTTCAGCACATATTCAGGACAAGCACATACCTCGATGTTTATTGGTCCTTTGAGCTCTTATCGGTCTGGCGATGAGAATGCGCTGAGGCGTGCCCCAACTGTCAATGAGGCATATATTTTTGATTTCACGCACTTTTGATTGATGAAAGGGCCATGGCCAAAAATGTGTAAAAGCAATCCAAGAAATGCCGCAAAAGCTGCGGGCCCCAAAAGATAAACATATTCAACACACACTCTCACAAACACTCACACTCACACACACAAACACTCGCACACACACACACACACAAAATGGATAAAAGTATTGAAGTGTTTGTTTGGGACAAAAGCTCATTGATAGCTGATAAGCGGCGTATTTGCATCTCTGTGTTTTTTGGGACCAACCCCCCACCCCCCTGTGCAACTGTCAAAGGCATCGAAGGCATTCTCATTTCCGGCCAGATAAGCCACTAAGAAAACGCCGGCCCGCAATTGAATAGTTTTTTGGCCAGCAATCTTCAGTCAACTATGAAAGTCCAAGAAGTAAAATAAGTTTCAGGTCCCAGCTGCCGGGTTGAGAATTTTAATTTCCTTTAACTTTAAGCCAGGCCAAGAAAAGGCGACCAGCAACAACAGCAGCAGCAGCAATAAAATTATGCCACCTACCCCCACGCTGAAACTGAACTCAGTCACAGGACGCGTGTCCTGCTACATGCCCCTCACGCCTGCTACCCGCTGCCTAGTGCCGTCTGTCGCCTTCGGCTACGCTTCGAAGCGCCCACACGGACTGAGCTAAGCATAAGATAGATATTGTATACATACATACATATATACATATATTTATATTTATAGGGCAGTGGTCGAGGTTACGTGTTGCTGCCTGCCACACGCCACGTTTCAGTTGAGCGACTTTCGGGTAATAGTTCACTTTTCATCGCTGATAAGAAAAGCTGAAAAGCAAGAGGAAAATGCCACGCTTGCGGCTCCTACAATGTAATTTTCTTTCTTAATGTACAACTCGTTATTAATGTCCTTTTTTAATTTCATTGTGAAATGCTGCACTGCATAGAAAGAAGATAATATAAATTGAATAACAGTCAAACATAATATCTTCCAATTTATGGGCATTATATATATCCTAAACTCACATTTTCACTAAATTTATAATTTATATATATATACATTTAAGCTCATATTCATTTATATTTATATAACAAGGCCAAACTTAAATTGATTTCATTAATTATAGTATATTTTAGTATAACACAAAATTAATTAATTTAGTCCTTTGCCAATTTGGCCAGCAAACTTCATCTGAAAACTACTAATAAAAACCCAATTGGATTTTGAATAGATAACTTCAAGTTACGCTCACTAAACAAGTTAATCAATAATTTCGAAATTCAAATAAGATTTTTAAATAAATTCTTAAATTCGTAAAATAATAATGGATTCAAATGGATTATATATATTACCCCCCAGATTTATAATGTTTCCTTTGATTTTTATTTCTATTTTTATACTTAATTACTTTTAATTGTAATAAAATAAATAAATATAAATATTATTTATTCAAATTTATATGTTATATATTTATAAATTTATTTATCGCATTTCTTAAACAGAGGGCATCTGGCAGTCGTTCAGTCGGCTGCCTATAAATAAACATAATATCCCCTTCCAAGCAGCCCCGTTTCTAAATCATGAAGACACTTGTAATTAAGTGGGCCGCATTGGACACCCACGTGGCCAATAGAAGCACCCACGCAATTCGAAGGCCTTCAGGCGTAAGCTATACTAATCATGAGTGCAGTGAGTGGGAGTGGGAGTGGAAACATTCTCAAGGTCGTCTTGTGTGCAATATGAAGCTTAGACGGCAGGGATTAATATATACCATCTCCGTTTCTCTCTCTCTCTCTGTCCATAAACTTGACTCATTTTGCAAGAGCAAAATATGCTTGCTTTTAGTTTATTCGTGCAAATATTTGCAAAACATTATTAAACCCAGCCACAATTCACTTCAAGCTTCAGCCTTGCGACTGTATACAAATAATTTATGCTTGTGGATGTATAGTTGTGGTTGCTTCGTGTATGTGTTGGCGGAGAAAGGGGTGAGTGGGAATGTGCAAACTTTGGAGTCAGTCGGGCAAATAACAAAAAAAAAATATGAATCTACAATTGAAAAAGCTAAAACTTTAAGCGTACGCAAATATTTGCCATGCTCAACTTTTTCTCTTTTGCTATCTGTTTCTTTTGAGCCTTTGTGCCCCAAAAGGAAAACGGGGAAAACTCGCAACTGAGCAACGCATTCCATTGCGCTGCAGCGCGCTTAATCACATCAGAATCCAACCCACGATAAGATAAGCCCACATATATACATGTATGTATGTCGCCGTGAATATTTATTCGAGTAAGCATAAAAGAACCGAGGAGGTAAGAGTTATGTTTGTTTTCTGCTTCGTTGGAGGTTTGCTTTTGGTAAATACTCTAGCTGGTTGTGCGCATTGTTGTAAATCAAAATACGTTAAGATAATCACATTCCAGATCGAGTACTGATTGGAAGTGAAGCATATGTACTTTAATTTAAGGCAAATACACAGAGAAAACACATCAAATATATACTCGATTCAGGTGCAAAGCAAAGCTGTACCCTTGTTGGGGGTAATTTAAGTACTTTTCAGATATGTAAGGCATTATAAAAATAAAAATTATTAAATATAAAAATATTCTTCTTTTTGAAATACTTACATCATACAGTACATATAAAGTATAGTATTTATCTAGTGTTATGCGTTAACTTTCATTTTAAATCCCTGTAGAAGTCAAATAATTTGAAATTCAAAACAAAAGCAAAGCTCCTAAGCTGGTACTGGTCGAATGCGAACTCCAGCAGCTGAACAATATTTTAAACGATTCGTAACTCCATAAATATATAATGGGTTTTCCCCAAACAGGAGCAGCAGCAGCAGCAGCAGCAGCATCAGCAGCAGTTTATAAGCCGCACAAAGCATCGAAGCGAAGGCGCATTTAAGTAGCTGCCAACATGGCGAGCTTCTAAATTATATGTATGCCCCTTTGTCCCACACTTTGCCGTTAAACAACCTACACCACCTACACCTCTCTCCCCCTCCTTTAAGGCAACCCGGGCTGGCCATCTGGTCTGCTGACTGGCTGGGAAGCTACATTCAATTAATTTTACACGATGTAGCGAAAATCCAGCTAGCAGTGCGGCCAAAAAAACAAAACTAACGATAATTTAGCAACACTAACACACACTTGAGCAAGGCACGGGTGTGGCGTGTGGGTGGTGGGTGGTGAGGGGCGAAGGTGCAAAGTGCAACAAAATTTAAGGCAAAAACTACGTTGTAATAACATTTTAACGATATTAGCACGGAAAATGTGGCTGGCGTACACACAAAGCAGAATGTGGAAAGTGGAAAGCTTAACGATGCTAAGCGAGTGCAGCGCAGTGCGAGCGAGAGGAGAGTGGATAAAGCGCGAGTGGGAGCGAAAGAGAGAGAGAGTGCCATATGCAGACGCGAGCAAAGCAAAGAATATAGAGTTAGACAGTTTGGTTTGAAAGGCGAAAGGGTGGCAGGGGAAGGGCGGGCGGAAGTGCCGTAAAGCAAAAGGCTGTTAGCAGCAGCAAAGCAAATCTGTGGCGCAAATTGTTCAAATATTTTGCCTTCTGCAGTGTCTTACAACACTGGCATTGCTTGAAAAAGCGGCGAAAAATTGTGCTGTCTGCGTTCGCAACCGAGGACAAAGGACATCAAAAGCGACTCGCATTGTTCAAATGCAGCGTGTTGTTACATAATCCACACACACACACACACACACACACACCCACACATGCATGTCTTATTACATTAAAACCTCACACACAATCGAATAAACACACACACACAACTGTGCTGATAACCAGCTGAAATGGCGCTAGTGAAAAAGAGTTTTGAGCCGCATTCTTAAAGCTCGCAACGCATTATTTTCCACAACATAAATTTTACACACACACACACACACTCACATACACTCGCAGAAGTTTATGCAATGTTTTCGCTTGTTTTGCGTCATTGTCAACATTATTATTATACCCTGTAATCCGTTTACGATTTGTAAATAGGATATAATAATTGTGGTGTTATAAATGTGTTAGGCAGAAGAAGGCATATTTTAGAGGATAAAGTGGATTGCATGACAGCATTAATAGCTTCTTTAATTCTAAAATTCCGGAAATTGTTATAATTTTCCTAATATCGATTTCCAACCCATTTTTATTTTAATTAACTTTCAACTTTAATAAGCCAAGAATACAAAATGTTGCATATATATAAACTTATGCATAAATCATAAGATATGCAAATAAGGAGAATAGATAAAAAAAATTGTATATTAAAAAGAAGCTGACTGCAGGGTAACTCCTAGTCAGGCACTTGCAATTGTTCTTTCTTGGTTTTCGTTGCCGCTTTTGCTGGATGCGCTTGTTAATATAAAAGCCGTTGTATTGTTAACTTGTTGCCATTGTTGTTGTTGTTGTTGTTGTTATTGTCGTGGTTGCTGCTGCTGTTGTCTTGTGGCAAATAGGCCACAGTGCAGTTGTAGCTTTTGTTGTTGCTCAACACTTGTAAATTGTGTGATTTTTCAGCACAAGTTTAAGCAACAATGCGCCTCAAGTGAACCGTATGCCCCTCTCTCCCGCTCTCTTTGCCGCTCTCTCTTTCCTTAAAACAAAAGCGCGTGTTTGTGCTACGTGTAAGCTACTAAAATTGTAAATTACTACAATGCACACAGTGGCGGATGTGGCAGCCAAAGAAGACAACGCAAACAACAATAGCAACAACAACGCATGCACAAGCATGTAGCATACTTACGTGGGCGTCAAGTGCTTGTGAACTTTGTTTTAGCTTTAGCCATGACTTAATAAGCAGCCGCGCTTGAGCGCTTTCCGCAAGACAAAGTTGGCTCTATGAGCTTTACTAGTGAACGCTCGCATGGGAACATTTTAATGTTTTAATTTCCATAAAAATCGTTCTCTCTCTTTGATTTCTGTTTCTCTCTTTCAATGGACCCAGCAGCGAACTAGTGCATGATCTCTCATTACCGAATGCATTCTGCTTGCACCCAAGTGTAATTCATTACCTAACTGGATGCATAGTTGTATTTGTCTTTCACGAAAGCTTTAGCAATAAAAAATATAATAGTGACAAAAGAAATATGCGATGTGATACGGATTCGAAGCAACACCGTAGATAACGAATCGATTTCGTAATGGGGTCTATGCGCTGCTGGGGATTGCATTAAATGGCAAATCCGAAAGAGCTTTCAAATACTGTTAATGAATTAGCACTATTAATTAGCATAATTGATGTTCAACTATACACTCGCTGCATAACTGCCTTAATGCTATTAAGCATCAATTTAAATGGTGTTGAAAAAAGAGCAATTGAATTAAAGCTCAAAGCAGCAGCGCAGCGCGCACATTGCTTGCAGCTGAGCAAATGCTATACAAAAGCTTTTAGCTGCGATGCAAAAACAACCGCAGGGCAAACGAGAGAGAGACGGATGAGAGGTAGCAGACAATAGACAAGCCAATGTGTCAATAGATACAGGCAGACAGTGGAAGCGTGAAGAGTGAAGGGGAGGAGGGAGAGCAATAACAACACACACTGATAACAGTGAAAAGTCTGTGCAACTTTAGATGTCACTTTTTTCACACTGCATTGACAACTGACACAAGGTAAACACCTAGCGACAAGAACTTTAGCGCGACTTGTTGCTGCTGCTGCTGCGCTGTGGCTGCGCTGTGGCTGAGCTGTGGCTGCGCTGTGGTTGCTGTTGCCGGCGTCAACGTCAGCGTCTACGTCGCTAACTGACGCTATCTCTGACAGTGCGCTTGCTTGTGATTTCGTTGGCGTCGCTGGGCGTCGTTAAATTATTATGCTTTAGTGCATGGCTTGCTTATTTTTTTTATCGATATTACTTTATGATGACACAGAGCCAAAGACGCCGCAGCTGGCTGGGCTGATAAGGTGTCGCCGCTGAATAAAAGCTGAAGCAGCGCAAATTATAATAATATGCAATTTGAGGCGCCTTCAAGGAGTCGAATTGCGCGCCGGACTCAAAACGTTATTGATACTCTTGCAGATTGAAAGCACATTTTGTTTATTTTCTTAGTTTCCCTCTCTACACATCGATCACGTTGAGCGGAAGAGAGACGCGTTAATTATAGCTGATCTCTCTCTCTCTCTCTGTCTCTCACTCGCTCATCTCTATCTGTGTGTCATTAACTGTTTTTTTTTTGTATGTTTTGCTGACACATAAGTTGCACATGAGTCAGCAGATCACAGCATTTTTGGTCTTTGTTTTGATTTATTTCTCGCTTTGTGAGTGCTGCGATTAGAAAATCAAACTTACATATAAAAGAAAGGTAAGCTTTGCAAGTTCGTTATTTATGCTGGGGAAAATATAAGAAATAAGAAATATGAAGCAATCGTCGTAAAATAGCTTTAATCTTTTCGTATTTCTTATCTTTAAGACCCGAATGCACTTTATAACAGACTTTCTTGCTACTTACTATAAAAAGTTGCAATTAAGTTAGGTTGGAAAATTGTGAAGTTATCGATAAGGCGATTAATGTGAGGTGCCTTTTTAGTAGTGTTGTGTAATTAGTCTAATCTATAAATAGCCAAAAAACCAATGTGCTTCTCATAAATTTAACATTGCAGCAAATTGAAATAGTTGCGACAGCAGCGCAGATAACATTTGACTCAATTACTTGAGCTGCAAGAGGAATGAGGAGGGTCAGACAGAGTGGGAGATAGATAGATAGAGAAAGAGAGAGTGAGAGAGAGAGTGAGCTGCATTAAGGGTGCAGACAGCTGGCAGACGCTGCCTCATAATGCACTTAAGTTTATTTCTTGCAGTCTCGGTTCGCTTTATTTTGGGGGGTGAAATGTGCACGGAAGTCGTGGCATAAGGCACACATCACTGCTAACGGGACGGGATGGAAGGGGGCGCAGGGGTAGGGATACATACTCTATATACACGAAATTAACAAACATGCAATTGAGCAATTGTAAGGGAGAAAGAGTGAGAGAGAGGGAGAGGGATAGAGAGAGCGTGTTCACTCGCGCCAAAGGCAGCTGCGACATTTCAGTTGAGCATAATTAGAGCAAGCAAAGTGACATTTGTCGTGTGTGTGTGTGTGTGTGTGTGTGCGTGTTTACCTATTGCTAAATTCTTTGTACGGATTTCGAAGCTGCTCTGCAAAATTGAGCAGCGGCAGCGGCAGCAGCATCGACAGAATTTATGTTTATTTCAATTGCAGTCGAAATCCAACTCAAAGGCAGCTGCACTCGGATTCGAGTTCGACTTGTTTTTGTTTTCTTTCCTCATGCATTCTGTGCGCGCTCCAGTCTAAATTTCGTTAACGTGACAAAAATACATTGATTACATTTCTTTTTTTTACATGGGGGGTAAAACACGTGGATAGACGCGAGTCGCGTGCAACTCACGTCTGCACACTTGGCACATTTGTCTCTCATTCTAAATCGCTCTTTCTCGACACACAAAATATGCACGTAGAATCCTAGCATCCTGTGTCTGACGTTCTCATTCCCCTTCCCCTGCACCTCTTCCTCTACTCTTACTCATCTTGTTGTTGCGTTTACGTGCATGGGTCTTTGAACTGACAAATTATATTGCTCGTTGTAAGTTGCCCCCTCTCAACGAAATTCCTTTCACCGTGTGCACTCTGAACTTTCTTTATGTGTGTCTCTTCCACTCCCACTCCACACACATACACACATGTATGCGTATGTGTTTATATTTGTGTGTGTTTCTGTGTATTTTCTACACGATTCAGTTCCTTGTAGATAGTTCGACATTCTTGTAACAAAGTTTATTTTCCTTGTAACGGCACAATTGCAATGCCCTATACTGTTACAAAGTAGCTGTAGTTGTGCACTTCTCGATTTGACGCTTCTCTTTCTTATGATTGTAAGAAAAAATGTCTGTTACGTTTACACAGTATTTAACACAATTTTGCATTTATAAATTTATGCAAGAATGTGAAAAGTTGCATAACTAATTATTAATAATAAACAAACATAAAATTGTATTTGACTTCATGCATATTCATGAAAGTGTATATATTTCCAGGATATCTGCCAGTCAAACACTCTTCCTCCCTCTCCCTCTAAAGTTTTCGCTTGTTTTCAATTTTAATTTGCTTGCGTACACACTCACACACACCTTCATATATATATATGTTTGTGAGTATATACGATATGTCTCGCGATGGTTTCACCCACATACCGCCCCCCTCTCGCATATTGCTTTTTAACTACTTTCACGCATTCGCCGCAATCTTCGCCTTCATATTCAGTCGAGAACGCGAGTGTTGCCTTTTGGGTTTGCAGTTGGCAATTGTTAAATTAAAATTGGCAAAAATTGCTTTACTTTTCAGCGTGGGTCGCTTTAAGTGTTATTTGCTGCTGTTTTGCAGGTGGGCGACGCTAATAATAATAATTATTACGACTGCTCCAATTGTTTAATTGACTTCGAATTGTTCACATTGAAACGTTTTAGTGGGCCAAATGAAGAGCCAACAGCCACTTAATGTGACGAAAGTCGTCTGTTTATTTTGTATGTACTCGCTGATTGATCAACTACCTCAAAACTGACCATAAGCTATAACCAATCTTATCAGCAATTTTGGTTGCCCTAGAAAGCGACTCTGTTAACTTATCAATAAGCAAAAGTGTCGCAACGGAAATACTGAGCCATAAACAACTATTCGAGCGCACCTCGCCGCAGCGACCCGCTCAATTAACGTGTTCGTCAGCTATGCAAATGACACAACGCAAAAATAAGCGCCAAAAATTTCTTGTCATTATGTATTAAAAAGAACAGAGGCAGAATAATAACATCAGCAACAACAACAACAAGAACATCACGAGCAACAGCAATGAAAATCACGGCAGCTGAGAATCAAAATGAATGGAATGCCGCGCATGCCTAGAATGAGTTGGTTCGAGCAGCGCAGCAACGGCAACATCAGCAACAGCAGCAGTAAATATGAGATCGCACCTCACGCTCACGCTCACACTCACTCACTCACTCGCACTCACACTCGCACTCACACTCTTTGTTTCGTTCTCAGAGCAATGCTACCGGTTTTTGGTGAGGGAACAGCTGTGCCATACGTCACGACTGCGTGTGATAAGAAACAAGAAGAGAGCAAAAGCAAAAGCAGAAGCCGAAGCAGAACCAGAAACCACCACAAGCAACTATGGGGCGAACAATGCACCGCATTATGCGAAACTTGTGTACAATATGATTAAGCAAGCAACAACAACAACAACGGCGACAAAGGGAGACTCGAACTAGGCGCAGCTGCTTGCGCTGATAGCGCGTGTTGTGCTGCTTAGGCTCTCAGGTAAGTCACATAAACTCTCCCTCTCTCTCTCTCGCGCTCTCTCTTTGCCACTTACGGCGCTGCATGGCATGGAACGGTGACTGTTCTGACGCTGTCATTCGGCAACGAACGTTCGAACAACGCAGACGCAGACGCATTCGTCGCGATCGTCTCCCGGTGTGTTTACTGTTTACCGTTGCGCAGTGCAAAACTATTAATTATATTCTTTTGAGTATCTCTACCCCCAACACCCAAAAGACACTTTAAACAGTTGTTTATGTTGCGTGCTTTGTGTTGTGTGCTGTGTTTTGTGTACCATAATCGGATGACACGTGCCTGAAATACATATTTCCCCATCGACATTCATATAAAATTGGGATTACCTCGGCTTTGTTTGGCGTTACCAAAACAACATTAATAACGGTAAGTTTGGCCCAGTCCTAATATAGTGAATACAGTGGTCCCGCGGAAACGAGAATGCCTTATCTCTGAATTTTGCGAAAGTTCCATAAATGTAAGAGTTTAAGATGTGTTTTTTAATTTTAATTAAAAATCGATCAGAAAAATTGTGATTTTATAGATAGTTGCCCTAGTTCCCACTGTGGCGAGTGACCACTGTACTGGCATAGTCTGTGGCCCATGTTGACCCCAATAAGCAAGTGTTTGTGATTACGCACTAAAACAATATTTCGACTGCTTATCAATAAAAATAAAAATAAAAAAATGTAATATTCATTTTCGTGAAACGACGCCCCTCATTAAAGCGAGGCTATCATATCGGTAATTACCCAAGAGCATTATTATGCTGAGGGCTTAGCGATGACACCCCAACATAACCCCCGCCCCTCCCCCCAATCAAAACAAACCCCTCTCTCACACGCTCCAAGCGCCGTTTATGACTCAGGGATTTTTAACGTCTTTGTTTGCGCATTTATATCTAAATGTTCTCGCTCTCACTCTCGCTCTCTGTCTCTGTCGCACATTGTAGATCCCATGAGTCAGCGTCCGAGCTCTGAGAGAAAAGCACCGCTACAGGGACAACCTGGGCGATTTGTCACACTCCCTCCATCTCTCCCTCCCCCCTGCCATCACCAATTAATCAGTCAATGAGTGATCAGAAGCTGGAGAAAAAAAAAAACAAACCAAAAATGTTGACTAAGCCAATGCGAAGCTGGAATTGAAAAATGCCTTGTTTTAGCCATGTTTTTTAAATGAGGAAGCTCGAATCGATTAAAAATATAATAGAAATTAATATATGGAATGGTTGGCAACTAGCGGAGAAAAATTAGAAATATAACAAAAAATGTAAATTGTTTTTTTTAGCTGACATTCTTCAAAAGTAACCCGATTTTCATAAGCAAGACTTTTTTAATTAAATTCACGTATGAATTTGACTGTTAGATATACAAACGAATTTAATTATTGCTTATTTATTGTTGTTTATCTCGAATTGGTTTCTTTAGAGTGAACCCTCGCAAAAGGCAACCCATTCAAAAGTAATTGAAATTTATCAATTTGTTCGAGCAGACTAACTATTACCATATCAGAAAATTGTTAACAATTTTGCTACATGAATTGCAATTTTCTCTAAATTAAATTTGTTATTACTTTGATTGCGTAAGACGACTGATAAAATGTGGCTTCCTTATGGCCAACAACAGTTGAGTTGATGGTGCCACAAATGCGATTGATTGCGCTGCTAATGAGAAGCCAATTGAGATTGCAGATAGAGATAGCAGTGGTAATACTAACTGGCCAAGTCAGGGCGTTATTTGACTTGATTACAAGGCGGCAGCAAGTGGCAAGTGGAGCATGCAACAACACGCGCAGGCGGGCAGCAGAAGGAGAAGGGGGAGTGGGCAGTTATTCTTTGAAACCAGTTGCAAGTCAGAAGTCAGTCACCTGTCCGGGGGGGCCACACACACACACATTCACAATTGGCCAAGATCCGAGAAATGAGATGGTACCAATGACAATGGTGTCGACAACATTAGCTACCGTTAGCTCGGCGGCACATTAAAAGGCGAATGCCGATCCGATTGCCAATTTACGATTGTGTAATTATGTTTCATTGATTTTCCATTGAAAATGTCAACATCATGCCACAAATGGAGCGCACTTCAAAAAGGGGAGCTAACAATGGCTTGGCCTTAACATTTGGCCGAGTGCTCCTAACTAATTGCAACAATGGTTGCCAATTGTAATGTGAGCCTGGTCTGAGTAACGCCAAATGTGTTTTCCATTTGGCAACAGTGAATTTCCTTTTAACCACAATTTGTCAATTGTTTTGTTGTCTTTTTTTAATTTAATCTAAATATTGAAGCAATTATTTTGGGCTCTTGGCTTAATCATCACTTAACTTTAAAGTGATGACTGAGTTTGATTTAAACTGGAAAATTCAATTTGGATTAAGTTTAGATATTTATGTGGTCAATACATATTATATAAGCAGGCCTATTGGCAAATTGACTGATTTACTCAGTGAAAAAATGAAGTTTTTTCTTCTCTCGAATTAAGTTTTTCTGCAGATGCTTTAAAATGACCCGAACTGGCCCCTTGGCCACGTTGTGCAGTTAACACAATTGCGCAATTATTGGAGAAGTGATTTATTATTTAATTGTTTGTCATTGGAGTGACAACAATTAATTATGCATAATGCAGAGCAAAAAGGGAAAAAAACTAAATAAATTCATTTCAATAAATAAATAGGGGATATTATCAATGCAACAGCTGCCAATGTGTGCAAATGCATGTTGCATGTCTTACACGCAATTATAATTATGATAATAATTATAATGATAATCAAAATTAATTGGGAGCAATAAGAGCGGTTTAAGCAAATGTCAAAAATGCTTAACACAGCGCTTATAATTTATTGCTCGTATTTTGCACTTTTACAATTTAATTCATTTTCATACTGTTCATCCGTTATTTATTATTATTTTTATTTTAAATGTCGAACCTATTAAAAAGCTGCTTATAATACATAATTAAAGAGCGGATTAATTAAGGAAATCCGCATAAAACTACCACAGAGCCGCAAACCCGAGTGCCCCGATCTTCCACTCAATTAATAAAAATGCGAAATTAAATCAATAGCAAAATTATCAAGTTGATTTTGAAGTCCGTTGATATTCGCATAAACGATTAATTACCATTGGCAAAATGCATTTTAATAAATCATTTTGCAGATTGCAGAATTAATTTATACTTGATTTATATATTTAAAAGTTCCTAGATTGGCAAATTGATTCTTCTTGGGATTTAATTATTTTATTTATTATTGTTTAAAAGACTTTTCCAAAATAACAATTGAGTGTTTAATTTTTCAATTGAGAATTGCCACAAATTTGTTTCACATTTAAAAAATAATAAAAAACAATAAATGCTCTGCACTTTAACGTATGTATTCTGAATAATTTACGCTAGTTTATTAAATTAAAATTTCTCGATTTACGGTAAATTCTGCTTCTGTCAGTCAAAGAGCCAGAAATAACTGGGATGAGTAATTGAATTTCATTTTGAATGAAAGATGAACAAATGCAAAATTGCTTTAAATGTGAATAAATCGAGTATTTAAGAACACAATTAACTGGGCCAAGAATATCTGAAATGGCTTTTGTTATCAGCTTAAAAAAATTGAATTAAGTTTTGGTAAAAAGCCTCAATTGTATTCGATTTGGATTTGATTCGAATATTGTGTTTGAAAAGTGCCGTTAACTATTGCCGATTGTGCTGCGACTCGTGTTGCATAACTGATGAGCTATTTCATCAATGCATATACCCTGTTCTGCTGGAAAAATAGGGCATATACATGAACAGACAAAAGCAGAAGACAAAAGCTTGAAAATTGCGAATTTTTATTTTGTAGAATTAAAGTAGTTCTGAATAATTTGGAAAAATTACTTATTTCATAACTGTTAAAGATAAACTTGAAACATAAGTTAGAACTCAGTTTTCATAATATTCTTAAGTATATCTTTAAATATACAATTTTATATATTGTAGTAATAAGTAAGAGTAAAAATAAGAATATATATCTCAAACCTACAAATTATACATTGATAGAGCAACAATCCAGCATTAAAATATTTTCCAGGGTGTTCATAAACTATACACTCATCGATATAGTTCAACTAATTGGGTTCCCTGCTCAGTCCATCAGAAACATTATCATAGATATACCGAGAATATTGGTTGCTTTACGTTGGATATGTTTACCATAATCAGATGATAATGAAGATGTTGATGGCCTGATGGAACCAGTTTTACAATCTAAACAACTCTATTCGAAAATGTTTATTAACAAATTGCAATTTGCATATGAATTTGATTTGTTGATACTTTTGCTTATCGATCTGCTAATTAAACAAAAAGAATCCACTCACAATACACATTTGATTACATACAAAATAATAGCTCCCATTTCTTGAGAACCCTCCCTTGAGAACCACTCCCTCTCTCGCTCTCTCTCACAGCGGCAAATTCGACAGCTCAGCGAATCGGAATGCGCATAAATTTATACGCTATTAAACACTGGTTGTGGCTCAGCTCAATTGTTAATACAAAAACGTGCTTAGGGGTGGGGATTGCTGTTGTTGTTATTGTTGCTTTTATTGGCTGCTGGACATTTGTAATGAGCATTTTCCTTATACACAACGGAGTCGTGTTTATTTTTCTTCTCTGTTGCTATTGTATTTTTAATGAGCTTCTATTAGAATAACTCATCTTTGGCCTTAAATATCGATTCGGTTGTTTGCTATTTTCAGTCTCCCTTCATTTTTTTCTTCTTTTTTAATCAATTGAAAATTAAAGAAAATTGCCGCTGCTGTTGCTGCTGTTGCTGCTAATGAGCCGCATTAAATTGTTGGCTGTAAATTAACACCACAAAATGCAAATAGACCAGGGGGGAGTGGGAGTAGGTCGTTGGTTAGCCGGCTTCAGGGCGCACTTTGTGGCCGAGCTAATCTAATTAGTTCAGCCCCCAGCCACGGTGGCAGTCAACGAAATGCGTTAATCCCCAGTTGTATATATTTATTTTAATTAGATTTTCGAGCATTAAAAAAATAAAAAAAAAACGTTCGCTTCAAATTATGTGTATCGATAGCGCAGTTGATCGTTTTTTCCGCATGCGACATCTAGAGGGCGCCAGCAGTTGCTCGCGTAGTAGTAGTTCAGCACTGTTTCTGCGTCGTTTTGCAGCACTCAAAAATGCCATAATATACCTGTTGACTCACTCTTCCACGCACCAGCATACGCTAGCTGCACTGCTCTAACGCACAGGCCGCGCCGCCGAGGGTCGGCTCGTTTCATCGCGCCTTCATTCGACCAAGTTGACTCACTCTGCGCGTATGACTTGGCCAGCTGTGCTGCGCTTCCACGCACAAAAAAAAAAAATAAAAACCAAAGAAGATTTCACTTTGCTTCAAGTAGAAAACTTAAATCGAGTGAGACAGTTAAAGCGAACGAAATTGTTGTTGGATTGTGCGCGACGGGAAAAGAAAAGTGGGGGCTATAGTCGTTGTCACCATGCGGCTACCGAAGTTGCTGCTACGGGAAACATAAAAGAAATTTGACTGCTGGTTGCCGCTGCTGCGCCGACGACGTCATCATTCACAAATACAGACGCACACACACACAATCACACAGGCACTCATTGAGTTTGTTGTTGCTGGATTTGTAAATTATGAAAGCAATTTATCAACTGGAAATAAAACCGGAACAGCAAACCACAAAGTTCTAGCGAAAACAAATTAAATGCTCATTGATCGTGTCGGCAGAGCCAACAACAAGTAATAGTTACAGCAGGAGCGGTTTGAGTGTAGGAAGAGGAAAAGCGCACAGCTGAAAAAAGAGAAATACAAAGAGAAGGCAAATTGAAGAATCCGCAGCACTGGAGTGTTAGACAGAGATAGTAACAACAACGACTTGTTGCTTGCACACACATGCACACACATATTTATAGACATTGTGTTATACGTTTGATTGTGTGCGTGTGACCTTTGTTGTCTTCGTTTCTCCCCTCGAGCATTTTGTTGTGTGTAAGTACGCTAATAAATTTATTCAAACAGCTAAAAGGCAACGCGTTTAATTGCAAGCTCATAAATGTGTACAAACAAAAATCTTCAATGGCAGCAGCAGCAGCCACAACAACAAATTAAACAAATCAATTACAAAATGTTACCCAAAACTGGACTGTTAAACTGGACTGTTACGCCGTTTTCACTGTAAATTCTGCACTGTTAACGATTACTTAACACTTTTCGATTATTATTCTAAATTAATTACGCTTTTGCTGACGTGAAATGCTCTTCGCCATTTCTGATAAGATAAAATGCTGTTTGAGCAAAACCGCCCACAGTTTATCATTTGCTCAACTAATAATACACACTATATATATATATATATATATATATATATATATATGTGGCATTCTGCAAAACATAATTTATATGAAAAACTTTCCGTTGTCTTTCTTAAGTTGTGGGCAAATATATAAAAAGTGTGTTTATTTATATATTATTTCACTATTATACACAATTCCGCATCCGTTCCAAGAGAGCGTGTGACGAAAGTGAATAAATATATACAGTTTCAATTATGTATTGAAATTACATGCAAACAAATGCATATTGACATTTTTTAACTTATATCAATTGAATTTTGCATTGAAATTCCGAGACATAAAAATATGAAATTTAAACGTGGTTTACAGTATGACAGTTAACAGTCGCTGTTATATGCTATAAAATTGTTTAACATTGTTGTTTTGGTTGTTGTTGTCATTGTTGTTTCCCATTGAGTGAACAATGATAAGCAACGTACTTGGTATTGGATGGTGCATTGTGTGTGCGGAGAGTGCGTAAGAATAACAAGAAATCGAGTTGAAAAAAAAACAGAAAACTAAACAATTCAATCAAAATTGCAATGCAGCTTTGTGCGTTCAACCAAATTGATTCACTTTTTCTTATTTCCTGCACAGAGCACGTAGAACGCACAATAAGCGAATCAATAAAAACGTAATAAAAGAAACGGAAAGTTGCACATTTTTTAATAATCAATTTGAACAGATTAAACATAAGTAATACTATAATAAATAATTTAAATAATAACTTGAATCAGATAACAGAAGATCTACATCGTATAAATAAATAAATAACTTAAAAATAAAAATTGAAAATAATGGATAGCGAAATAATAAAATCTGCACAGATAAAACATAAAGTTGAATATTAGATTTAGAGTAATTCACAATTTTGAAATATTTACATATAATTTTAGATCGAAAACCAATACAAAATGTGCAGAATATTTAATTATGCGCAATGCGAATAATTTTCTTTGTATCACCTTCACTTGTGCACCATAACGAGTGTGCAGTGTACCTTGAGTTTTTTATTATTGTGCAAATTGCAAACGTGACGTTTTATTTTTCTGGTAGCCCACAGTCCACGCTGAATCATCCACAAGTGCATGAATATATATATATAAATAAATATATGAGCTGCAGTTGACAACGCATTGCTTTTTACAGTTTGTGAGCCACTGCCTGGGGGGCAGTTTGTAGTTAGCATTTTGTCTAATTGCATCTACTTTTTAGCCAAAACAACAACAACAGCAGCAAGATGGAGACACACGTTGAGCTGCAGATGCTGCCCATCAGCAGCAGTCGAGTGAGCAGCATCAGCAACATCAGCAGCAAGGAACTGGATCTGGACCGGCAACAACGACAGTCGCCCAGCAACAGCAACAACAACAATAATAACAATAACAATAATAGCATAACCCCATCACGTTTGGCCCCATCCAGTTCGGGTAATTCAATTCATGAGGTTGTCGCAACGACGACGGCTGGAACGTCAAAGCAGCTCTTTCAATCAGCCGCTGCAGCACATGGTGGCTTGGATTCGTTGGCATTTGTGGAGCACGAGCAGAATTATATAGCCGTGTCACAGTTGCCGCCGCCACATCCAACTGTGGATGCAACCGTGTCGAGGAATCCTTCAACGACGGGCGGTCGACACGAGAAGAAGATCGGACATCGGCGGGTCGCCGAAGGTGGCGAAGTCACGTACAAGAAGATCAAATCCAAACAGATTATGGGCTCCATTCAGTTGGGCATCCAACATACCGTTGGCAGTCTGGCCAATAAGCCCAAACGGGATCTGCTTATGAACGATTTCTGGGAGATGGAAACAATTGCGTTTCCGCCCGAAGGTTCCTCGCTGACGCCAGCGCATCATTATAGCGAATTTCGATTCAAGGCGTATGCCCCGATTGCGTTTCGTTACTTTCGCGATCTATTCGATATCGAACCGGATGACTTTCTAATGTCGATGTGTGCATCACCGATGCTGGAACTCTCGAATCCGGGCGCCTCTGGTTCCATATTTTATTTGACCGACGACGATGAGTTCATCATCAAAACGCTGCAAAAGAAAGAGTGCGAATTTCTGCAGAAGCTGCTGCCCGGCTACTACATGAATCTCTCACAGAATCCTCGAACGTTGCTGCCCAAATTCTTTGGTCTCTATTGCTTCCACTTCAACTCGAAGAATGTGCGACTGGTGGCGATGAACAATCTCCTGCCCTCCGACATTAAGATGCATGCCAAATACGATCTGAAGGGGTCCACGTTTAGGCGCAAAGCGTCGAAGGCGGAACGCCAAAAGGCCAGTCCCACATTCAAGGATCTCGACTTTGCCGAGCACCATCCGAATGGCATTTTTCTCGAGGCGGACACGTACACGGCGCTGATGAACACCATCAAGCGGGATTGCATGGTGCTGGAGAGTTTTCAGATAATGGATTACTCTCTGCTGGTTGGCATACACAATCTGGATATTGCGGCCAAGGAGAAGCGGGAGGAGCGTATACGGAATGCGCGTGCCAAACGGGAGCGCAGGGAGGGAGGTGCACATCAGCCAGCTGGGCCAGGCGGAGCTGCACCGCTCGCCACGGATGATGATGCACCCGAATCCGATCAGTTCAATCAATTGCAATCGGTTGCCTCATTTGCCTCGATACCGGGCACTTCAGCAGCCGGATTAAATCGCACACGCAGCATGAATCGTCAGCGTCTCGTCGCTCATTCCACGGCCATGGAGTCGATTACAGCGGATCTGGATGCCACACTGGAGGAGGTGGGTGATGAGCCGATGGGCGGCATCCCTGCCCGCTCCGAGAACGATGAACGGCTGATGCTCTACATTGGCATCATTGACATTCTGCAGTCGTATCGCCTGGAGAAGAAGCTGGAGCACACATTCAAGAGTCTGCTGTACAATGGGGACACGGTGTCCGTTTGCCGGCCATCGTTCTATGCGAAACGCTTCCAGGATGCCATGGGCAAGCAGGTGTTCAAGAAGACGCCCACATTTCCACTCAAACCTTCCCCCTCCAAGCGCAAGACGCCCTCCTCCGCCAGCACCGGCGGTCGCATCGTTCGTGCCTCCAACAACACGGGAGCCGCTGCCGCTGCTGCTGTGGCTGCTGCTGCAGTCATCGTCGTCGGACCTGGCAGTGCACCGCGTCCCGAAACACTCTCCATACCGTCAACGCCGCCACCCGAATATTATACGACAGCGGATGCTTCGACAACAACGCTGCAACAGGACACGAGTCCCACAACAACAGAAATATATTCGGATGTGCGCTTGAGTCCCGATGACGACACGCTTGCCAAGGGCAGCGGTGGCGTGGGAAATGGAAATGGAAATGCAAGTGAAAATGACATAAGTTCAGAAGAGCATACAAACAATGAGACGCCAGAGCAGCAGGAGCAGCAGATGCAGCAGGAGCAACAGCAGCAGCGCACCTTGCATTGGATCGAGCCCAGTGTGGAGGTCGTGCAGGTGACAAGTGCGAACCATGTGGATGAGAAGCCAACGCCACCAACCACGCCCACCCCGGTGGAGGTGACGGCCAACGGGAAGCCAACATCAGGAGCGTTCATCACCAAAACGGGCCACATTCAGACGCCCAGTTTTACAACGACACTCGTGCTGCAAGCGGCGCCAGAGTAGCTGTAAACTATATATATATATATATATATATATACATGTATACCTCTCCACAGATTGGTGCTGGCTTTTACTTCGCTTCCACACACACACTCACACACCCCCTTTGCTTTGTTTGTGTGTTTTTCTGGCGCTGCGCTCGTTTATCTTGATTAAACAAATACCAAAAACGAATATGTGTATTCGATATTAAAATTTATGTGGCGCGTTTGTTAATTGACTGTTATCCCTCCACGCCCCCATACACACACACACACCCAAATACACACCCAAACACACACTCACACACACCCAAATACACACTCACACACACTCCACACACAGGCTGTTAGCACGCAACTTGTTTAAAGCTTCAAGGCGAAAAATGAAAGCAATTTTCTATATTTTCCTTTTCTTTTCCATTTGTCTGTTTAAATTTTTAACTACTTTCGCTTTTCTTTTATCTGTGTGTGTGTGTTTGTGTGTGTGTGTTGCCTGCTAAACTGGAGTTATTCTTTATCAACTTGAGAATTATTCATTCTGATATTATGATTATTGAAAATGTATTACGTTTATCGAGGAACTCTTAGGAAATGCATATTTTTCTCTGTGCGCAAGTTTTTGACACTGTTTATCCATGTATTTGTATTATAAAATGCGTTTATCTGTATTCTAGGATGCTACTTATTGTATATACGTCTAACAAGAACAATAAATCGATTATTAACATTATAATAACAACTGAATTTAAATAAAGTTCAAATTTCAATTTGTGAATAGGAATTTTTTGGCTCAAAATCATATTTTGTATATACAAACATTAAGTCAAAATATTTATGTCTTGTTATCAAATTAGTTGTCCGGGCGCATTGCTTTGCTTATTGCGCACGGAATAACATTAAGAAATTACGAGCGTAATCCCTGCAAGTAGCAGGACAACAACGCATTATCCTTTCGTCCCTTTTAATACCCTGTACTCATTAAAAATGGGTAAAAACGGCGTAATGGTTTTGTGCATAAGTATGCAACACAAAACTTCTCCGACATTATAAAGTATATTTACTTTTGATCAGAGCACATATGGAATGCATAAAAAAGAGTTCGCTTAAGTTTATTTAATCGATATATATCGATTTCCGATAGCAATAAGAGTATCAAGTTGAATGCATTAGAAATGAGAGATCTTCCACACCTGCTTACATTAGAGTATAAAAAATAATAATAAAAAAATTAGCCAAACATATTTACCTAGATTCAGGGTATATCGCAGTTGAACTCGACTCCAGCTTTTTTACTGGGTTTCATTTGGATTTGCGCCGACATCAAAAGCTTTTTATGTATTTCCTTCTTTTAGGCTTTTTGCCCTGCGCAGTGCTTTAAGGGCGCTGACAAATATTAATCGCCAGGAATATATATATATATATATATATTTGCGCTACTTACTCACTTGTGTTGAGCCCTTGTCCTCTCCCTCTTTCTCTCGCTCTCCATGTGTCCCGCTATAAATCACTTAATGATTTTCCATATTGGTATTAAGTACCGTTAATTTTTATCGCCTTGCAGCAGCCATATTTATTGGCCAAGCTGAAGCAGAGCGCAGTTAAACAAAGCTCCTTCCCCCTCCCCCCTCTCCCGCTAGGCGTGTAAAGCTCTTCATTAATTAGCCGAGGCCATCGTTTTTTATGCCGCGTCGTTAAGCGGTAAAACTTTGCAATGCTTTTACATCTTTTAAGCGCTGCAACAACAAAAAAATAACAGTAAAAAGCAATCAAATTTATTTTTAAATATCATTTTGAAAATCGCATTCATTTAAGTCGCCCAAATGTTCCGACAAGTGTTGTAGAAATCAAATAAAGAATTAATAAAACACTGTGAGCCAATACAACATAATTAATTGAATAAACATGGAAACTGTGAGAAACGAGTAAACGCTGCGAAATTACTAGTTATTTGTAATAATAAATAAACAATGATATTAATTAAAGTCAATTGTAAAGCAAAAGTTGTTCCGGAATGTTTATTTTGCTTCTCACGTAAATTATTAGTTAAAAACGGCTCATATTAATTGGTGGAAAATATTGAAACATGCTCAACAAACTGCCTCAGGTAAAATATTGTTTTAAACATTTCAATATACGCTTGCAGAGGGTATTACAACTTTGATGTCAAGTTTGTAATGCTGCAGAAAGTATATATATCCAGGATCTGCAGCCCATGTCGAGTCGAATCGAGTTTGTCCACATTTCTGAAGCTTATTCTTGAAATTTATTATGGAGTGGAGCGGATCGAATCTCTATATCGTATAGCTGTCATAGGCACAATTAGTAGAAAAGAATATTTTGAACTTGGACAATTTTATCCTTGCTGAAATGTAGTTATCAGATTAACGCCGGTTTTAGAGTATTTTATATTCGATTCTTTTTCGAATAGATTTTTCCTGTTATCATTTATGATTTTTTTGAAATGGTTTTCATTTGTATTTGGGATTTATTTACAAATGCATCGATGCGTATTTGTAGGAATATTTATGGCAGTGTGCATGGTTTTTATGTACTTACACTGTAAAATACACTCGGCAAATATTTGTGCAATTTTCAAACCATAACCAAACAATGTTGCATACTTTTTGGCAACACAACAATTATATTTACGGAAAAAGTTGGTGGTGGTTTTGGTGCGTTTTAGTCGACAGCCAAATATGTTTGGCAACATTGTAATTATTCCAAAACAAAGCTGAAAAACATAAATAAATATTCTGTTACAAGTGGAAGCCGCAAAATGATATTTATATATATATATATATATATATATTTTTGGGTTGATGCTATTTGCTATGCGTAAACCCCCCCCCAAAAAAAAGCATTAAGCAACAAAAATTGAAAAGCACTCGGCTACACAAAATGTGCGGCATAATTACTTTATTTCATTTACATAATATAGCGTAAATGCTTTTGGCCAACATTTGCATTTACAGAGTCCTCCCAACTGTTGGCCAACAGACAGCTGCGGAGATTTCAATGGCCAGGCCAGCAAATAGTCATTTGGGCTGTGAAATCTGCATAAATACCTGACCACAATTTGGCATCACATCAATTACTTTGAAATTATAACGCAATTATATATGTACTAGAGTGGAGTGGGAAGGACGAACGACAATAGCAACATAAATATAACTTCTTGCCACACCAGGCAGCACAGACTCTCTCTCTCTCCTCTCTCTCTCCTATATATATATTTTGCTGTAGTCCTTTACTCTAATTATGTCTGCCATATGTCAAATGCCATTTTGATAACACAAACTTTGCATGAAGCCTGCCTCCGAAGACCATTCCCAAAGCTCAAATCGAAACCTTAGCCAAAATGTCCTGCTTAGAGTTGGGCACGTGATGAATACGGGCACGAAAACTGTAGCAGATTTTAGAGTAATGCCGGAATCAGTGCAATTTCCTGATTAACCACATAAATGTTATTTAATTTTAATCTCAATCAAGCAATAATTGTGACATAAATAAACTAATTATATTTTTTTAATGCCATTTTTATTTATTTAACTTTAGTTTTTAAGCACATTTCACGCGCCCATCTCGAAAGATGTCTGGAAATGTGTCTTGTGTCCGTTGCTTGTGCTTGTCTTGCAAACTTGTCTTAAATTTGTTAAATGTCATCTCGTCCAGGTCAGTTAGCTGACCAAACGCACACATACACACACACACACACACACACACACTCACACACACATACGAAGGACCTCAGAGGCCAACTCAATTGAACAAAATAGATGAGGCCGACATCAGACGTGTTATATTGATTAAAATGATGATTTGTGTTGCTGGGCGGAAATTTAATTTTTTCTGTAACGGATATTAATATGTATAAATGTATGTATGTGTGTGTGTGTGTGTGTGTGTGTGCAGCAGACCTGATTCGTTTATTCATGTGTGTGTGTGTGAATACATTTAAACTTATTCTGTTAGCCACGTTAGTTGTTGACATTGGTTCAATGCGAATGCGATTGGCGCCTTGGGGCGTGTTGCATATTAATTCAGCAACCGTCAACCGTTGCGTTAAATTTAATGAATTTAAATAAGTTAAGCAAATGAGGCAATTTATGATTTGCATTTAATAAAGTTCTCCTCGCTTCCTCTCTCCCTCTCCCTCTCCCACTCAATATGTTATCTGTTTGCTTCGTGGTGCAGGCGGGATGTCCTTTCAGCGCAGCTACAGCAAGGTCTGGTGGGGCTCCGATAGCCAACAATTGGGCAGCAGCTTCACCAGCGGCGGCTTTTACTCGCATTACAATAATCTCTGCCAGCAGCAACCACAGCAGCATCAGCATCAGCATCAGCTTCATCATCAGCATCAAACACAGCAGCCCGCATCGCTGGACAGCGCTTTGCAGCGGCATCTGGGCCACTCGGGCAATTTGTCCAGCATACAGGAGGTGGACGATGAGCAGAACAGCTCCAAGCTGTCCTGGCACAAGCACGACAGTCCCGGCAGTCTGCGCAGTCAGGTGCGTTATCTTATTTTACCAAATATTATTTTTTTACATAATATATATATATGCGTGTTCCCCTTTCCACTTTTGTTTGCTGAAATGTTTTTTTTTTATCTCATTTCTTTTTTAAGTCAACTCAATTTTGGTTTTAATTTAAAGTTTCTGCTTTTGGTAAATTCAATTAAATATAAACAGAAGTATTTCCAATAATCAGTCTTGTTCTTATGTATATTTTTAACTTGTGTTTTAATTATTTAATTAATTTTTTAATTTTTAATTTTTTAAGCATGTTCTTTATTGCTTTGCGATAAATAACTTACTTCATTTATTTGTATGCCATTTATTTATTTATTGCTATTTATTGCATTCAATGCTTAACTTTTAGTTTAAAAAATAAAAATAATTTTTTGTTATTAATTATACATTTTTATATAAAAAAATGGAAATTTGTTTTTCACTTCACTTTTACTTGTTTTACTTTATTTCTTGCATTTAATTGCCCAAATTTATTTTATTTTTCTAATTTAATGCATTTAAATTTAAATTTTAAAATATTTCAAATGATTCCTTTCACATTTTCCCTATGCTAATATCAGATATTTTGTGTCTCTTGTGTGTTTTTGGAATGTCCGCAGGATTCGGGCTTCTCGGACAATGAGGAGCAACAGCAGCAGCAGAAGCACCAGCAGCAGCACAATAGCCCAGCAGCAACAGCTGTGGCTGCCACGCCCTGCGGCTCGCCCACATCGTTACAATCGGTTGCAACACCGCCCACTGTCATCCGTCGCGTGGGCAAATCGTCCTTTTACTCGCCGCTGGTCAGCGTGACACGTCGCATATCCTTTAGTGGCATGCAACAGCAGCCTGATGTGGCACATGAGCCACATGATAGCGTTGCCAATGATGACAATGGGGACTTGGAGGCCAGCCGCAGTCGCCTCTTTGAGCAAATCGATAGCCTGCAGCTCGATGGCGATAAGGATATGGTTGAACAGAGTCCTGCAACACCACCGCGACCCGCTGTGCGGCGTCGCAAGCGTTTAACGCGCCTCAAAGCAACCAAGCTAGAACAAGAGGAGCTGCTGGTTAGCGACGTGGAGACGCCACCGCCACCCTACAATAATGAAACTGTTTATCTGGGCGAGGCGCCGCCGCCCTACAACAATGAAACGGTTACATTTGGCGGGCAGGAAGAGGAACCGGAGCCGGAGCAGGAGCAGGAGCAGGATCACGATGACACACTCAAATTTGAGGCACTCTCCCCGCTGCGGAGTCGCTTCACGGCCAGCACAAGTACGCCCAAAGCAAAAACAAAGCCAAAATCGCAGAACGAGCCAGAACAGGAGCAAGCCACACAATTCTGGCTAGCGGAGCAGCGCTGGAACTGCGAGCCGGAGGTGATGTGCATGCTGCAGCACAAATCGATTGCCCAGGAGGCATACAAGAACTTCACCATCACCACGAGCGCTGTAGCGAAACTGATGCGTCAGCTCCAACAGCAGGCGCTCCAACTACAGGCGCACTTCGAGCGCTGCGAGCGAGTGCTCAGCGGACTGGTGGCCACCACGTTGCCTGAGGCGCTGGTGGGTGCCACACAACTACTAACGCACCTAGATGAGTTCACCTGTGTGCTTGAGCGTCGCGGGGTCTTCTTCAATGATGCACGCGTGGAACGGCGACGCTACGAACAGCATCTGGAGCAGATACGCACGGTGAGCAAGGATACGCGTTACTCGCTGGAGCGACAGCATTACATCAATCTCGAATCGCTGCTGGACGATGTGTGCCTGCTCAAGCGGCATACTCTGATCACAATCCGCCTGATCTTTGAGAGACTCGCACGGATTCTGGTGCTGAGCCTCGAGCAGAGCAGATGTGATCTGCTGCTGCGCGCAAACATCAACATGGTGGCAACCCTGATGAATATCGATTACGATGGCTTCGCCTCGCTCTCCGATGCCTTTGTGCAGAATGAGGCTGTGCGTGCTCTGCTCGTCATCGTCCTGGATCACAAGCTGAGCTCGGTGCGTGCGCTCGCCCTGCGCGCTCTGGCCACACTCTGCTGTGCCCCCCAAGCCATCGCCCAGCTGGGCAACTGTGGCGGCATTGAGATCGTGCGCGATATACTGCAGCCCACGGCTGGCGGCAACGAGCGTGGCGCCATTGAGCGACGGGAGGCGGTCTCACTGCTGGCCCAGATTACGGCCGCCTGGCATGGATCCGAGCATCGTGTGGCCGGTTTGAGGGCCTGCGCCGAGTCACTGGTTGCCGGGCTGGCGGCGCTGCTGCAGCCGGAGTGCTGCGAACAGACGCTGCTGCTGTGCGCCGCAGCATTGAATAATCTCAGTCGTATGGAGGTCACCTCCCACTACTCCATCATGTCCAATGAGGCCATCTTTAAGCTGATTTCCACGCTCCAGCATCAGACCAGCGGCATCAGCGTTTTTCTCTATGTAAGTGCCACATTTTGGCTCTGTATATTTTTAAATAAATAAAAACTCAGGGTTGCAAGCTGTGTGTGTGTGACGTAATAGTTATAGATCTGATAGAACTGATATCTGAGCAAATTATATTAATTATTCATGTTTCCATTTGTGCTTACATATCAAATTATTTTGGAGTTACATTCTCAACTTTATTTTCGAATTCATTTCCCCTAAAATTAACTTCGCTTCCAGCCCTGGTTTTAAGCAATTTTATTGAAAGCATTGCTTGTAGTAAAAGCTCGTAAAATTTATTTGTGCATTTGCAAAGCAATTTTTTCCCAATCTTGCCCACAATTTTTCATTTGCTTTTGCCCCACACATACACACACACACACACACACACACACACGCACGCACAATCAGACAAGGAGACAGACAGAAAGACAGACAGATAGACAGACAGACAGACAGTCTCTGTTTGTAAGCATTTTGTGTTCCTTTTGCTCATCAGCATTTTGTGTTTGTTTTATCATTTGAAACAGGAGCAAATCGTTGGGATGCTGCAGAACATGTCGCTGAACAAGAAGTGCCATAGCCACTTGGCCAATGGCATCATCATAAATTTCATCACGTCCGTTTACCAAACGGAATTTTACAGGACGTACGACTCACGTGCCGAATGCGATGCCCAGCGGCGCAGCATTAAGTCAATACTCTACACGCTCACCCGGCTGGTGCAGGGCTCGCACACGCTCGCCGCCGAGCTGCTCGAGCAGTGGCGCCTGCCCGATCTGCTGCGACAGTCGCTGGCAGCTGGAGCAGCTCAGCCAGCTCGCTGCGCCGCCCAGTTGGATCAGAGTGGCTACGGCGGCGACATATCGCATCTGGCGCGACAATTGCTGCAGGCACATCAGCAGGAGCAGCTGCTGCTATCCACTGGAGGAGGCGCATCAACATTCAGCAGCAGCCACCAGACGCCCCAGGCTCAAGCTGGTAGAACATCATCGTCACTGCTGCCAGCAACATCGTTGAAATTCAATTTAACACGTCAGGAGAGTTTTGTTTAGTTTTTCGACTATCGAGCACCCATCGCTGCCACCTGAGTGGCTAGTCCTGGGCACGTCCTGTTGGACCCGGACGTGCGTCAAGTGTTATTACTTGTCTGGTCACTGCGTGACCCGTTTTGTCCTGCTTACTTCCTGCTATCTGTTTCCCTTTGCTTGTCAAATGTAAACGAAGTAATTTTTATATTTTCGACCAAGCAAAAAACATGGCAAAAAGGATGAGAAACATTTATTTTGTTTGTTATTTATCTGTGCTTTTGCATTTTTGTGTTTGCAACAAAAATGCTAGAAAAGTGCAGCGTCATCTTCTCTCCCACTCTCTCTCCCTCTCATTCTCTCTTTTTATTATTACATATTCATTATAAATGTCAAGTTGATTGTAAATATTTTCATACGGCTGGCAAATACGAAATACCAAAATTAATGATTCTTAGTCGCCTTTGTGCCAAATATTGTATACTTACAGCAAATTATATTGTACACTTATTCATATATACATACACATACACATACACATATGTGTATTGAAGAATATTAAGTTAAGTAAGCCTTCATCTAAACAAAGTATTAAAATAATATCCAGTTATTATTTATGTTGCAGCTTCTTATACTTGCTTGCAGTGTTCTTTGAGTTTTGAATCAAATTTATTGAATATTAAATACATAAAGATTAAACAGAGTGTTTGGCTTGTAAAGTAAGAATTAATACCATAATTTGAAATTAAAATGTTCGTCAATTAAACACAGAAATTCGAAATCTGCTCTCGTTGCATGCGTTTTTTATTTGATGTTTTTATTATGCAAACACACACATCTGCATACACACAATCAATATTGACTTTGGCACAAATTCGTCGAGTTTACATTGGGAATGTCGCAAGGATGGATATCTGTGGTTTGGTCAGCTTTCAAAGCCATTAGCAAAAGCCAACCAGAGCAGCTAGCCAGAAGAACCTCGGGCTAAGAGATTGCACTGATTACATATCTATACACATACAAATCCAGTTGTACAATAAAAATCACAGCTTACACATGCAGCACATAAGAAAAAAAATGAAATAAAAAAAAATGCGAAAATGTGATAAGGCGGAAGCTGCACAAGTAGAAGCTGCTTAAATACAAAAATACATTAGAAATACATACGTATATCCAAACTAACCAAGTAAATGCTGAAGCTGAAATGTATGCTACATCATCTCGCACACTCGCACACATACACACACATAGAAACAGACACTGTCAAAGCAGATTTCCACATAATTCCTGCTAGCTAAGATGTCAAAAAGCGCGCCAGGATGATGGGGCACGGGGGCAAGGAATGAACAAGTTCTTTAGAGTATATTGAAGTTATTTAACGTCGGCATATTTTGCATGGCTGCGTCCAGAGCAGCTCTACATATATATATGTGTGTGTGTGTGTGTGTGTGTGTGTATGCCTATGACTGGGTGGCACAATCTTTTAGAAATATGCCACACACAACAAACACACACACAAGATAGTCTCTTCGAGTTTTGTGAGGTTTGCTTGAGTCATTTCGAATGCGAAACTCACTGAGAGAGCGACAAAGTGTTGCGGCATTTGATGGCTTGGCTTGTGTGTGTGAGTGTGCGAGTGTGTGTGAGGATATTTTGACAAGTATGGCTGACATTTGCTTATATGAGCAGAGCTGAGCAGCGTTTAAAACGACGACCCATTGACCTCGGCTCAGCCCTGAGAACGTTTATCGTGCCTGGGCTTATCTATTTATCTATGTATAGGTGTACAACAACAACAACAACAACAGCAAAAAACAACAACAAGCAGTTACAATAAACAACCGCAACAGCAAATGTTGGCTGCGTGCTGCTTTCATGGTTTTTACAGCATTTGTTGTGGCGCAGCGACAGGAAATGCCTTTAGTGATTTCCGTCTGTGGCCGATGTCCCAACCTCCACAAACAGTTAACACACACACACACACACATACACACAGCATTCGCATACAGGCAGCATATGTGCCTGACACATATTTTGTGAGTGTGTTTTTGAAATGTGTGTTTTCCGCTTTGTATGCTTATTTTATTTATTTTTATTTTTTTTTGGTATTACACTTTAAAGTGTCAAAGCTTGAGCCAAATACACATTAAAAATGCATGGCTAGAACGTCAACGAGCCAACGATTTGCGTGATAGCCCAAAGCGATACTGAATGCCTGAGGCAAGTGAATGGCAAAGTGAAAGTAGTATTTAAGGAACTAGTCCCTCAGGTGCGCAGGCGAAAGTCGAATGCCAGCCACAACTTGGCGATAACTGCGCAAAACAGTTGCCAACTTTTGGACTATCAACAGCTAAAACCGTTAAAAGTTAGAAGTTGAGCTAAAGTTGCAACTCGCTAGGTGCAACAATGACAGCAGCACAACAACAATCGGGTAGTCTGTGAAAACAATTTGAAATGCCACAAACTGACTTTACACTCTACAAAAGGCGGCATTTAACAGATTGGAACTACTATGCAGATTGCCACATTGAATTGTTGCAAGTTAGCCATTAAATAATTCACTTATTAACTTTATTTGATGCATAAGCAACATCTGCTCTTTAACAGAGAATATTACAAAACCTTGAGCACATCAGGGAGACTTACTTCGAAAATTCAGTTTTAATGATGTCAAATTCCAGCGTAATTTCCATCGGAAAAACAACATTTAATGTTGAAACTTTCCAGTGGCAAGTTAAAGAGTATCGAGTGGAACACTGTTAGATATCGTAAATACTCAATTACTCAACAGAAATTTGTATTTTTTTTGAAAATGTGAAGCGATAAAGTTAAGAAACAAACTTCGAACATATTTTCAAATGTTTATTTACTTTGGCTCACTTGAAACATTTATTTTGTGCAATGCGAACAACAATTATTTTACACAAGAAAATTGTATGATAACCAGAGAAGGTAGGTCATATTTTAAGCTAAGGAAACTCATGTAAGCCAGTTCATAATCTGGTATTAGGCCAGCTTACAAGGGCATGGTTACAGCTTTTAAATGGCCAAAACAGATGATAAAACCATTAGGCTTCCGAAAGGGACTATATAATAATAGTGGTACAAGTTTTAAGGGCGCTTAACTTGCAACAACTTGAGCGTAGGCACTTGCCACATGTGCGGTTGTTGGATAGTGGAGGGGTGTAGCGTGTAGGGTGGTAGGTGTGGGGTATGGGGTGCATGGGGTGGTAGCTGCACTTAACCGCAGCGCCATCGTCTACTGTTTGAACAGTAAGCAGCGAGGTCTTATCAGCTGGCACAGGGGTAATATTTTATTTTATGCTCTGAGCTGAAACAACAATTAGGATAAGCAGCACACGGGAGGGGGGGAGCACGAGGAGGGGGTTGTGAGGGGAAGGGAGATAGGTATATAAAGCTGAAGCTGAGTAAGCACTGACTGCAGAGGAGCTTAAGCTGATGGCGCAGTAAGTCAGACATTGAGCTACATTTGATGCGGGGGCAGTAAACGAGTTGTCATTATTAATGCCAGAGTAGCGACTTTGACACGCCCCCTCCAGGTCCCACCCCTCTGTTGCCCACTCCCATCAGCAAGCCAATAAACCCGGAGCATTATTAACTGCCACAAAGTAGCCAAGTGAAAATGATTTCGCAGTGCGTAGCAAGTGGAATGCGTATACGCAATGTGTAGCCACAACACACAAAAATCACCACAAGTGTGTGTGTGTGTGTGAGTGTGAGTGTGTTTGTGTTGGGCATCCCCTGAGTATACCACATAATGCCATTGCTATTGCTGGCCTTGTCCAAATGCGAATCCTTTCGGTATTATTATGCGATTATTAGCCAATATTTTATTCGCGCTCGTTCCTCTTGTTCTTCTTCTTGTTTTGGTCCTGTTTGCCACGTTTGCTGAAGCTAATAAATTTTTATTTGATGCAGCAAAGGGTTGTAAGCAGACACCATTATACTTGCTTTTAGCTTTTATTTCAGCCGTGTCGCAGACGTGCACAAGATGCGCCACGGGGCGACTCAAAACCGTCTGCGAGCTGGGCCACCAAGGAGCAAGAGCGGCTAGGCGGGGATGTGGCAAAATTTATGGGCGCAAATTGATTGCAAGTGCATAAAATGTATACCAGTCAGAGTGCGAGTTCGAGTTCGAGTTAGAGTTGGAGTCGCAGTCATAGCCGGGCCAAAATAAACATAAAATCTGCCAAAAGGCTTTTAACAGCAAACAGCGAATGCTCCCAAAAGGGGTATAACACATTCATCATGTTAGCAATGAGTGAAATAATCCAGCATTTATACTTGCCTTAAATAGCCACTAAATAAATAAATAAACATTAGCTAAGAATATGAATTGGCTGATCTGAGGGCATGTTAAAGTTAGACAGTTCAAATGTAAGAATTGTGGCAGTCAAAACTAAATTACCTTTCTTTATTTTCACTTTACTTTAATCACAACAACTCATATCTTCTTCTTTTTCAAGTTGCTGATCGATCGTCATCGATATCAATGTTAAGTACATGTTAGATTACAGATGTTATGTTACAGTCTTAGAATGGCATCACTAATTCCCTGTTACATTAACAGAGGCCTGCTCCAGCATGCAGACATTGATTGCAGTGATCTAATCATTTATTTCGACTTTTTCTTTTTATTTGATATAGATAAAAAGACTAAATATTCCTGATCCTAATTCCAATTTAAATTAACAGACAAATTGTGTTGTAGAAATAAATTTTAAGTGTACTCTAGGTCTCATAGTCTCGAATGGACGGAACTCGACTGTAGCTGCTGATCAAAAATATATATAATTTATAGAATCAAGAATGCTCTTTTTGCTTTTAATTTTATCAATGGATTCAGTGTATAAATAAAACAGTCTGGCTTTTATTGTTTGTATACCGTTGATTGGCGTGAAGCCCACAGACAATCAACAAAAACAAATGCGGGTAAATCTGTGACGGACGAAACGGGGACTGAGGCAGATGCAGAGGTAGAGATACAGGCGGAGTTTCTGCCTGGCCACAGTTTTAGTTTAGATATTGGCATATTGGCATGCTAACTTTTACTTGGCCACAAAACAATCAAAATTGTTGACCGCATTGCGCAGCGATAGGTTCCCAAACAGGTTTTCGGTTTGGTTTTGCGGTTAACTAAAACAGAAATCGAGTGAGGCAAGTGAGGCAAGTGCCTTGCTTCAGAGTGTGAGACTTGTGGGCGGTGGTGGTGCGAAGCGATTTGCCGCTTGTTAGTTTAACCAACAGCTCACACAGACAGCTGTGCTTGTAGAGAGCAGTTGGGACTAGAATGCTTTCAGCATTCAGCTTCTTGGAAAATAATATTAAAAGCGAAATTGTAAAGTAAAATGCATCATAAGCAAAATAAGCGAGACAAAGATACAGAATACTACAGAAAATGTTGCAGCCAGCTTTCCACTCTACTATTCCCATTCTGTGCTATCACTTGTCAATGGCAATTGTGGTTACAGTGTATAGAACACGAACAGAAACAGAAACAGACACAGATAACTTGTTGTAGCCGCTGTTGCTATTGTTTCTGCCCCAGCTGGCTAACTGATAGTTGAAGTTCTTGTTCTGGCTGCTGTTGCTATCAGAATTGACACATTGAGCGATGAGCTCTGGTTAATGTGACTGGCAGCAAACAAACAGCAAACTCATATAACTGTTAAGGACTACATTAGAATACTTTTGTCCGTCTACTTTCTATCTGTTGTTTTGCCAAAATATGCTCTATTTATTACCTGTAGCCTGAAAAGTTTGCGACATCAATACGTAATCAATGAACATTTTCTAAATGAAACACATCGTTCACTTCATCGAACAACAAAAAAAAAAACAAACGATCTGAAAACTATAATTGCTGAAGTTGGCTTCTCGATAATGATGGAAAGCTGTTTTTAATGGAACAACTCGAGTTGCTGAAATTTTAATAAACTGTCAAAAATAATCTTGACATTTGACAGTATTTACTTGCTAGTGGAGATTGAAAATGAATTCTGCTTTAATTTGTGTTGACAGAGTTAAAGAAAAAGCTTCAGAAAATGAAATATAAAAACGGAGAGAAAAAAAATAATAAATTTCTAAATTCGGAAAGCTTTTACAATATATTAGTCAAAGCATGAATGTAATTAAGAAAGGGACTCATAAAAATCATGTTAAACATAATTCACAAACAAGGCTTCTAGATTCCGATGCTAAAATAGAATTGGAAAAGGGAGACACAGTAAGAGAAACATTTCTATATCTATGAACAAAGTGTATATGCATGCAAATGTTTATATATATATAATTGATTTTGATTATTTAATTAAAATTTAGATAATATGTAGCAGTCAAAACACTTCTGCTTGCTTTTCTTTATTCACTTCGATTAATTTCTTCCACTTCAAGATGGCGATCACACCTTTGATATCGATCGATATCGATATCAATGTTATTATAGATGTTAAGTAACAGTCTTATTATTACCTGCTGCAAATATAAAATTATATAGGATATATTTACTCAACATTGAAAAGAGTTTACCCTAAGCTGTAGTACAGTTGATGATTTAAGTATTTTTCCCAACTCACTGATAAACGAAGTTGGAATCTATTTTGGGAGCACAAATGGAATATTCAAGTTGAGCTTTTGCATGCGAATTAAATTGTATTTTATCTCAATTAGATGCTGTCGCTGGCTATGTCAGAGCTGTTAAAAAATCTACTGTCATTAGACTGCGACGCAGATGCACACGACGAGGGGGCAAAGTGCCAACAACAACAACAACAACAAAATGAGCAGGGCTAATGGTAGAGTCAGATGCGGAGTCAATTTCAGTGGCATGTGGCACGTTGCTTACGTACTCTTCACGGTGGTTACACGAGTGAAGCAAACAATGGATTTACTTTTGAGTAAGTATTTGCACTTTCAATGATTCTTTTTTATCCAGCGTTTGCTTTGGTCAAGTGCTTTTCTTGCAACCATTTGCCTTTTTTTTTTATTGTTTGACGAAGTGCAGCACAAATATTTGCACAGGTTCTTAGTCAGTCACTTAAATCGATTGGATGCGCTTTAGAAAAGTACCAAGTTAAATGACATAATTAGCAGTTTGATTCGCGGACACGTGGACACGTGGCCGCATGGACAGTTTCATTTGTCAAATGCAAACAATTCTCAACGCTTGATGGCAATTTAAGTGAGCTGCTGCTGCTGCTGGCCAACAAATACAAAAGCGTTGGCAAGTAATGAAAACTAACAAACATTTGGGTAACCCGGCAACATATATACACTGATACACACACACACACACACACACATGCACACACATACACATTTATAAGTCCACCACACGGCACGTAGTCGGCTTTCGAGAATTTGACAGCTGATGCTGATGACGGACGTGACAGCTGAACAATGGAACAGACCCTAAAAGCCGCCGACGTCGCCGTCCTACAAAAAAAGTAGGAAACAAAAATGAATACCGTATTTCGAAATAAATGAATACGTTTCGTTGTGCTCCCAAAAAAGAAAAAGAAGAAGAATACACACACAAAAGCGGGAGAAAAAGATACTAAAATTTCAAATTGTGCTTAGTTTGTTGGTCAAACAAAATATACAAAAAATGGTGTATATATGTACATAAAGCATGAATGTGGCAAGAGTCTTTGCAGATAGGATACCCTGTGGACGAATCTAAGAATCTAGAATTTTAATGTTTCTAAAACTATACTTTTTACAGTTGGAGTTGGAAGTATGCTAAATAAATATGTGTGTATTTACTGCAAGTTGCAATTATTAAAATGATATATAAACAGAGATTAAAATAATATTTAAGAAATATTAAAAAGAATATTCAAATATTTAAAATTTGCAAAACATATTGCAGGGTATACAAAATGCGACGACTGAAAAGTTTAATCTTAATTTTTTTATTGTTGTTCTTTCAGTGTTTTTTTTTTTTTGTAGATGAAAGATTACTGGCCCAAGGGTGTTAGGCTGTCTACGTGCATATATACTTTGTATGCATATATGCATATGTATGTGTGCATGTATGTGTGTATGTGTGACCGAGCACAGGTGGTCAGCAGCAGAGGCATCAGCAGCCGCTAGCAAATGATGTCAGCCATTACAATGCATGAGTCAAAAGTTGAATTTTAATCAAAAAAGCGCAAAGTCCAGGCGTAAGGAAAACTGACCCCACACACACACACATACACACACACACGAACACACATACAGAGACACAGCTGGTGTTTGTGTGTGTAGAGGCTGTCATGATTAATGAGATAGTGTTCAACATTTGCTTGACATGACCTGCCCCGACAACACACACACGCACACAGCTGTGCCCCAAAAAGTATGAAATGCTTGCAGCTTCTCCTTTTACATTTTTTCCAGTACTCGCTGGAACAATTGTGCAATTTGTCCGCCTGGCCTTGAGCGCTTTGTCAATTGTTCAATAATTGAAATTTATGAAATATGCGCTTAGCAGCGACCTTACTGACCAGCGCCAGAGTGAAATTCAATGCGGCAACAAATATTTAGCTAACCCCAATGTTCGACAAAAAAGCAAACGAGCAAACAAACATGCAAACAAGCAGCAGACAAATTGAAAAACAAGGCCTCATCTCAAATTTCCCTCAGCATCCATATATTCGGCATTAAACTTTAATGTGTGTGTGTGTGTGTGTGTGTGTGTGTTTGTGGCTGTGTGAGTGAGTAATTTTAGTTTAACTTTGTTGGAAAAAACATTGCGATCCTTTGACGGTCAAAGTTTCTTTTTTTACATATCAATTTTATAACCGAAGGCGAAAACTAAAAAGTAAAAACTGCAAAATAAAAAAAAGTGGAAGCTATATGTAAAACATCATAAAAAAGAAAGTGAACCAAACTGCAGAGCCATAGTTTAAGGGGGGGCTAGGAAGAAAATTGGGGCAGCTTGTGAAATCGAAGCTCGATAATTTATTTTGCTGCCATTCCAAGCGATTTTTCTCATGCGGCGTAGTACATTTATTACTTATGCTAAGGAGCAGGCAGGACAGCAGACACACACACACACAGGCATGTCTGTGCTAAGCCTGTGCGTGCCTGTGTGTGTGTGTGTGTGTAAATTTTCCATGCATGCGGCTGGCAGCTGCGGGTGTTTTGGAAACTGAACGTTGCATGCCTGGGATTATATATGAGTTCGATTATTTCAAGTTACGTTGCTTAAATGGCAGCCAGCGCACAAGTTGGCTGTAGTCAGCAGACGTGTGGCTGCTGCGCGAGGGGTGTGGCTGGTGTGCATTGTTAGCGTAGCAGTCAGCAGCAGCAGCAGCAGCAGTCAGCAGCAGCAGCACCCATCCACATAGGGTACCAGGCAACATCGACCTTGTTGGCGATTTATATTGAAATATCGTTAGACTACATATATATATATATATGCTTTTATTTGTGCACTCGAATGGAAAACACTGCGATAGCAAATGATTAAAAATTAATATTGCTAAATCTTCGAGTTTTCACAGCTTCAGTTACTAATTACCAAATATATGGCTATATATTTCCAACTTTTTTCTGTTAACTATTGCATTTTGAAACTTTTATTTTGCAGGAATGCAAGAAGTATTGTTTGGGTATAGTACTATATGTTTTTGGGGATATCTTCAAGTTATAGTCCTGATGTGCATTTATCTGAAAAATAGTTTCAGTTTTTCCCTTAATTACTTTGAGAATTATTTGTCATTAACTGCTCCTATCCCGCTAACAATGTCTCACACCACCAAGCACGTCAATGTGAAACTTTTATGGGTGTCTCAGACTTTTCTATTCTTCACCTCACTCTCTCCCTAGCTTTCTCTCCCTCTCTCTCTCTCTCTCTCTCTGTTTGTCTATCTCTGTTTCCAGTTCTTCTACGCGTTGTTCGTGCCTGTTGTGTTGTCGCTTTGCTTGTAATTTCACTTTTAGTCAGGTATAATTTTAATAGTCCGCTTTTTAGGGCGCACAGGACGAAGCGAGCGTTGGGCGTGGCGGGATATAAAGTGGGCGTATAACAGCGTTGCATCAATTCTCAAGTTTGCTCGCATTTTAATGGACACGCTGCAGCCATTTGGGAGCTTTGAGTTCCACCAAGCGTATAAATTTCATGGTCTTAGCAAAAGTTATGGGCTGAGGCTGCACTGGCATTGCATACTTTTTGGTCATTAAGCATTTAGTGTAATGTAAATTTAATGTGCGCTAAATGCTTAATAACGGTATCAAAAGGTATTATGATCGATTACGTCAAGCAGGTAAGGTATGTCAACCGCTATCGCCACCGGCCAATGCCTGGCATTTTTATGATGGTTATTAAAAATTGTTGAGCAATTTTACACGAGACATAGACAGGTGGTGAAATAAAGAGACAGAGAGACAGAGTGACAGACAGATAGAGAGAGTGTGAGAGAGGAAGCGAGTGTAAAGCGTTGGGTAATAATTGAATTTCTATGCAAACTGTGTGATAATTTAAGAGGCAGTTAAAGCAAAACGTGTTTGGCATAAGACCAAACACATCCCATGGACGATACACTAATTGCCAAGTTGTTAAAAGAGAATGCTTGGTAATTTGAAGCAGACTGCAGAAAATATGCTCAGCTTGGACCAATAACGAAATGTTTGCTGACTGCAATTGCAATATTTATTAAGACTTGTGATAAATACCACTATCCAGTCTGTCTGTCTGTCTAGCTGTCGGCTTTGCCCATTGGTTCTACTCACAGATGAATATTGGCTTATGCAACATCAGTGCTACTGTTGCTGTTGATGCTACTCGACCTTGTGTGCACGCACACTCGTGCGTATACGTGATTTATACGATTTTCGACTGGCAATTTCACTAGCCGAACACTGCACAATTGACTGTCTGATTGATTTACTCACAAAGCATTTGATTGATTTGCCAACTAGCTGGCACTAGCACTCAATCTCGCTCTAACAGTTAGACAGCCAGACAGCCAGACAGACAGAACTCGTGCGCACATTTTGGCAATCAGCTCAAACGGAATATCCTAAATTCGTTGCTGGTTCCGAATAATCGAAATTTGCATTGTGGCAACTAATGGCAGCTAAGCTGCACGCTGCTGCACGCTGCACCATTTGTGATCACACACAAAAAAAAACGGGCAAATAACTAACACTGGTAAAAACGTGACTGCTTTAAGTTTTGAGCCCGGGGTTGTAGCCACGACTTGTTAAAATCATTGCACTTTTAAATGAGATTATTAAACGTGTATAGCAAAAAAAGAATTCGCAAATCGCTGAGCAGCTTGGTTGTAAGAATAGGACCATCCAATGTATAGTAATGATTCAAGTTCATATTTGCAGTGTGTATTGGCAAAAATCGAGATTGATGTTTCAGCTACAATGCCCAACATAAATTCTGTAAGTTGCTGCCGCTTGATAGTTTCAATTAGTTTGCAACAAGACTGGGCAGAGTCCGACTGACAGCTAATTAAAATAGTAGTCGGTTTCAACATTTTGACATGAAGTTCTTGAAGCTGACAGCTTTTGTGTAGTGCCTCCAACATATATGCTAATTAATTTGTCTGTTCAGCTGCAAGTAAATTATACATATTATATGTATATGTTTGTGTCTGTGCCAGCTTTATCAGCTTTATATTGTGTGCCACAACCACACAAGGTGACCTAATTGGGCTTATCAATTATAATGTCCATCTTCCGGCAACTAACCAAAATAAGAAAGCTGCTCCAAAACCAAACGTGCAACAAGAGCGAGTACAATTTCCAGAACATAAATGAGCACCTCAAATTTGGAATGCAGCAATATATGAAATGGTAAATCAAGTTGAGTGCTGTAAGCAAACATAACCAGATAATAATAATTGTATATTTGTGTAAGCTGAGTGCTAGAATAAGCCCTTAAATTTGGTATTTACATTCAGCAAAATTGCCTGAAGCTCAACACTGAGTTGAGTTTACCATGCTGGGCAATGATGCCTCGGGATAAATCATTTGCTAAATATTTAAAAAACAAAAATCGATATATTTTAAAAGGCAAAAATATGATAGAAATTTATATTTAAAATCTGTAAACTCAGCAGCACCTTAAGACAGTTCAATTAAGGAGTGTCTCAAGCCATGTTATTATGTGTCAGCAGCAGTGACGGAAGTGGCAGCATTTGTATGCCGCATAGATTTGGCATATACATAAGTGCAAAATAAATGATTTTGTTATAATTAATTGCGCAGCGCACTCACAGGACCTTCTCCTCGGCAGCTGCACAAAAACCCGCGTAAGCAGCTTAAGTAAGCAACTAGCAACTGGCTGTGGAAAGTGGCAGTTAGAGCAGAAAACAAATCATATCAGGGAGTAAAATAAAAATGCCTCAGAAATTGTTTGTGCTGTCGTGCAGAAAATGGCCAAATGACAAAGGCAAATGCTGTGCACATTGTAAACATTGGGTAGCAGCAGCGGCAGCGGCAACAGCAACACACAGTTGGACAACAAATTAATGATGCCCCAACTGGTAGCCAGTTACACAAACAACAGCAAAGAACAATGAAGCGAGCACTGATGCTCTTAGCTTTGGACCTGGTTGATTAATTGTTTTCTATGCTGGCCCAAAGGTTGTTTCTGTTGTCGGGGGGCGTGGCAGGGACGTAAATGCAGATGCAAACAGTCCTGCATATCAAATTGAATACCCATTCACACACAACCATTTGACTTTATAGAATTACCACATCGGAATTTCTTTTGTTTTCCCTCTGGTCCCGCCCACATTTGAAAATTTCTCTAAATCAACTTGCATATCAAAAAGGCTGCAACGCCCCCTCAAGTCTATATATTTATTTTCTTATCTGCTCGTCTCCCTTTCCACTCAATAAAATTGAAGACGAACTGCAAAAGACGCTGAAAATGTACAAATAAAATGAAAAAATTTATGACACAAAAGGAAAGAAAAATTTTCCGCTTAAAAACGCAAAAATATTGCCAAGCATTTTCCAATAAATTTGCATAAGTTGCATTGCCGACGTCTTCTTCGTCTCCATCGCCATCGCCATCGCCATCGCCTGCAGTTTCCATTCCAATAAGACGGCAGCTTACTTTTCTTTCATTTCTTTTTTCCCCGCATTTCCCTGCGTATTTCCAACCTGTGCTGTGCATTCTTGTGGGCCCAGCAGGTAAGTTGCCTCACGGCGTCTGCAGGCGAACTTTGTCCTCGCATCCTTCTTTCTTGATCGTGTTTTGCTTACCTTTAAGTTATTGTTGTTGCGGCTGCTGCTGCTGCTGTAGTCATGGTTGTTATTGTGGGTTACTTAACATATAGTTTTTGAAAGAGTACCACTTTTTATTGACTGTACTATCAGTGAAACTGCTCAACTTTTCGGTCTATGCAAAAGTGGCTAAAGAATATATTTTTCTTTGGGAACGAGTACTTATTTATTTAATCAGTTATGCAGTTCGTCAATGACCTACACGGAAATATTGAAACTGAAAAAATGTATCAAAATCGATGCGTGAATAAATGTAGTTTATTATTCTTATTGGGAGCATGCACTTGATGCACTTCGACTCTGTCATCAAAACTGATTCTTGCATGAATTACAAGTTTTTGTCGTGAACCCATTTAAAGACAAGCTCGTTGTTGGTTCAGCCTGGTGCGTACTTCACGGTCTTACGGACTACGTAATTTTCGTCATAAATATGGTTTTTTGGGCTTACCTATTGTCTTAAGAAGATTAGGCACGAGGAGTCGACGTTTAGTTTCGAACTTCCTGCTCTGACGAGCAAATCCCTTTATTTATAAACAATTCTTAAATCTAAATACACATGTATATATAGAAATACATTATGCAGCCACTTGTAAGGCGACCGCAGTCTCACTCCATCGAGTGCAGCCACTTGTAAGGCGACCGCAGTCTCAGTCCATCGACATCTCCTCCAACCTCTCTAAAAGTAGCTTGACCCCATGCAAGCCAGCCTCAAGTGCCTAATTTTGAGGGCGCTACATGAGCCAGCTATCAGCAGCTGAGAGCGTCACATGTTCATACTCGAACACCTAATTTGAACTAATCTTATACTTCAATTCTGTAGCAGGCCTCTTGTAAAGTAGGTAACAGACTGCTAGTGATGCAATACTAAGACTGTAAATTAACATATGTTATCTAACATGTGCTTAACATTAATATAGATGGCGATCGATATGGGAAAAAGTGAACGGACGTGTTCTGGAAAGAAAGTAAATTTATTTTGAACTGCCACAATGCCAAGTTATGTCGGATCCTGTTAAACTAGCAACATACATACACGCAGGAATGTGAAATTCATAAGTAACAATTTTCTGCTATTAATAAATTGTTAAACCAATTATTCTTCAGATATTGTGTGGTTATTTTGAGTTTATTTGACAACTTAACTGCTAAATATTAAGGAGGCATAGTCATATCAACTACAAATGTCAACGCTTTTGGCATGCGGCAATAAGAAAAACAACAATAAGGTAAGAAAAATTTGAGAAAATTCTCAAGGTGTTCGAGAGGAATAAATAAAGCAGGTAACAGCCACAGGGACATATAAGGCCACATAAACTTCGGCCGCAGTTGTTGGACGCCAGCAGCTGAAGCGGAAGCGAAAACACGCAGCACAAAAGCATAAAGCAAAATGGCTAACAGAACACGCACACACAAAACATACACACATTTACACACACATTTACACACACATACACAGACACACACACAGTGGCTATCAGGGTCAGCGCATTCAGGCTTGGCGAATTATAAATTTTCAATGAATTGACACTTAAGGTCATTTCGGGCTAAGCTTTTAATTTTTGCCCACGTCGCCAGAAGAACATGTGGGCGTGCGGGCATTATAGGGGGGCATGGTCAATGTGGCTGACGACGTTGCCTGTGTATGGGTGTTAAGTTTGACAGTGCCTCGGTGGCCTTGGGGCGAACAGCAAACAGCGAACAGAAGCAACGCAATCTAATGGCTTACATATTTCCTTGCCGTTATTGCAAAGTGTCGTCGATGGCTACACCTGCGGGCTGCTTGCCACATGCGGCAAGTACCTGGTATGGTATGGCAGAGGCAAGTGCTTTGTTGTTGCTGTCAATTCTCTTTGGTGTTTTTCGGTGGACGCACAAATTGATGGCTGAGGCAAAAGTTTTGCCACACAAAGTTTTGTGTTGCAAACTGGCAAATTGCAAGCTGCATGCCGCTCATGACAATATTATGCGTGTCACGGTCCTTCAAGGACATCACACAACGAACAACTTGAGCCGCAACCGTACTCACCGTCTGGCCATGAGCCCCATAAAGTTCCCCCTGATATTACCAAAATACCTCAGGCAGGTAATAAATGTGCATTGAAATTAGTTATATTCACTTGATGACTCGCACTTAATGGGGTGCCAACAGCCAAAAAGTATGCTGCCACACGCATTGCGCAGGCGCCCCAAATGGCAAGGAGTACGATTTAAGAGCACAGCTCAGCTGGGAAATATTCTCTTAGCAATAATGCTGGTGTGACTTGTGTGGAGCCCAGTTGTTAATTTATGTGTTTAATTTGTAAGCGCGTTCGCATAATTCGAGTCGCAATTGCTCGACATTTGCTCAACTGTTGCATGAACAATGGCAGCAGCGGCAACAATAACACAATTAATGTCTGCCCATCTATTCGCTAGATTGAATTATTACAAAACCATAAATTGTTAATTGCCATATACATGCACACACACACACACACACACACACACACTGACACACACAAAAGACGCAGAGCTTATCAACGTACGTATGGGCAAATCTGACAGGAGCCGAGACAAATGACAAAAGGCTCCATTTGTTATTAGATTTGGCCAGAATGCTGAGAATCATTGAGCAAATGTCTCGCATTACATAACTGGCTTAGCACACAGCTGCTGAAGGCTGTTGTCCTGATTGTCCTGGTTGTCCTTTTACCTGTGGCCCACATTTCACCTCAAGCAGCTCAGCTCCAGACTTGTGGCCTGATTAGCCACATAAATTCCATTAATATTTAAGTGCTTGCAATTTAAATCTTAATATTTATGCTTCTACTTGTACATCATTTATAAATCGTAGCTAGTTTTGGGCTGTCAGCCTCCGTACAAAAACTAAGCAATTAGTTAACAATATGACACACAATATTGCCAGCATCTGTGAGTAAAGTCAACTTTCTCTCCGAGTATATCACAATAGATACATGTATGTGCCAGACATGTAAGGAAACAAACAAAACTGTAACAAATAAGACGAGCACAGTCCACAGTGGGAAAGTTATGGCAGTGTAAAGTTTTTATCCATCCATGTTTGTGTAGAATTTATAACTTTTTAATAATTTATAACTTTGGTTAAGCGCCAACTTATCAATGTGTCAATTAAATTAAAAGCGTTTTTATTTTTGCTGCACTTCAAATCAAATAAATCGAACTATTCGAGCAAAACAAATTGACAAATAAATCTTAAAGTATGCAATTAATTGAAAATGCAAGTAATTAAAATGAAATTTACAAATGGAATTCAAGACAGCAACTGAAAGTTAATTCATTTTCAATATTGCAGATTAGTGCAGCATGATTGAGGGGTTAACATACTGCTTCGAAAAGTAAACCTCAGCTGAACGCACCTGTCCATTAGCTGCAGATTTGGTGTTCATTTCGCTTAACGAGCCGAAGTCAAGGCATAATTGGCTGGGCCAATTAACAAAATCTGCATAAAACTGAACTGAACACGGGGGAAAAAAACCTCGTTAAAATTTACACTGTTGCTTTATAAATAATCCATTAAGCTGTTACAGTGCACGAGGCAAGGAATAGCGGCCAACAGTTTTGGCCAACATGTTGCTGCTTTAAGTCACAATATGTTGGTTACTGGATAAATTCCACGGCTGCTTGGCTTCGAACAGTCTGCGCTTCTCGCGTTACTCGCTAAGGGCCAAAGCAATTTCTATTTTCATTTAATAGCAAAAGTTATATATTTATTTTTTTTGTTGTTTTTTTTTTGGTATTTTTCTATTTGATAGAAAATTTGTGCCAAATATTTTGCTGAGCAGCAGCAAAAGTTTTTACTTTTGCGATAAAAAAAAGCAGCGCAAAAGGTGTGCACAAAAGGAGCTAGCTAAAAAAGCTGGCATAAAACACACGGCTCCACAAGAAGCACATTCAAATGCTTTGGATTGCGATTTGAATTACTTTTTGTTTTGTGAGGGACGGATGTCAAGAGGTTAAATTTCAAGTTTTTCGGATTTCGTCATTTTAATAACCTGCGCAAATTGCGCTGAAATATCTGAAATATTTATGAAATTAAATTTGCCATGACAGACATTAATTTGTTTGGGGAGAAGTGATGGCCGTGATGCTGCCTTGTGGGTGGGATTGTGCGACAGCGGACAGGGGACAGCGTTTTGAATTTGCAATTTCAATTTGAAAACAATAAACTAAGTACATCGATTAAATCCTACGCACGTAAGACTGCCGCGGCTTAGTTGGCCTTATTGGCCAAGCGATTGTCCTTACGAAACTTTCGCAGCAGACCGGTTACAGTTAGAGTTGATTTATGCAAGGCATCGCCATCCTGCCCCACTGCCCCACTGCCAACAGCGTGACGCTAACTTCATTATGCCAACACAATCGTTTCAAAAAAAGAAAGATAGAAATTAAATCTATTTTAGGTACGCCGAAGATTACATACCCTTGCTGAAAGGATTTCCGATGCTCACTTTTAGATTAAGTTATTAGGAAAACTGAATGGTATATAGAACAAGAGTTCGAGATAGAACAAGCGAGCTTATTTAGTTATTCATTATATTATATTATTTATTAAAGCGAAGATTAACAAATACGGTTCATTTAAGCAGGGTTTTATTTCTCGGGCTCTACTGATGCTTATCAACCATATATTTGGGTCGACGATGCTTTCCTTACATACTTAACGTCAAAATTACAATATCCCCAGTGTGTAGAAACCAAAAGCAAAAGGAGGAAGGAAGAGCAATGACCAGCCTAATGCGCTGCGAAGGATAATATTGAGGAGGTTTCCCGGCGAGCGGCGTCCTTTATTGGAGCACATATTTATGCTGGCAACAAGAAATTACGTCCTTTTGAAAATGGCCACAGTTTGGTCCATTTGTTAGTCGTTGTGCGTTTTGCTCATATTTTATTTGGTTTTTGCTTTGGACCCACAACAAATAAATTTAACGCATAATCAGGCTTTAATGTGTATCTCTAGCTGAACCTATGGATCTCTATCTGCAATTGTATTTATTGTTGTTGCTGCTGTTGCTGATACTGTTGGCATCCACATAGCAGCTGTCAATTAAAAAGGATAATTTGCCTGATATTCATCACAGTGCAAATGAAAATGAAAACGAAAGTGCGTCTGAAGGAACACGCCCAAATAAATAAAAAAAAAAAGGTGGCGCCCCAAGCAAGTTGAGGCAGCTTAGTGCGCAGTGAATTATGGCCAACAAATTAGTGTGGATTAACACGGCTGTGTGTGTGAATTTGGCTGGCTGACAGCGTCTAGGGCCAGCGGCCAACCAAACTCGAAGGCCAAAACAAACCAAACTGCGGTTATCCTGCCTCAATTTGCTTTCGCTTAGATTGGCAGCTCCCTCTATCAGTCTCTCGCTCTATTTCTGTGTGTGCGTGTGGGTGTGTGTGTGTTTGTTTTTGTGTCGGCATTGTTCACATTAAAACCTTTTAAAGCCAAAGTCAGTTGGCTCGTTTGTCAGCTCATTGTGCGCACGAGCGAGATTTTGATACATTTTGATAGATGGCCAAAACAAAATGCCCAATTATTTTTTATTCTGCTCTGTTTTGTTGTTGTCTTTCCTTGTTGTACTTTGACTATAAGGCCCATACAAATAAATGGCCTAAAATGCCACTGAGTCTGCACACTGCAGGGTAGTTGCTTGCCAACAATTAGAGTTTGGCTCGAAAGCGGAGTTACTTATCGCAACTCCAACTCGCCTGTCACTGTCAAAGTAAATGGCTTTGCCGTTTACCAACCACACACAAACACACACACACACACACACACACACACACACAAGCACACTCCACACACTCTAATCCAGTGAAGCAATTTGCTGGACAAAAGCTACATATCAGCAGCAACAATGATTGCCACATAGAACAGAATGAAATCGTAATAAAAAGAAAAAATGAATCCCATTGAAAACGTGCATCACAAAAATACTTAGTTGCGTATAATCTGTGGCAACAAAAAAAAACCTGTTCATAATTGAATCAAGTCCTTCACCAAAGCTTGGTCCACTCGATATTTTTCAGATAAAATTTATTATAATAGTTTATTTTATTGAATTCAATCTTTATTTCGAACTCTTATGTTGCAAAATAACACACTTTACTGATTTATTTATATTTAACTCAAACTAGCCAAAAAGTGGCTCACTTATATACACACATATATGAGCAAATGGGTTATAATAAGGGAAGCAACACTCGGCCAAAGTCTCTGAACTCGAATTCTTTGTGGTTGTGTATAAATAAAAATGCTTTTAAATACCCCATTGGTTGCGTTTGCAATCAATTGCTGCCACTTTAAGGCGACAACAAAGCACCGAAAGTTGGACTTAAAGCGTAGTCCTTAAAAAGGGCTTCACTGTCTGACAAAAAAGCGGCGCACACAAAGAGGCAGGCAACAAGAATGTTGCTTCCAACATGGTCTCAAATACTCGAATATGCCATTGCTGCCATGCCACGCGCTGTCTCCTGCAGGCACTACTATGTTTGTCTAGCCACGCATACACACAGAGATGGGAAATAAGCCGGACAGAGAGAGATAGATAGAGAGAGAGAGAGAGAGAGAGAGAGAGTGATAGAGAGGGGGCTAGAGAGAGTGTGAAAGAGAGGCAAGTCAAAGTCAAAGTCAAGCGGCACTATTAAAGTACAATCACATTTTAGCATTTATTGTGGCAATTTCGCAAAACGATTTCCATCTAATGGGTTCTTTGATATGCTGCAGCTTCTGCTGACGACCCGGCCAACAGCTTCAGCTCGTGTGTGTGCCAAATGGCCATTGTAATGTGTATCAGTTACTAAATTCAAATATTGAATGCCCAGACTTCAGCTTCAGGTTCAGGTCCCTTATATATATACATATATATACATATATATATATTTATATGTGTATTTTTCGATTTGTTTTGCGGGTCACAAGCGCATTTCTAATTCCAGCCTATCTCGACCTCTGTCGCCCCTTCTGTGTGTGGCATACGTTGCTTATGGTCTAATAACCATACTAATAATAATCGTAATAAGCCACGTCAACGACAAACGATGACTTTGGATATGCCACTTACGTTTGACTTTTGTGCAGCGCTTGCTAATTGATTTTGGATCAGCTGCTAATACAATCGGTCGGTTGAGTGTAAAGCAAATGCTTCAATATTGCGTGTCTAAGCTTCATGCACACAAGAGTGGCATGTGGCATCTGTTGTAGGCTGCATGATGCTCATCAATTATGGCTGTGTTTAATTTAATTACATGTTAACCAAACTTAATTGAAATTACACAAACAGCCAGCCAGAGAGAGATAGAGAGATAGAGAGAGAGAGGAGGGAGGCGACGAGATAACAGCAATAACGCTGAGTTTTCCATTGTCCCGTTTATGATGCAATTATAATGCAAATGTAAATCGCAACAGAAACAATGTGAATAGGCGCCTAATGCGCACAATTTGCGGCCTTTTCCCCTTATATGGTGCATGCAAATGCGATTGCGGATGCGGATGTGGTCGCTTTGTGTTGGCCATTGGCATTGCCTGCTGCAATCGAGAGCACGTCAAAGTCGCCGCTAGTTCATTAAGCGTAAATACTTCACTCCCCTACCATCGCCCCCCCTCACTAGAGGCCTCCAAACACAATGCATAAATGAACTGCAACAGCGCCTGCTTTGAAATTGCAATGGACGATCCGGGAATCCCCCATCCCGAAAAACTCTTCAGTACTTTATGCGCCCCTAGAGCGGCCCCGGCCCCACAATTGCGGACATATTCAGCAAAAATAGCAAAATAGGAATTTTGAAATGTTTTTGTGAGTAAACAAATTACGAGCTTTAATTATATGAAATGCCAAAATCGCTTATCAATGTTTGAAATGATTATTTTTTTTTCGAATTTTATAAAGTTCTGAAATCTTTGGCATACTTCTACTAAATTTGCCAAATTTTGTTTGCTACAGAAATTACCTATAAAATCAGAAGTCTTTAAATTTATTTATCTCTATTTTTATCTCACTCATTTAATTTTGTTGTATAATTTAAAATTAGAATGTTAATTTAGTCAGATTTAACACGGTTTAGCCAGCACCTGAGGGTATTTGTTCTTTAAACGTAATTAATGAGTGGCAAATCAGTGGCAGTTCAAATGTCAAATGTCAAATGTCTGTATGCCCCAAAAAAAACATTGAACTAAAGGTTTACATGTGGAATTACGAGTGCGCCCAAATTTGCATATTTGTTATACTGCCAAGTGCAGAACTTATTTTTTGGGGCGCATTGCATGCGGCTTGCTGCTTGCTGCATGCTGCATGCTGCTTGTGACAGTTTGTACGAAAGAGTTTTGTTTGACTAAACGACCATAAAAATTGAACCAAAGCAACGCCTCTAATGATATATACACGCCCCCAAAAATGCGCGTCTAGAGAACGCCAGCAAAATGTCTTTGTTGCTGCCTTAACCTCGGATTGAGTGTTTGGGTGTGTGTGTGTGTGCGTGTGTGTGTTAACAGTTTTACAAGCTTGTCGCTAACAGCTTCTTATAGTCGCGCTCTAAATTGTTGTTACTACAGCATGTTTACAATGCTTTACAATGTTACGAGTGGGTGCCGGGGTGGCATTGGTTGCATGAGGGGTCTTGGGGGTCTGTGTGTGTGGGCAACTGGCATGTGTAGCAACAAGCTAACAATGTAATTATAGCAAAAGACGGCAGGCAGTGCTCAAGTGAGCGAACTGCAAATGATGTTGTCAATTAGGCGCACACCAAAATCAAATCGACGTGGAGAACGCTATAGACACTGAGAAAAACAGCTAAACAAGTTTATTTTTTATATGTACAATATTATTATATATTCAAATAATATTAAAATTAATATGTTAATTGTTTTATATGTGCTTAAAGTTATTTATTGCGTCTTATTTAGAACAGGTATGTAACAAATGTTTGACTGTTAATATTTCCGTGGAAAGGAAAGAGGGAGGCAGAGCGATTCCTGGGGGTTAGGCAACTCTAAATAAACATAGCAGTATATCAATATTTATATATATATATATATATATTGGACACTATGAAATGCTGAAATGAGTATTGATTTGATACGGCTGAAAAATTCAGTTTTGTGTTGTCAATTTAAATTGATTTCAATTCAAATTCATATTTATTATTTTGAATTGGCTCGGTGTACATACGTATGTATATACATATGTATGTATAAACATACTTACACATTTCAGGTGATTCCATTATGGGTGTGTGTGTGGTGCTCTTCCAGGCGAACCGACACTCGATGGTGATACTCATTTGCGGTTTTGCAGCTCAGCGGGAAATCACCTTCATGCGATTCGTTTATTGCCATCAATTATTTATACATACAATTATTCTTTGTCCGTGTGTTCGTTACGATTCGCTTGGCTTGCTGTTCTTGTTGTTGTTGTTGTTGTTGCTTTTTTCCCATTCTTTTTCTTTGTTTGCTTGCTTTTGCTGCTTCTGTTGCTTTTGCTGTTGCTGTTGCTGCTGCTGTTGCTGCTGCTGCTGCCAATGATCCTTAATCGGGTTCGAGTGGAGTGCAATAGCTTGTTGTTGCCAGGCGAACGGAGCGGAGCCAAACAAATGCTCCTGGCCAGGCCAATTATATGTGCCTGGCTGTGAGCCAAATTGTAGCCCCTTTGTGGCAACCTGGCCAAAGTGTCTGCGCGACGGTTGGGGCAGTGAAGCTGAGGGCTTCGGCTCAACTTTACAACTCCACAATAAATCAAACTTGATATATTGAGGACAAAGTGCTCCACCAAATGACCAGCAGTTGCATATTAATTATTGAAGTGCTAACTGTTTGCTTGTTAGTTTGCTTAATCGAATTGTAATTGTCGCAATTCGAGTGCTTTAAACAGGTACGACAGTCATGGTCAAATGCAATCTCCCTTTGCATACTATGCATACGCACTGTTGCTGCTGTCTTCTGAGAAAACACTTTCAGCAGCATATTTTATTCACGAAGCGTGCATATTCATTTTTCTTTTTGTGCATCTTTTTGAACATTCTGTTGAAGTGCTTTGTTTGTTTGGCTTAGCGTACGTGTCTGGCATTAAATTTTAATCAGCCTAAGGATCAAAATAGCTACAACATGTGCTGTGATTTTCAGTCATCTAGAAATTTTCATCTTTTGGCACACTAATTTTCACCTTTTCTTTGACAAAAATGTTTTGGCTATGAATATTTTGAGACAAAATACACTGCAGAAACAGAAGTGTTTTTATGATTCGTGCCCAAATTGACTAACAATTTCAAATGCAGATTGTTGCTCATGCAAAAATTGTTAGTTTGAAGAGTGATTTAGTTGGAAGTATAACAAATATAATATAAAACAATCTAGAATGTACTTGAATGAGCTCGGAGATGCTTCCTTATTCTGCCTGTTGTAAACTTTCGCACAACTTCTTTGTACATTTTTTTCATTTTGAATTTGTTTAGAGTGTAATCAATAGTTTGACAGCAAGCCACACTCTCTCATATTTGAGGTGAAGCGCTTCAACAAGTTGATTTTGCTTAGCTCGGGCTAAATGTTGAAAAGCATCCGGAGTCATGAGAAAATAGATAACACTTTTTTTAATTTACAAATTAAAGTTTTAATTCGTAACTAACTAGAGTAAAGGTACATTAATAAGCCATAACCTATCGTAAGATTTATTTTATTTAATTTTTTAAGCAAACTACTAAACAGGCTAATGAATAAAGAAAGCTGTTGAAAGGAAAAGATTGGGAGATGCCCTTTGCAATCATGTTTACGTATCTGTGATTTTGTCCATTGCTTTGCTTGCACGTTGTGTTTGTCTGGCATTAGATTCTAACGAGTTTAAAAAAAATATCAAATGATATGAGCTGATGACTGCCTTTCAAATGTGAACCCCATCAACACACACACACACACACACACACACACACACACACATTGTTACTTCATGACGCATCATTTTCAAATTTCCACTTTCGTACAGACTAATTTTCACCTTTTTGTAGCGTTTCAAGGTTCTTTGACAAAAATGTTTTGCTTGCATACGTTTTCCACGCGTTTCCCGTTTGAGTTTTCCAATTTGTTGTTGTTGTTGTTATTTTTCTATATATATATTTTTGCATGCCCTTTACAAATAAGTATGTGAATGGAAGGGTATGAAGGGTATTTTATTATTATGTACTTGTTGATAATATTCAAGCCAAAAGTGCTCCAGATTCCAGATTTGATGGACATCATAGAAACATCTTGTTGAAGAATCACTACTCAATAAACACATGTTACAGCGTATCTGAGAGTCGAGCACACTGTCGTGAGGGACCCGCGCGTGTGCTAGCAAAGCCATTTGATATAAATGAAAATTAACTTGTCTCGGAGGTGGTAGGAGGTGGCAAGCTTTCATTTAACTTGGGCAACGAGCCAAATCAATGGCAGCATATTTGAGGTAAACAAGATTTCAACGATTGTATTGCTGTGCGCAAGGACATCTGTCGTTGAAAATTTTCAATTTCAGTTAGGGTGATACATATAAGTATACACATACGTGTGCATATCCTTATGGCAATCGAGCAATCTAAGAATCTACGACTTTTTGTTTCGCATATAATTTGCTTTTCATTTCATTTTGCTTTTGGCATCTAATGATATGGAAATAATTATTGATTTCAATTTATGCATATTTGAGCTTCCATCGCACACATCCTATGTAAATACTTGTATATGAATGTGTGTGTGTGTGTATGAAATTGTGCGAAAGTTGCGCTAACACATACATATTTATGTATATACATCGATCGTATTGTGTTATCCATTGAAGCTTAATAGATGTTGGCGCCTTCGTGCGTACATTTCAGTTATCCTTAAACTTTTTACTCCCCTTCAGTTAGAGTGTGTGTGTGTGTGTGTTTGATGTGGTGTGGTGTGCACGCTATAATTTTCCATCTATGAGATTGTATAAAAAAATAAACGAAAACAAGGCAAAAGCTGTTCGAAATATATGGCAAGCTATTTGCAAATAAATTGAATGCTCAATTTCAATAATTTTGCATACTTTCTGGAGCAGACAAAGTTGCTTCTAATCCATTTGGACCGGCAGACTAGCAAAAAGAGCAAAGGCAACAAAAGCGTAGATAACCACAAACTTTAGACGGTGTGCGGCAACATTTACTTATTGTATACCCTATGTAGCATAGGAGTAAGGGTTATATGAGCAAATGCTTGTTTTTTCATATCTATTTAAAATTTAAAACTCTTTTCTAGGTCAAAAATGATTTCAATTATTATTCGCCAGCTGAATTAGAGGCAATCCTCAAATTTATTATCGAGTTTTAAGCTTTCACTCAAACTGGGAATACGATAGTCGAGCAAGTTGCGCTGCTTTGCCAGATTGTTTTGGATTTAGTTGAGTGTGAAAATGCGTATCAAAAAGCAAATCTGTATTTCCTATAGGGGGGTGTGTGCGTGTAAAAAGTCGACCAGCTGTTAAATGCGCACATTCATGATTAAAAAAGTTTGATGCTCAAGGCACTTCAAGCAATTAAAGTTTTTATAATCTCAGCAATGATTAGAAACTCATAGAAATGCGCTGTTTTATTCCATTTGAATCCAAGGTCGGTGTCTAGACAGGCTCAAAATGCTTCCATTTGAAATCATTTTGTGTCCTGGGAGTCGCAATTTATGACTCGACTTTTGACAACCTTCAGCAAATTTGCACACATTAAGTGCAACGCAAACCAGGTGGCAATGAGACAAACTGAACAAATGACAAACTGGCAGCCAGACAAACGGAGCGACAAACAAACAAACCAATTGACAAGCTGGCAAAGCAAAGTTGAGCGCAGCCAAACGCAACCGAATGAAATGAATGCTCGCCTCAGGCTTGTGCAGGCCAAATTGTCAAATTTATTTCTTATTTTATTTGCATAAATTTCCCAAGGGAAATTGCTCACATATCCATATGCACAATGCAATGGAAATGACCATGGCCAACAAACACACAGAGTGAGACACACACATATCCAGATATATTAAACTTCCCATGGTGGTTCTGGTGATTCTGGTGGTCCGTGAACTCCATGACACATCTCTCACAATTTCAGTTGCCAAATGAAGGCCTTCAGCAATGGCCAAACGAGCCGGTTTTATGTTTAATATGTGCATGTGCATACCATACCCTGTTCGATTATATAAAGGACTAGTTTTCAAGAAACAAATAACTTTCGGATTTATACGTTTATTGTTTATCCCATTTCTGCATGGACCTTTGGCAGGTTTTATAATTTTATAAAATTACAATTGAATATAAATTATAATTTAATCATTTATTTACACTTCTATTTTCCTCATATAAAATGGCATTTCATCAACTGTGTTTTTAACAAGTATTCAAAGAATATACAGAAAATCTTTTGAACCCAAAACCACGTCCTCGACAGTAAATCATCCAATATTTTTGTATACAGCAGCCTCAGCAGCTATTTATGAATAAGAGTGCTTCAAATGTCTAAGAACCTTGTGCTCACAAGGGTATACAAGTGTCTGGTTGCATTACATTCAGCGCTGTTGTCCTGCTGCTATTTGCCTTGGGAAGTTTTTAGTAGTTGCTTTTACAAAAATTCAGAATTGTAAGAAAATAATTGCAGTAAGAGCCAGCAGCAGTGACAACATGAAATGTTTGTTATTTGCTGTGGCCAAAACTTTCCCCAGGGAATTTGCACAAATTTTTGCCTGTCTTTGATGCAATTAATTTAAGTTAAGAATGCAAACGGCTGCATGCTGTAGCTAACTGGAAAGTAAAGCAAATCGCATACAGCTTTGGCTGACTTGGAGGCGCCACTGGAGCTGGTCTCCTAAAATGGGCAAACGTTTGCCTTAGATGCGTCAGTGCGTCTTCAACTACAGCCTGCTGCTTGCTACTGCTGCTTCCGTTTTTGTGTGGCATGAAGTGGCAACAAGTGCCACTTGCACTTTGACTGATGTGCAACCCAACCCAACGACTACGCCAACCCATCTACAGCAAAGTATCTCAGCCAGCTATAAGTGCGCAAAATGAAGTGCCAGCTGCTGTCTGAAAGGTGCTTCAGCCTGAAGCACGCAAGCGCCAAGTCAGGAGAATAAGAGCAGGTAGAAGAAGAAGCTCATTTTTAGCGCGACTTATACGCTTTTACCGGTGAATGCCAAACGAGTCTTTGGCACTGTTTTGCCAACTGAATTGCCCTCGACACGCTGGCGGCCAGTTAAACTGTTTAGAGCTTGAAATTAAATTCAACTGCACTTTTTGTCATCAGTGGGACGGAGTAATTTGTTTTTTTTATTTTTGTGTTGTGACTACCTGGCAACCCTGGCGTTGATTAATTGCATGCAGCAGCTGCGCTCAGGGTCGTGTCTGGGTCACGCTTCACGGGTCTGACGATGACTGAAAAATGTTTCGGCACGTTCGAAAACATTTTCCTTTATTTTTGTTTTGGGGTTTTCCACCCGTTTTTCGAACATTGTCCGTAGATTTATATGTTTCGACTTTTTGAAACACACAACCAAAACAAAAAAGAAAAACGCCGCCAATCAAATTGTCTAAAATAAATCTAAATTCGCGTTGCATATTGAGTGCACACACAGATTTTATATGTGCTGCCAAAACATTTTGAACATACAACAAATAAAATATCCAATTAAGTTAGCAACCAACCATTGAGCGACGAATACACTTGATAAAAATGGCTTCAAAATAAGGGATGTGGAAATCATCGGGTAGTAAAAATATGTTCATATTCTGAAAACTGTTAGTTGTTTCAGATTTCAGACAAGAACAGTCATTTTGATATGGTATGCTCTACAAATTGATAAAGCTCACAAATAAAGGAGCTGATGATTGTCTGATATTTGTCTCAAAATAAACAATTTCATTCAAATAATCAAGACACTCGAGTTGGCGGCACACAAAACGACTGATATAATAGGGATAGCTCTCTGTGTTAGGGTATAACAATTATAAAAGCATTTTGAAATGAATTGTTGGACAGGACTGGCACTCGTTGTCGCTGCTTCTCGTTTGCCGGCCGTCAAAGTGGGCATTGGCAATGTGCTTGGGGCACCTGTGCCCAACTCGAGGCATGCTTTTAGCAGTGCCGACGGGAAGCACCAAACCGCCAGGTAACAGCCGCATTTTCAGTATTTTGATTTATTGTCAATTTTACTTAAATTATGCATGTGCCAGATAAGCCGGAAGAGGGGCTGCATCTTGACATATATTTTTAGGCATTTGTCATATTTTATCACTGTCTAAATGCGTGCCATAAATAATTTTGTCTTGCCCCCCTGATTTAATAGACTGTGCTCAGGGATGTAGCCACGTAAAGCTGCTCGTGTGTTACCTGCTACGGAGGCATAAATTTAAGCCAAACCACGGGGCTTTTCAACGGAACCCAGTGATGCCAACTCGATAATAATTTGTCAAACGACTGCTATTCCCCACCATTATCCACAAACCCCCAACCCATCCGCCAACCGTATGCGACAATTTGCAGTGCATGCAATTTATAGAGCCGCTTATGCTTTTGAACATTTTGTCTCATTTTGTTTGGTGGCGCTTACATGGCCAACGCCCACCCCGTGCGTGGCATGAAGCTAAACGAGTGCGGCTGCCGTGCGCTCAATTAAACAGCAATTGCATTGGCTGGCAACTGTTTTGTTATTGCGGGTGCCTTTTCTCGCTTAATGGGCCCAGCTTATGCGACCTTTAATAGTCTGTGGCGCTCCAGTTAAGTACGCGCCTTAAATTGTTGCTGCAGCACTTAACGCTGCAATTTATGCTCGTCTAAATGACATAAATGTCACACAAAGAAATGCGAAAAAATAGAAACTAATTAGGCTGCGCACATTTTGCATTTGGTATTGGAAGCCCTACTCACAATTATTTGGCTGCCTTCGCATTTCTCGGACTTCCCAATTTCCAATCATTGACTTGTCTTTGCCCCAGTTCAGTATAACAAAAACTAAAGAATCGCTCCTAGCAACACGAGTCCATTGTTGGAGCTTCATTCGTTTCGATGGTTGATTGCTGGTGCGGAGGGCTACGCAAATTTTAAGTATACACTGAATTAATTAAAACTTTTTCATGGCCAACCAAACAGAATTGGAATGGTAGCTTTAATGAGGAGTGGAATGGTCTACATTTTTCCATGGGAATTTCAAATGTGAAGGCCAAATTTGAATGCATAACATTTTCCGATGAATTATAAAAATATTCCTGTAACGAACCTTTTTAGTTCGTTTAGTTTTAGCTGGGCTAAAACTCAGCCGAGCTATGGGTTCGAGCAACAAATAAGGAGACCGCTGACCTAATGCCATCGAATGCAGCGACCTCAGTGTGAGGCAACCGCTGACCCTATGCCATCGAATGCAGCGATCGCAAAAAGATCACGCCACCGAGGCGACCAGATCTATAAAAAGGGCGTCGCAGATACGGAGGTCAGTCAGAAGTGAGAAACGAGTGCGAAACTCAGTATCGGGCAAGAGTAGGTCAGAGACTCACCGCAGTCAGTGCGAAATCTAGGAGCGAAGTCAGTCAGAGAAGGTCTGATCGCCACCTAGCTGGTACATGGAACGCCGGATATCAAAGGGATATCCATATGGCAGTTAAAATTGTACCATAGTAATAAGTGAAGCCGAATAAAACCATTAGTTAATATATAAAGGATACGTGTTATTAATTATCGCAGCGCAATCAAATATAAATGTATTGCTCGAACCCATAGCTCGGCTGAGTTTTAGCCCAGATAAAACTAAACATTACAAATCATAGTTTCAAGTATTGCTGGAGATATACAGGAGTTAGATGATACTATATATAATCTTTGGTACAGTATCTCACTATTTGTTTAGTCCTCGACATCTTCTGGTTGTACATTAAGCACTTGGCCAACGCTTTTGGCAAAAACAATGCGTAAACTTCTTGTTGCAGACACGCTAATACAGAACCAATTTGTTGCAGGGCACACAAAGCTGTAAAAGCGTCGCCGCAAACACTTCACCAATTTTAATTTTTTTTTGTTTGTGTGTTTTTCGTTTTTTTTGTTTTTTTTTTTAGTGGTTGGCCGCCACAGCATCGATGTGATGGAATCTTTTGCGAGAGGGATAAGAGGGGTGTGTCAAGAACCCAATTCTTTTGGCTTGGATTTCACTCGCCCAGTTTGCAATGTGCTGAGAATCAAGCGGTCGACTCGTAAACATTTTTTAATTCATTTTCTACCGCGCATAGCGAAAGCATGCACACAGCCACTCATAAATACCGACACACATAGAGCTACTGAGACACACACACACACACACACACACATACATACACACAGAAGCCATTAAACAGCTGCAGCTGTACTTTGGCTGCCGCCATTTTCTTTGGCTGCCTTCCGCTGCCGCTCCCACCCCCCTCCAACCCAGCCCCGCCCTTGGGCTCTTTGCTTTGGTCTTGTGCGGCTGCGGCTGAGTGTTTGCGTTTTTCAAATTGTGTGAATTTATTTTGTTTTGTTTTTATTTTTATGGCGCCTGAAATTATGCTTATTTCGCCGTTTTTGTTTAGCTCTTAAAGAAATTAAAAAAGGCAAAGGCAAAGGCTGCCACGCCCTCAATTCCTCCTAGAGACAGAGGCAGAGGCAGCGGCAGCGGCAGCGGCAGAGTCTGCCTCTGTCTGTGAGCCTACTTTAACGCCTTGGCGCCCAAGCCGTAGACATGGATTTTGCTGTTATTGTTATTGTTTTTGTTGATGTTGATGCTGCCGGACCGTGGAAAAACAACTCGTGGGCGTGTGTTCTAAATGAAAACCGAAAAACTTTCTCTTGTTTTTGCATTTAACGCTTTCGCGCGCGCTCTTCTCTTTTGTTGCCAATGTCAATAAGAAATTTATATATACTACATATGTATACACATATAATAAACAAGAGTGTGCTCTCCCAATTTACTTTTTGGAAAATCTCAAGCAATCTCATACACAATTTTTGAGTGAAATTAAAAACAAATAATAATATAAACACATATGCGAATCGAAATTATTTCATTTGCAATTTAAATACGATTTTGCACTTCGCTGATGGACTTTTATTTATTTATTCTAAAGATCAATTGTCATTTCAATATGGTATGTTTGTGCTTGAGGCATTTTGGTTATCATACCGTCAACACACACGCAAACACACACACTCACATGCTTGTTGGCAGGACAACTGTGTCAGTGTTTCGAAAATTTGACAGACAGGCAAACACTTTGATATTGACAAGAACATTTATTGAGAATCAGAAGTTGCTCAGAACTGGGACGGGCATCGTGTTCGTCTTGGCAGATGTCAAAAACTCATTACAATCACTTCTGACGTAAATGTGGGAAGTTGGAGTGAAGGCAGAAGTGGCAGATAAAAGTAATGACCAACAGCGAAATGGAAAGCCCACAAAATATTGAAATATTGACCAGTCATCATATAGAATTATATGATTTTTTATAGATTGATTCAGTCGAATTTGATTCACTATAAGTTGCCCTGTAAAATAGATATCTACTCAAATAAACATCGATTATTTTTGTAGTTCAACTGATTGAATTGCATATTATTAAACTATAAACGACGTGATATTAGAGTAGTATAAGTACAGAGTATTAGGCGGTCCATATTGCCATGTCACTTTTCGGTGTAATTGTGTTTATTGGAATTTTACTTTTCAATGTATATATATGTATATATATATATTTTTATCATCTTTTTTTATTTCGACCATGTTAATTACTGTTTGCTTCGCTACGACTTTTTCTAATTACAATTTGAAGCACTTTTTATGGCCCAATATTGCGAATCTCTTTTGCTTATTAGGGATCGATTTTTTTTTACTTAATGAGCCGCCATATTAAAACGCATGAACGCTTGAATGCATTAATAATCTTAGTTTTTCCATTACATTTTAATATTTATTTTAATGCTGAGTTTCACAATTGATAGTGCAGAAGTCAGAAAATACAATATTACACACAAAAACGAACTTTCAAATAAAAAATCAATATTCGCAAAAAGCGAAGGAAAATTTAATAAAGGGGGAAACCATTATTTTAAAGAGCTATTGCTGCGTGTTTGAATTCTGTGGAAAATTGGGTAAATTCCGTAGATTTTAAGGAATTTTCAGTATTTTCACTTGACTCGAATATATTCTAAATTTAAATGTTAATAAATATTTGAAATAATTAACAGCAACAGTCATTACTTTCACAGCTATAATAATTTAGTAGTCAATAAATCACAACTAAAATTTAGAGTCGCGAATCAAATCGTAAACCTCACAATTTAATTAAGTGAATTGTCAACAACTTTTTGGAGTAATTACCAGAGAGTACTAAAAAGTTTGACAGGCAACTAAAAAGAACTCCTTTCCTGTAAATGTGCATAAAATGTTTTTAAGCCATAAAAAAGATGGCTAAATAACTCAACTGATAGGTCAACTTCACATTGTATTTCCGGTCATTTCGAGTACTTCCGTTGGTTGAGTAACTCAAGAACTCATATTTTTATGCCCAACAAAGGAACGCAAAATGGCTGTACCTTAAAGTGCGCCCGAATTCTGTAGGGAAATTGCCTTTTTTCTCGAGCCATGCTTATAAAAATGGCCAACCGCCAGCAGTTGGCCACAGTTGGGGCAACAGAAGCGCCGCAGTGGGACCGGCAGTAGTGGCAGGAGCAGCAGGTATGCTCTGGCATATTTACATTTAAGAATCTTTTCCACTGGCTATGTGGCATGGCTAATGCGGTTGTGTGTTAGATGATGGCAAATATATAGTTTATGGCTGTAGTAAGCATTTTGGCATATTTAGGTCGAGCATCAGATTCATAATCGCATCTAAAGGTATTTGCATTGCAAGTGTTTTATTCATTCGAGTTGAAACACGGAAATTTAATGAATTAAATGGAGTTTTCTCCTGCAGCGGGATAATTGCTTTTCGAGGATAATCAAGAATTATTCGCTTTGTTCAAGCAAAAAGGAAGCACGGGACAGTTTTTATTTTTCGATTTATCTGATGGATTTGCCGCTGGTCATGCTACAGTAGACACAGATAATTGTAGTGGTTGTGCGAGCAGCTGCCACACTCCAGAAAGAGACGAAGCGTTGCCAGCCCGCGTTCAGCACACTCATAACTGGGCAAAGTGGTAGCATAAAGTAAACAAATTACGCTGTTGACCTTCAGTAGGCTGGTTGCAAAAGTTTTGCCTTTGAATGGAATTTGCCTGTGCCTCACTCGAAGCACACAGGACGAAGCAGACTCAATCCGCTGCCAATTGTGGAAGGAGTGGTTGGGATGTAGGGTGGATGGGTATGTGGTGGTGTGGGTTGGGTTTCGTTGGGGATAGCGGGGCACACAGAGAATTTCCTTAGCATATTTATAGGCATTATTTTTCAATGATTTCAGGCAGCAACTTTGGCTCGTTAGCGGCAAGCACGATTGTTATTGTGTTCTTGCTGTTGTTGTTCTTATTGTTATTGTGCGAGCAGATTTATGCTTAAGCAAAAGTTTTTTAACAATATCTAGAATTTACGATTGTCAAAACACACACACACACACCCAAATACACAAATACACAAATACACAGACAGACAATGAAGACTGAACGAGGCTTGGTTAAGTAACTGCTGCTGCTGTTTTGGATCTTTGCTGTGATTGTTGTTTTGATTTAGTAAGCTCGGGTGGACATTTAATTAGTGTCGCCAGAAAGTCGGCACGATTCGATAAATAAGCCGACTATTACTGAACGACCAGACAAGAGAATTCGTTGCCATGTTGGCCATTTTTATTACTTATAGCAGTTGGCTTTCTCAACATGTCCCTGAAGAGCCTGCAAATTGATTAGCTCAGAGTGCTTGCACTGCATTCAGATGAATGGCTGTCTATATTTACGCTGCTTCATTCATTGGGCCCATGTGATGAGCTACAAGTCAACGACATCTTCGGCTGACTGCTTTAATGGCCATAATACACAATCATTTACATTTTAAAGACATTTGTCAGCACGTTTGTTGGACACATTTAAATATTTATTTGATGGGCAGTGGTTAACAGTATCCAGAGCGACGACGACGACTACAAATTGACAAACTGATAAATTGATGTTGAAGCCTGATGAGTCTTAAAGCTTGTTCATTTTGTCATACGCATAACTTTATTTCCTCACAAATAAGCATCTTTGGCAATTAAAAAGAACTGAAATTTCTGTTTTTGACAATCGTGTTAATGATACCAATTTTTTATGAATTTCTAAACTCCCCGCAGCGCATATAAAAATATATCATCTTTAAATAGCTTCGTTAAAAGGCGAATTTGAGAAACGTTTTGTAATGGTGAAATATGTTGCGATAAGTATGGATTAATTAGAAGGTATATATTCAGCTGTGGTATATTCAGCTTTCAGCTGCAATTTCATTTACAAAGCCCTGGGCCTGCAGATAGGACGCGCTAAATATCTAATTGCGTAAGTTAAATAAAAAAGAAAATGTGAGAACGGTTAGAGTGCCTCGACCATTAAATAATCATTAATGTTCCTCTTGTAGAGATTCTTGGTTTTAAATTGCGGGAGATCCTCCCAAACGTCGGGAGCGAAGGGACTTCTACCTTCGGTATCAGAGTAAATAAATAATTAGTAGTAAATTATCAGCATTTAATATATTGGCTATACGGATTCATTTGCCTAAATTCCGTATTCAAATATTAGCTGTTCAAAAAATAAATGAAAGTTGAAAATAACATTATTTATGATAGTTTGTGGAAGTATTGCTTTATTCACAATAATAAAGACATACATAAAAAACTTAGCATAAAATCAGACAAAGGCACCATGTAAGGCAATTATAAATGCAAATCATCGCGATATTCGCATGCAAATCAGTTCAGCTATTTAAATCAGTCAAGAACAGATTAAAAGTCGTGCTATTTCTTTTTTATTCATTATAATGTATCTGTATAAATTATAAACGTAAAAGAAAATGAAGAATGAAATCGCACCCAGATATATTGAAACTGCCGGCGAAGCCTCAACACTTTTGTAAAAATGTACACCAGACTAGTGTTTCAACATTCATTGAAAGATATTAATAGAAAGTCATATATAAACAGAATACAAGCCATTTGTACATTTTTGTATATTCATATTTAAATTTATTACATCCAAACTTTAAGAGTGATACAATGCGTTCCTAGTCAGCCTTTTTTTCTGCCCGTTTCTTCGCTCAGAAAATTCTAATTACGAGAAGCCATTAAATGGAATTCCAAAATAAGGATTACGGGGAAGATGTCCACAACTGGGATGCCAGAATCCAAATCTGGGATGCCAGAATCCATATACGGGACGCCATAGTCCAAGTTCGGGACGCCATAGCTCGGGTTTTATACCTGGCGGCCCTGCTCCAGGAGGTTTTCCTTCAAAAGTTGGATATGCTAGAGGTTTTCCCCCTCCTGGAAACATACCTCCAAAAAGTCCTTCTCCGAGAACCCCTCCTCCGGTAAGTTCTCCTACAGAAAGTCCTCCAACGGGAAGTCCTCCTACGGGAAATCCTCCTAAGGGAAATCCTCCTACGGGATATCCTCCAACGGGAAGTCCTCCTATGGGAAGTCCTCCCAAGGGATGTCCTCCTATGGGAAGTTTTGCAGGAGGAAATCCTCCTCCAATAAGTTGTATACCAAGAAATCCTCCTCCAGGAGCACCTACGACAGGAGCAATTTCTCCCGAGGCACTTCCTCCTGTGGGCGCTTTTCTTAATGCCACAGAACTCTTAACGCCTCTCATCGGATAATATTGATCGGGCGCATTTCGGTAGTAAGGAAACGGACGTGCTGCGCCCATATCATTGAATTCAACAGAGTCTTCCGTATCGTCATCTTGTATGATAGGGCTGTCTTCGTTCTCGGTGGTGAAAATATCCTGATCCTCTAAGCCATTGCGAAAGAGCTTGAAGAGCACCACTTCGCGCTTAGGCTTGGCCACAGCAGAGCCGCACCACACCACCAGCAGAAGGCAGAGAACAACTTTACAGCTCATTTGGAGGCCAGTTGATTGTAACTGATTGGCAAAATTTTGCGACTTAGTTTATATACTTTTACGTGTATAGATTTATAGCGAAAGTCGATTCAGTTTTAGATATTTTTCGTGGTTTGTTTTGCTCTACTACAGCGTTGCCCATTCTTAATTGGCCTGTGCTAAATGCAAAACAGCGAGATATTTATATGATTATCAGATAACCTATTTAGATTAGACTCAGAACTCAGATGCGAGCCACCACTTCTACAATAGTCGCTGAGACTGCAACCAACATTAAGTTAAAGCATATCAAAGGGAAAGCATAATATTATTAGAATACAGACTTGGGTAGCTTGTGTCACAATAGCAAGACTGGAATACATTTATATTGCTTATAGTATTTGTATTATTTTTAATTTTTTTTGTTGCAAACTGACTTTTGGGCAGACTCTCTTGGAGTCCTGTCCATGTATAAGGATAGTCGGGGTAAGCATAATCACAGTGAAAATGATTTGTTGGATAAGGGACGTGGAGCATAAGGATGAGGTGTAGAATAAGAGCGATGAGTATTGATGGATACAGGCCAGGTGGTGGGCACGGATAGCAAATCCTGGATAACAAGGGTACAGAAGAGAGCAAGGAATGGCCAAAAACCCGGCTTAGAGGCCATTTTGCCAGCACATCTTTTAAAGTGACCGAGAGCTCTTAAGCCATTTGTTTTTATAGACAAAAGATATGTATTCAAATTACTCTTAAGACTTGCCTTAATACCCAATCACGTCAGATTGGTGGCTAAAAAGAAATATCATGGTATAGGCCAATGATCCATAAACCATCGAACCATCCTAATGCAAATCAATATAATCACCATAGGAATTCTGCAATGACTAAAATCTGACTGCTGCTGAAATATAGATGGGCATCTATTGAAAATATTGCAAATTTGTTGATTGAATTGAAGCTGCTGCTATCGAGTTAAGTTCTCTGCAAATAGAATATTATTATTACATCGCCTGAGCAGAGATTACCTGCAAATAATTCGAATTTTAAATGCCTGCGATGAGCACTTAATTAGTTAAATATTTGAAAATTTCGTTCAAGCGTGACTTGCGACGCAAATGCCAGAGAATATTTTTAAATATTTATGTTTTGTTAATTAAAAAGTTGCAGACAACAAGCAAAAGTATTTTCATTCATACTAACTTTAACTGAAATTAACTTATACATTTAGCCATCAAAGTCCAGCATGCCTCTTGGAATCTATATAAAGATGCCCTGCAGTCTTAATGTATCTGATTTATTTTGCTTATTGTCGCAGTCCTGCAGGCACTGAAAATATTATAATTGCCTACTTATTGCACGCTGCACATTGCTGCAAACGCATTCAGCGAAGGTTGTTGTTGCATAAATAATAGCCGGATGCGCAGAGGCTAACGCCAATACGGCTACAATCGGCTACAGTCTGTTACAAGCTGACAACTTGGAGCGGGGCTTACTGTATGCTTTTGAGCCCTATTGGCAGTGGTTGCAAACGCAATTGCTCAGCAGCAGTTTGTTGAGTAAACTTATAACGAGCGCCTCGATTATGCGGAGAATTTGATCAGGCTGTCGATGGGCAGTGCCTTGAAGCCGCACTTAATGATCACGAACAGAACGATTACGAATTTCACGAGTCTAAAACGCTGATGATGAAGGTGATGAATTGTGGCGTAAAGTTGAGATTGGCTCAAACATAATATCATAGACGTCAAAAGCAGCTACAAAGCCAGACCGAAGACTAAAGACTCGACGCAAAGCGTCTACCCAAAAAATGAGTTATAAATAAATTTAGCGTGTAAATAAATGACTGGCAAATATTTGTGATTGTTTGGCTTTTTTTGAGTGGAATTTATAAACAAAAGATTTCTCCACTGAGCTTTGTTTAGCATTCGGCTAAATATGCAAAAGCACCGCTGGCTACATTTAGTTGGTCAGCGAACTCGCAGCAATATGAAACAAAGAGCAACGCTTTACTTTATTATTGTCTGTGTCGCCTGTCTCCGGTTGCAAGTTAAGGCCCAAAGTGTGAAATTGGAAAAGGAATCGGAACCGCGCACAGCACTGCTATTACTTCTAAGCAAACCGTTGGCATTGCCACTGGTGGCCACAGGTGGACTGCGACCAGGAATTCCTCCCAGACGACCACATGATGTGTCAACGCTAACAGGCGAGCCGTCCACTCAGTTGCCTCAAGTGGCTTCAGATATGCCAGATGTGAAAATGGATGAGATGGCAGGCACAGATGCAAATGCTCACATCCGTCAGCAGTTCATACAGGGCGTGCTGCAGGGACTACAATCGATGAATGGACCAGGACCCACCATACAGCCCGCGCTGCTGGCGGACTTACTGCAGCAGGTGATGGCGTCACAGACCACCAGTACGCCACCTGTGCAAAAGTTAGCTCATAGGCCCGTCACTGATGAGAGCAACAATGACAATGACCCCGACTACGATTACATAGACTTTAAGAATGGCTCTCGCATTAAATACGAGCTTGATAATGATCAACAGTTAACCAATACAACGCTCCAGCAGCCGGCAGCAGTTGCCCCACTAAATTACGGCTACTACAGCTCCCAGTTGTTTGGTTGAAAATCTAGATCAAAGCTCATTAAGCGCTACTAAGCAAATGCTCTTTTTATAAGCCGATGCTCATAAAGCTAAGACATATATGGTATTTGTTCTGTTTTAATTTTATTGTAGTCTAAATTAACGATAAGAAGTCGAGCGATTCACGAAGCAGCTGCGTAGCTTATTTAAACAATCGAGCTGCGGTTCTGACCGCTCAGTTCTGGTCGGGCCTCTGCGACGTGAAGACGTGAATAAATAATAAAGAAATTGGGCAAAATGCTAAGCAGTCGAGTCTGGCTTCTACTTTTACTAGTCTTGCTAGCCGCGCCTGCGTGGGCTCAGTTTCGGATTCCGGTGTGGAATATTCGTTATTTAACTGGAACTGTGCCCAGACAATCAAGTAACCAGCAGCTGGATGATGATGAAGACCAGGAACTGGAACCTCTAAGACACAACTTCAATCCATATGGCTGGAATGCTTATTACAATAATAACTATTGGGATTACTACAATTATTATTATAACTTAGCTGCCTACAACCATTATCTTCATCAGCAAAGCTTATCTGCAGCAAGTAACCAACATACTGCATCGTCAATACCAACAAGCTCAGCAGCAAATCCTACTTTCACTGGAATTGCACCCACTTCGATAGCGATTCCTACTTTCACTGAATCTTTGACAACGATTCCCACTTCTACTGGACCTCCGATTACCTCAACTGATAAACCTGTTTCCATTGGAATCACAACAACTTCGGCAGCCAAACCTACTTCCACTTATACTTCGACAGCGATTACTACTTCCACTGAAGCGGCAGCAGCTATTTCAATTTCTACTCAAACTTCGATTCCCACCTCGGCTGGAATTCCAATTACCTCATCAGTAGTATCAAGTACCTCACAAGACATTACTACATCAACAGCATTGCCAACTACCTTAAACGCTCTTCCGAAAACGTCGCCAGCTGTTTCCATCTCAACCAGCACCTCCAAAGCAGTCCCGAGCGCAACAGCTTCGCCAAGTACCTCTGCAGTTGCTGCTACATCAAAAGCATTACCAACTACCTCATCAGCTGTTTCTAAATCTACAGGAATACCAACTACCTCACGTGCTCCTCCGAAAACGTCGCCCGTTGTTCCCACATCAACAGGCACCTTGACTGCACTTTCTCCCACCATATCATCATTGCCAAATACCTCCACAGCTAGACTTACATCAACAGCATTGCCAACTACCACACCAGCTGTTCCAACATCTACAGCATCGCCAACTACCTTATCAGTTGCTCCTTCAGCAACAGCATTACCAACTACCGCACCAGCTGCTCCTAAAACTACAGCATTGCCAACTACATCCAGTAGTCTTCCGAGACCATCGCCAGCTGTTCCCACCTCGAAAGGCACCTCGACAGGTGTCCCCACCCCAACAGCTTTGCCAATTAATTCCTCAACTACTCCTACACCAACTGCCTCATCAGATGCTCCTAAAACAATAGCATTGCCAACTACCTCATCAGCCGATCCTAAAACAACAGCATTGCCAACTACCTCAAATGCTCTTCCAAGAACGTCGCCGCCTGTTCCCACCTCAGCGAGCACCTCAAGAGCAGTTCCCAGCGCAACAGCTAGGCCTAGTACCTCTACAGCTGTTCCTACATCTACAGCATTGCCAACTACCTTATCAGTTGCTCCTTCAACAACAGCATTGCCAACTACCACACCAGCTGCTCCTAAAACTACAGCATTGCCAACTACATCCAGTAGTCTTCCGAGACCATCGCCAGCTGTTCCCACCTCGAAAGGCACCTCGACAGGTGTCCCCACCCCAACAGCTTTGCCAATTAAATCCTCAACTACTCCTACACCAACTGCCTCATCAGATGCTCCTAAAACAATAGCATTGCCAACTACCTCATCAGCCGATCCTAAAACAACAGCATTGCCAACTACCTCAAATGCTCTTCCAAGAACGTCGCCGCCTGTTCCCACCTCAGCGAGCACCTCAAGAGCAGTTCCCAGCGCAACAGCTAGGCCTAGTACCTCTACAGCTGTTCCTACATCTACAGCATTGCCAACTACCTTATCAGTTGCTCCTTCAACAACAGCATTGCCAACTACCACACCAGCTGCTCCTAAAACTACAGCATTGCCAACTACATCCAGTAGTCTTCCGAGACCATCGCCAGCTGTTCCCACCTCGAAAGGCACTTCGACAGGAGTCCCCACCACAACAGCTTTGCCAATTAATTCCTCAACTACTGCTAGACCAACGACCTCATCAGATGCTCCTAAAACAAACGCATTGCCAACAACTTCATCAGCTGCTCCTAAATCTACAGCATTGCCAACTACCTCAAGTGCTCTTCCAAGAACATCGCCAGCTGTTCCCACCTCGACAGGCACCTCGACAGGAGTCCCCACCACAACTGCTTTGCCAAGTAACTCTGCAGGTATTCCTGCATCCATAGGCGTCTCAACAGAATTTCCTACTTTAACTGAACTTCCAAATAACTCACCAGTCATTCGTACATCAGCAGCATTGCCAACTGAGTCACCAACTATTTCAACCTCAACAGAATTGCCAGGAACTTCAATTGCCTTGCCAAAACCATCAACAGCAATTCCAACCTCAGAAGCGAATCCAATTTCATCAACGGATTCAACAAGAGTGGGGATCATGGCCTCGCCAACAATACCCTTTGCACATCCCCAAATGCCCGTTAAAAGTAACAAGGTGCAACATTTTATAATTCGAAGTCCTGCTCCGCACAGCGAGGATTATATTTCCACCTCCAATGATGACGATAACGATAGCAAACATTATTATGTTGAACCTTCTCACTTTTTCCTACATCCCAAATCGCAATATGTGAAACTTACTGATAAGAATGGACGGCCATTGTTATTGGTTAGAAGATCCCCTGTTGCAAGCTACACCCGGAAGCAGCTTCGGAGGCGTTTGCCAGCTGCTCGTCCAGGCCACACTTATTACAATTAGACTAGAAAGTTATTCAAGTGTAATTTACGTATTCTTCTTTGTGATTGTCAATTTAGTTTATAATAAACCAATGATCAAATATTATTTAACTCTATTGAATTAAACATGCTGAAAATGTGAAGGTAACAGCTATACAAATCAGTTGTAGAACAAAATTTGTCAATTTCCATTTTAGTGCATAAAAATCAGTGAACAAAGAATTTTACCAGTTCCACAGTTTATCGCCTTAACAGCCAAATTGTGCTTATGCTATTATAATTTTGATAAGACCACCGAAACTCCACCAAACAATGCCAGCAAAACACTATATCCAAACCAAATTAAAATCCAGAAAAATTACAAATAAATATCTTTAAAAGTTGATATTCAGATTGAGCAACATTTTTGTAGAGTTTTTACACGCGAGTTGGTGGACAACCCAATAAAGACAACTTGCAGAACTAACTGCAGATTATCCACATATTAACATATCTATAATGGCCCAAATGATTACCTTGCCAAACCGATGATGATGAGAAAAGAGAATAACGGTAGTCCAAAACAATGGATATGTTAATCGTTGCGTTGCTTCGTCAATAAAAGAATTTTTGAATCGAATTATAAAGGCCTTAAGGCCATTTTCAACCATTGGTAGTTTTATTTGAAGATTAATTGTTGATCATATAAAAGCAATTGGCATGAGCCCTTTGAATATTGGCTGTTAATTTCGATCAAATGTTAATAAGTCGCGAATTTCTCTGTCTGCTGCTGGCGGTGCCTGGCTTGACCCATTCAACTACCGGAGGCAATCCGAATTCCCATCTGGGATATACAGTGGCGGACACCTTATTTGGGACATTGTCAAAGAAAAACTTTAATTGCCTGCCATAAGCTAATTATTCAATATTTTTCAGAAATTCCAAAGACCGATGGTAGGTACATATATTAACCACCAATATGAATGGATGATCCCAATACACTGGGGTTTTCCCACCTGCTAGGTAGGATTATGTAAAAAAGTACCCTATTTTTAGGGAAAATTTTATTTGAAGCAGGTACATTGTGGGACACCTGGGTGCCATAAAACCCGGATTTTTTACCCAAAGTTGAATATATTTGGTATAAATAGATCAATCCTTCGACGTCAGTTTAGTTATATCCTGCATCTCGAGTGCAACAAGCCAATAAGGACTATGGACAAACAGACTACCATTTCTCAACGGAAACTCATCATGGAACACCACAAAAACGGATATTCACATCTCCAAATAGCTGAAATGGTCAATCTGAGTTACTCAACTGTGTATAACATCATTCGGCGCTTCGTCGACGCAAATCGGATTGAGGATTGCACCAAACAAGATTTTCACCGAAGAGGAGGAGCGAAGGATCACCAGGAAAATAAAGGGAAATCCCAAGCTATCGGCTCCAAAAGTGGCTCAACAGGTGGAGGATGAAATGGGGAAAAAGTGCTGTGCGAAAACCGTGAGCAGGGTTCTGCACAAACATGACTTTAATGCCCGAGTACCACGAAAAAATATCTTTATAAGCGTACAAAATAGAGGGACTTGGATGACGTTCGCCAAAAACCACTTGGACAAGGATTTGGAGTTCTGGAACACAGTCATATTTGCAAATGAGTCAAAATTCACAATTTTTGACTCGGACGGACGGAATTGTGTGTGGCGACAACCCAATACTGACCTGAATCCCAAACACGTAAAAACAACAGTCAAGCATTGTGGAGGAAGTGACATGGCATGGGTATGTATCTCGTCAGCCGGATTCGGGAATTTTGTGATTTTTGAAACAACAATGGACAAGAATGTGTACTTCAACATACTAAAGGAAAATTTACTCCAAAGTGCCGGGAAGGTAGGAATCCGACGTACTTTCCGGTTCAACCAGGACAACGATCCCAAGCATAAGGCCAAGATAGTACAGTCCTGGCTCATGAGGAACTGCCCCCACATGATAATTCCGCCGGCCCAGTCTCCAGATTTAAATGTCATTGAGAATTTGTGGGCTCTGCTGGAAAATAACATCCGGAGGCACAGTATATCCAGCAAACAAGACCTCAAAAGTGCTCTGCGGGAAGAGTGGAGCAAAATCAGCCCAGAAACTACCAGGAAGCTGGTATCTTCCATGAATAATAGGTTAAGGGAAGTAGTTAAGGCTAAAGGATATCATACTAAGTATTAACATCCTTATTTAAGTTTTTATTTTCAAAATATATTATTTTATTTAGACTGATCCAAATAAAATTTTCCCTCGAAATAGGGTACTTTTTTACATAACTCTACCTAGCAGGTGGGGAAACCCCAGTGTATTGGGATCATCCATTCATATTGGTGGTTAATATATGTACCTACCATCGGTCTTTGGAATTTCTGAAAAATATTGAATAATTAGCTTATGGCAGGCAATTAAAGTTTTTCTTTGACAATGTCCCAAATAAGGTGTCCGCCACTGTACATATATATACAGTGGCCCACACCTTATTTGGCTCAGTGTCAAAGAAACAAAGTAATTGCCTGCCATAAGCTAATTAAACATTATTTTTCAAAAATTCCAAAGACCGATGGTAGGTATATATATTAACCACCAAAATTAATATATGACCCCAATACACTGGGGTTTCCCTACCTGCTAGGTAGGATTATAAAAATGTTGCCTGCTTTTAGGAGTTTGTTTCATTTGGATCAGGTACATTGTGGACACCTGGGTGCCATAAAACCCGGATCTTTTACCTAAAGTTGAGTATTTTCGGTATAAATAGACCAATCCTTCGTAGTCAGTTTAGTTTTATCCTGCATCTCGGGTGCAATAAGCCATCAAGGACTATGGGCAAACAGATTCCCATTGCATAACGGAAACTCATCCTGGAACACTTCCAATTCGGATATTCACATCGCCAAATAGCTGAAATGGTCAATCTGAGCAACTCAACTCAACATCATTATGCGCTTCGTCGACGCAAATCGGATTGAGGGCAAGGGCAGAAAGGCACCAAACAAGATTTTCACAGAAGAGGAGGAGCGGAGGATCATCAGGAAAATAAGTGGAAATGGACTTGGATGACGTTCGCCAAAAACCACTTGGACAAGGATTTGGAGATCTGGAACACAACACTTCCTCTCACCAGAGTACCATCCACTCTAACTATAACACTATATTTATGATTAAGAATGTGATTATGATTATGATTTATCACACATTTCCTTAAAGCCGGAACACAAATTATCTATTAAATCGCCACCACATTCGGTATCATCCTTGTGCCAGCGTCATCCAAAGCTCACTTTATGGATCTTGCTGATGGAAGAAGCAATCCACTCATGTTGATAGCCTTGGCGTCATCTGCCCAACGAAGGCTACTATCCAATTATAAACCCACCCGCAAACACTTCAATCAGCGCATACACAAGAAGGGCAATAAGAGAAACCATCAGAATTATTCATAAGGTTAAAAAATATATATCTATATACATCTATAATATTTTCTATATGATTATAAAAACATCTAGATTTAGTTTTGAAATAAAAGAAAATCCATGTTGATTTTACTGGACCATACACACCAGAAAATGTATAAATGAAATCTGGTATTTCATGTATGTTGATGTCACCTTTTACAGCTAATTGCTACCGGTCACATGCACGAACAATAACTTTCGTTTTCTTTTCAATTCGTTGAGAGTGGGAAACGGGTTCGAGATCAGTTCATTTGAAACCACTTTGGCAGTCGGAATAGAGGCGCAAGAGCTGGAGGTACTTACTTAGCCGAAGGTGTTTCGGTCGCAATGCGCACCCCACGAACTCTGGTGTTGCTTTTCATTCAAGTGATTATTCGGTGTCGAGCTGCGCCCATGGCCAACCTCATTGGGGCACTACAGCAAATACCCAAAATGAGTTACAGCCAATTGTCGCTTATTGACGCCAATTCAAAGGCCCGTTGCAATCTGATACCGCAGCTCTGCGACTGGCAACTGCACTTGTTTGAGGGGCATTCATTCAGCGTACAGCTGCCCAACTATAGCCCAGGGGTAATTGGCGAATCAAACGCAGCAGGCCACTCAACAACAACTACTACAACTGAGAAACCGTCCATATCGCTGCTCTTTGAAGTGCCCGGCATTAAAAGCTCGGACAATTTGCTCATCTATGCGCAGGTGGAAAGGAAAGCGACCGACAAGTTCAGTCATGCCTATGTAAATAATGCTAAAAGTTAAAAATACCTGCTCAGGTGCTAAACATCAATAAATTAAAACGAACAAATCAAAATAAAAGCAAACAAAAAACGGAAAACCATATCAAGTCAACCGTTAAGGTGTTGCCGGCGATCACACTATAAATGAAGACTGTTAGCTAATTAATGTCCAATTCAAGCCAAGCAGAGTTAAGCTGACAACTGGAAGCTGTTCGACCGCTTTCAACTTTAACCTGTGACCGCCGGCTGACCCGGTTCCAGAACCGTCCAAAACGAATTTAATTTGGCGTGAATTACGGCGTTACTATGCATATTTTCTATGTTTTTAATTAAATATTTATAAATGGCTGATTAAGAGGCAAGTGTCAGCCAGAATTTAATTAAGTTAACGGGTTAAACATGGCCTTGTTGACATACGGCACAAGCTGGCTCACGCTGAGTGCCGCACAGTAAATCATTAACAATAAAGTATTGATTATTCAGCTGATTTGCATACTTGAAACTATTCAAGAAATGTCTCTATATATATTAGAAAGTGAAAGTGAAAAGATTTAAAGTTATTATATATTTTTCGAAAAATACAAATATTTGTTGGTAAATAAATTATTTTCGAAAAAGTCTACAACTGTATTGCGAACAATCACATATTTAGCAAACTCATTCTCAACTCATTCATCCAAAAGGGTTACAATATGTTTACAAACTGTAAAAATGGTTACTTTTCAGCTTTTAGTGTTGCTGGTTTTAGGATTAAGTTTTATTTTTATTGTCAAGTCTCAAGCATCCGGATTCTAACTTACTTACTCTTTTGCTGTGCGTAATCAACTCGAATAACTTCAGTGCCTCATAGTACTTTATTGGAGCGGAAATTCAATTCCGCACTGGCTGGACCATCGCCCCCTACAACCTACCACCCCAAAAATCAGACTTAACCATTGACATACGTCTATGTATCCCATTCATATCCGATGTGCAGCCCGCTCATCGTCCGAGTCGTCGGTGATGCTATCATAAATCGTATTCAAAAATTTTCTAATTTCCGCATATGGTAGTATCTGCCACCAATTTGTCGTAGTTTCGATTTCCTGCTTCTGACCAGCACCCTTCCGCTTCCCCTTACCCTTAGCCATTACACCGACCCTAACTCTGCTATCCTTGTGCTGCTGCTCAGGCTTCGCTGTGCTGACATTTGCTGTCTCACTCATCAGCATGTCAACTGGAGCAGAACTCGTTGACAGCTTTGTATTAGTTTCGTTTGGAGTCTTTGTTTGTGTTTGAGTTTGTGTTGTTACTTTTGTTTTCGTTTGCTTGCGCTTCGACTTCAAGCGATGGGCCTTGACTCCTGCTATTTCAACTGGCATGGACTCTCTCACAGGCTCTACATTGATGCCATTTGCTTGACCATTCTTGTCATGATGGCTGTCAACCGCGTCTTGAACTCCCAGCTTCGACTTCATCGGCAAATTATGCTCATATTGCTCTTGCTCCTGCTCCTGCTTTGCATTGATAGTGGTCTTTAACTGCGGCTCATGTCCAGCTGATGTTGACTCTAGTACGATTGTTGGTGCTTCATTCACATCCTTAACCATCTCTTTGCTGCCAGCAATCACATCCCTCAGCTGTCCCTTATTAGCTGGCTCAGCATCCAGATATCTAATTGGTTCAGTTTTCAGTTGCTTTGGCGTTGTTGCTGTTATCTCCACCTGCAACTGCTCTTCCTCATCACTTTCGAGAAGCTCTGGCAATACCAATTTCACATTCAATGGCTTCTCCTGTATGGCTGAAACTTCAGTGTTAACGTGTTTAGGATGCTCCTTTTTTGCCAGCGTGTTAAGCAGCACAAATTTCCGATTGCCCATATTTTCCACACGAAACTCATGCGAATATAAACTCACACGTGGCTGACTCAAATTCATTTGCAGCTGTACTAATTGGCTATTTAATGCGGCAAGTGTAGTTGCTGTCAGAGCGGGTTTACTCTCTGCCTCGTCGAGGTTCCTGTGTTGAACTTTTGGCAGTGCCAATGCGCGACTGCTGTGCGAGATGTGCTGGAGCATCGTACCTACGGGCAGCATCTCTCCAGGCTTAGGCGCTGCTGGCAACTGCTTTACTAAGTTCACCTGGGGCTTGTTGTATGCATAGGCGTCCACGTTGAATGCACCATGGACGGGTGCTCGTTTCCAGTGCTTCTTGAGCTGCGGCTGAGCTGCAATAGATGTGGACAGTTAGTTCAACTTTCAATGATGTTTACAAAAAACCGTTTGCTTTACATGCCACCAAGGTGATGATCACCAATAATCGAGTTGACAGCATCATCATCATAATCTTGGGCGTTCCGTCTGTCCCACTACGACGACTAAGCCGATTTCGGAACACTCACGCAATTTTATGGCCTCCAATTTGGGTCAGTTTGCAGATCGTGTCGAGTCGTATCGCATTGAGTGGCTAATTTGCATGAATCCATTCACGCCAAATGTTCTAGGAATGTGAAAACATTATCATAGCCAAACAGCAACAAAAAAAGAAAGAAAATAAACTGGTTTCGTTAACGGCAGTTTGGATCCCGTGAATATTGTTGTTAATGCTGTGAAACATAAAACCAGACCATTATGGCCCACAACAACAAACAACACGAACAACAGATGCCCATGTCGTTCACTGCGGACAACTGTGACATGTTGACCTGTTAAAGAGCCTTGACCAATTTGACTTTTATAAGGCACTAAAAAACGACATAAAGCCAACAGCGAAAGGTGAAAGTTCGAATTAACATATCAATACTGCTATAACAATATGTTTGTATTGTCAACTATAGTTGCCAAAAGGAAAGTAAGTTGCACAAATTCCAGAGAAAAGGCAAAGACAAATTATAATTTGCGTGTTTTGACAGGAATGCGCTCAAGCCGTATTCCCATTCATAGAAGGAAGTGCAAATTCAATTTCATGGCATTTTGGAAATTTTATTTATCTGTAGAGAACATGTCAAAAAAGCAGTTGATAACCGAAAAGCAACGCAGGGCAATGCAAACAGGGAACTGAGGAGCAGACCGAGTGACAGCTTGCACTTAGAGCACTTAAGATAACTGTGTCTTGAGACAAGTGCAGGTCCAGCTGCAGGAGCAGCAGCAATCCCATTGATGTCCACAGTGGAATGAAGATTTATGAAAACTGTTGACAGTTAGTGCTACGAACCGTAAACAGTGGGACCAATTCAACAATGAATTTACATGCGGACAATGGCCGCACACTGAGAAAAAATTGAGATTTCAATGAATGCAGAGGCATAATGCACTTAAAAAAAAAATAGTAGAGACAGCAAATGACAGGCAGAGATGGACAGCCTGACAGACAGGCACAAAGGCGATTGCCGACAGACATAAAAAGAGAAAGAGACCGACTAAAATGCAGGGGTTGAGAGAGGCCGATTGGAAGAGCAAAGAGCATGCAAATATGTAGCGGCTCCAAAAGGATACAAAAACAAAAGGCATAAATAAAACTTTTTTTGTCTCTCTCGAGTCAGAGTCCAATGAATTCCTGAATTTGTTTGCAATCTGCTTAATTCAATCAGCTCAATCCATTGTTTCCGATAACAGCTCCAACTGCAAGCCAACTGCAATTACTCTCTTAATAATTTAATACTCAATTAATTATTTATTATTGCTGGGTATTATTTAAATAGCCATCGATAGAGCGATGATCACCGATAGTTGGTTATAGTTTTAAGGCGTATATTTTATTAGAATCGTGTTGTGCTTGAACTTGAAAAAGATCATTTAGAGCCTTGTAACTCTTTCTTAATGTAATAAAAGTTTTTGTTTTGCTTGTCTTGCTAATAAATGGCAACAAATGGACTTGGCGCTGCAGCTTAACTCAGTTTCAATCAGGATATGCTGTTCACAGCATCTTTTGGCAGTATTCCTTGCCAAAAGGACACTTACACTCCAATTTAAATGTGCATTCAAAATGCCAATGTAAATGGTTCCAGTGAATGTTTGGGTGTGAAAAAACTAAGAGGATATGCGAACGAACAGCATTTTGGCAATTAACCGTCTCGTCTCAATTAACCAGCAACAATAACAAATGGCTTTTGGAATTGGGACAGGACTTAATCATGTTGACAGGAAATAAGCACGCCACTTGAGGCTTGCACTCGGAAGGCTGAGTAATCTATTATTTAATGTTTAACTTTAAACTTCAAAGAATGAGTTCAGTTGCTATTATTGTAGTTGTTGCTGCTACTGTGCAAATGCAAGCAATTTGTTTTTTATCATCAGATGAACAGTTTAGAACACTTTCCATCACCACCACCCCCCAGCCTCTACCCTTTTTCCTTTATACGTATTCGTCAGCCTTTGTTATCGCTTGCCAATTGCTGGCTGTGCTGACTGCTCATTTGGAGCTAACAAATACTTTGTGCCACATTTTTATTTGGACTTTCAGTTGTTGCACTCTAAAAGAAGTGTCATAACAAAGCAAATAGACGATAAAAGAGACGCAGACGAAGAGCAAACCATTCAGAGCATTTTGCACATTTGCGTTTAATTTGAATTTTTCTATGCAAATGTCGTGCAGTAAACTAAAAACGAAACAAAAAAATTGCCACAAATTCAAATGTTTTTCGCTGTTGCAAATTTTCGGTCTGTGCCAAACTGTTATTGCAATTTTCTTTGTGTTTCTCTTTTGCATTTCCACCGCTTGCAACTATCGCGGTTCACTGGGCCTGTCGTTTAAATAATATTCGAAAGTTCATACTCTTCAAATGTGTATTTGATGACTTGTTCATAAGACTAAAATTGCAAAATATACTGAGCACATACATATTTATTGAATATCGTAAATTAGTTGGGATCAATACTTTTTTTAAATTGAATTTAAAATTAACTTTATAAGCAACATTAATATATTTTTATAAAGCTTTATTTTTGAGGAATGGTTCATTTTATTCCGATTAAAAAAAGTTCAAAGGAGAAAATATTTACATAATTACCTGGAAGTTATAAGCAGGTTTCAAAGAGTCACATAAGTTCGGTGCGTGCCTTTTGCAAATGTTTATTTCCACAGATTTTGCAGCTTAAATTTTAAATTCAGTTCAAAATTGATTGGGGGCGAAAATACGAGTGCATAACTTTATGGGTGAACGCTAATCAAATTGTTTTTTGACTAATTGTTATGCAAAACCAAAATGAGGCCATAACAATCAATGCAAATAAACTTAGCGAACCGCTTTGCATGCGGCAGGATAAACGACACTTTGATTTAGTGCAAGGACAAGGACAATAACATTAGACTGTGGCCAAAGCCAAATAGCAGCATAATAAAATAAAACAAAAGCTAATACCAACAATGGGAACATCAGGAACAGCAGCAGCAAATCCAAATGCAGGCGGCAACTTTATGGCCAACATAAAAATCCGATTCTGTGTCACGCTCTCTCAGTTCATCCTCCATTCCGACGAACGCGGCCGGAATGCGAATGACAATGTTTAGCTGTGCAGACCTCCAGGCCCACAGTGCGTATGCGCAACGCAAGACAACGCAACAACAAAGCCAATTTATGAGTGCCACAAATTTCATAGTTGTAGATGACGATTACGAGAAGCTAACTTGTTGCCCGTAGCGTGAGAAGGATAACTGTGAAAGTTTCGCACCTAATGCCACATCAATATGCAAAGCCAACCAATTCTGGCATAAGAAGCAAACCAAGTGCTGTCCTAAGCTAAGCTACTTTAAAACTTAAAGTTCATTTAACTTTTACAATCAGCCAAGCAGCCAAGAGGCAGTCAACCCAATCGAAAGGCACCCAGCCGTCGATGATACTACAGCAATTTGTGATTTATTAACAACTTTTAAAACTTGTTAACGTAAATTGATCGACTCAATAGATACACTTCAAGAGCAACATTTTGTTTTAAAATAGTAAATCAATAATTTGGAAAAATTGTCCAAAAATCTTAAGTTGATAAGCTGATAAGAGCACAGTCTGTCTATAAATGTCGCTTGGAAATCCCTCAAGCAGACAACATGAAAAAAAAGATTAAACAATTTATTTATTATTTAAGTTGTAGATTTTAATTCACTAAAAATTAGTCACTTTGGCATATGGATACGAATTAATCAGGAGAACTTGAAACTAATGAAGCTTTGCAAACTGGACAATCGTTCGAATGTACTCTTACGTTAAAGGACCAACACGTGCCAACAATACTTCCGCAGCCCCCACACACAGCAACTTACCTCTCATCACCACGCACCCTGAGACACACACACACACACCCATACACACACAGACAATCAGCAATTATGTAGTCAAGTGAGCGTGTAACAAGCCCACGCAGACAGTGGTCAACTTAAAACTTTAGTCACGGCTTTATTAAATTACCTTAAACAATTTATGGTTATATCTCTGATCTCGCAAAAACAATATATTAAAGAGTATAATAAAGAAAAAGAGTCTTTCAGGTCTGTCTGGCTACTTAATTTCACACTAAGCAACAAAACAAAATTCAACAATTAATTTAAAAAGCATTTCTTTGTATAATTTTGATTACTTTTTTATATTTTTGGCCTACTGTGCATTGTCTGATTATGTTTTTTGAGCTTGACTATTATATTTTTGTTCTCTTTCTTTGTGTTGCTATTGTCTTGTTCTACATTAAGATTGACCAAACACGTTATGAGTTGGTGGCTGTGGTGCTCTGGCATTGTTGCTGTTGCTGTTGCTGCTTTTCAATGATGCGCGGACCAGCGTTAAATCTTAATAGCCCTTCAGCAGTCTAAAGTGGTGTTGCCCCCTCACCTAAAAATGGACAATATGTTTTATGAAGTGTCTTCAATTGGGGACGGGGGAATGTTTCACATAAATTTCAAGTGGATTTGCATATGAACTTATGCACTGGTCCCCTCGGTGTAGTTTCAAGTGGGACTAATACATATTTATGGAACATGCAACTCAAATTCAATGATTGGCGCCAGTGTCCTCAATCAATCATAATTTGTAACTGTCAGCGCGGGACTACGACAACGTTGAGTGATGAAGTTGTCGCCATGATACCAAAGCCAAAAACTCAACAAACAATCGCAGCCGCAGTCATTGTCCGACTCCTGTTCTGAGTCCGCGTTGGAGTCGGAGTCCGCAGTTCCCTTTAATCTATAAGCCGGAGTTTCTAGAATTGTCTCTTTCTGCCAATGTGCCAGGTGGGGCACGCCTGTTATGTATGTGAAACCAGGTTCAGCTTTTGGTTCCCACAGATTTATTTTTGTTGGGTTCGAATAAAAAAAAAACAAAAACAATAGCACAACCAATTTGACAGCTGTCGCATCGCATAGCACCAGCCTCGACGTTCTCTGATATGCTCGAATTTGACAAATGTCTGACAAATCCTGTCAGCTTCCAGTACGGCTAATGAAAGGCAATTGCCGCCAAAGATCCCGCCAAACCAACGAGCCAAATCTTTGGCACGTGCCTACGCTCAGCTTCAGCGTTGCGTTTATAATTTTTCGTTTATTTTTTCTCTCGATATTAATATTATAAGGATTATTATAAACGTTGGAAGATACATATATGTAACGCATTAATGCACTTATTTCCGGGTAGATATTTTAATAATAATGAAAGCGAATTATAATGCTTTAACCTTAAAATCTTAATACAAGGGTATTTTCTGTTCGACAGCACCGAAGTATGATTTCCTTGTTTCTTGTTTTCATTTTTATATTTTTAAAAAATATTTTTTTTAACACTCGGGTGGTCAGAAGCTGTGCGACTTGCCTGGCTTTGCAACTTGTTGTTATTCCAGGCAGGTAAAAGCTTTATGAGTTGTGCAATCATTTACTTTTGCTGAGCGTTATAAAAACATTAGCCAGAGCAGCTGCTCGGACAGAAACAACACGATTAAAGACTTAAAACTAATACTGACCAAGAAGTTAAATAACTAATTCGAATAAATAGCAGCAACTTTATACATAATAGTTCAACTCACTTCCAATTAAAAAGTTTTGAGTTGGAATTGATGCATCTACAGTTGAAACTATTTAAGCAAATATTTAACAACTTAAATAAATAAGTAATCTTTCATATTCAATAGGTTATGCTCTTATTTTATGCATTGACATTTGATTTCCCAGTTGCGTTAGCACAGTGTATCCTTGACTAGACCTACACATGCACATACATACATACACACACATATGTATACGGTTAGGTGTAGGCCACCATTTAAAGTGCCTGGCTAGCTGGTCAGCTGTGATTTGTGTCAAAATGTCGAGCCAGTGCGCAGTCAAGTAAATCAAAGTGAACTCGGCCAAGCTACCTACACCTAAAACTGCCAATACACCTACAAAAAAAAGAGAGCAACAACAACAACTATTGCAGAAGCGAAAGCTCTCCTTTATTTGGCTGCCATCGGTCATTTTTCATTTTGGCAACGGCGGTCGCTGGTGGCACTCACGGGAGTGTTGTGTGTGTGGTGTGTGTGGTGTCCGGAACAGGAGGGGGATTGGCAGTCGAAGCGAATGATTATTGATTGGTGTGCCTCTAAATTCATGGCTGGCTTTAATGCTGACGTATCATTTATCTAACTATGGGCAGGAGTCAAAACATTGTTGTTGTGTGCGTGTTGCCAACCGATATGAGTGAGTGTCTGTGTAATGTGTGTGTGTTGTGTGTGTGAAGTGGTAAGCGCATTGTGGTGTCATTCTCTGGCATTATTATCAGCATAGAAACAAGAACAGCAGCAGCAGCTGCAGCCAACGAGCTCTGTGACCGAGGTAGGGGAAGATATATAAAAAATATTCATCAAATGCAAGTTTGACGTTTATGTGACATTTGAAATCAATTTGCACGACAATTGAATTCTCAATTTTTGAGTGCTATTTGCTATTGTTTATTGTTGGCTGATGCGACACAGTGGTGTATATATATATATATATATATATATATTAATATAGATTTTTATAAATGTACACTGATAGACAGTTATGCAACCGATGCGCTGATATGTCAATTAGCATTGTAACCATGAATGTTTTCAGTTTGCAGATTTTTGTCACGATTACTAAAGTGAATATTTAATTGGAATAATGCAGCAAATGCAATCACTTGTGTTACTGTATAGGTGAGTGTATTCAATATAATCAATGGCAGCTAAGTGACATATAAATGCGTAAACTGTAGATTTGAAACCGCAAATTAAACGATAAAACTCGCGGCGCTCTTTGATCCAGCGTCCAAATAAATAACCACGAAGCGTTTTGATGATTGATTGAATGATTAAATCAAATTAAAATCAAAATGCACAAATTTGCGCCACTTTATCAATTCATGTTATATTTATTTTCGATTGCTGTTATACATACCAGCGTAGTTAAAGTGAATCTAAAATTTGATGATGTTATCGCTGCTCATGTTGAGTTGGGATGGCCATCAACAATTAAATGCATGTTCAATATTAAAAAATACCTCACATGTATTTATTGGATATAAATTTGAGTATGATATTTGAATGATTATTGTAATTTTTTTAAAAATGTCTTCAGCGATTTAAATTCCTGAAAACTGTGAAAAAATTTAACGTTTTATTTCTCAGGCAATTGAGTCAGTATATATGTATGTATATCAAGAATCAGTTTGAGTAAATGGCCAAAAGTAGTTGATTTATATTCATTTTGAGTAGCTTTAACTCTTGACTGTTTTCTAAGCGTCTCAATAGAGATATTTGATTTGTTTGGAACATTCTACAAAAAGCTTAGCTGCAAAATTTGGCCAACTGTCAATATTGTTTGGCTTGGCCTGGAAATATGGTCAGGTCGCTTGGAATGCGCTCAGACGATGATCTTATCCCTTAGCTATATTGCAGGCAAACGAATAAAAGCAGACAAATGTTTGTTTTTGCCAGGATAATGCAGCTGTTGCCACTGCAATTGGCCAGATTTATGCTGTCTAGCCGCAATTTAAAGCATTGCAGCTGTAACAAGCTGCAAGCAAACACTGCATTTATGGCCCGACCAACGCAAACTGTTCTCTTCTGCTGGAAAACGTTTCCAAGCTCCTAATTATGAGCCGTAAATTCATTTTAGGATTTGCCAAAAAAAAGGTCAGAATATTTTCAGGGAAAAGAGTTGTACTTGGATGCTTTTTATGTTAAAGCTGTTTATCCTCGACCCTGTCGCGAGAAGCATCCCCTCATGCGATGGCCGTTAATGAAAGCAGTGTTCCCTCTGGCGTATTTTCCGGGGACTCAAGTGCGCACCCAAGCAGCCAAGGTCTCTGTCCTGTTAGCTTTTGTTCCTGTCTCTATACATATATATATATATACATATGTTTGATTTAAGTGTGTGTGTGTATGATTATACCCAGGTATGAATTCTCCAGCAAAATGGCGGAAGTAATATTTTCCATATCAGCATACACTGCGTACACGCACACATGCACGCACAGTTTCATAGTATGTGCGAGGGCTGCTTGAATATATTTTGATCTTGGCGAAATTCAAGGAGATATATTGAATCTACCTTTAATGGCTATTCCATATGAATACAATTCATAAGCTACTCTAACTTTCATTTTAAAAAGTGTTTAAGAACAGAGCAGAACAAAAGTTTCACATAAAAATGTTATATTATATTTAATACATATACATATGCACATACATATATGTATATGTATATATGTATGTATGTATATATATATATATATACATAGCAAATTTATAATTTTATTACATATCGAAGTAAGCAAATTAAATAAAAACTTGACCTGAAGCCAGCAGTACCTAAATTATATTAATGGTAATTTTGTAAAGTGCTAACTTGTTGAAAGTCAAATGATATTGTTCATTTGTATAAAACGATATAACTTTTTAGTTCAACCTCGACTCATGAGTATGAATATATTCTGACAGTGAGTGCTACCGTAGTCGCTTGGGCTTTCCCGGTGTTTGTTGAAGTTGTTGTGGCGGCTTCAGCGGAAGTGCGCTATGTTCTCATGTCCGCAAATGCCCAGTCGGTAAGTTTAAATGCCCATCTTAGCTGAGAGCTGTTCGGTCGCCAGAACATGCAGATGCACATGGAAATACATACGAATGCGTATGTGATATGTATGCATTTATGTGTGTTTATAGGGATATATTTATGGGTGTAAAGATAGATATAATATTTAGTGGCAAATGTTGTAAAGTTTTGGGCACGCTCCTTCAGCTGCAACTGCGTGTTGCTTCACTGCGGTCGACCAGGGGGGAGCAACAGGCCGACGACGGGACTTTAGTCGTTATTTATGCAACGGAAAAGGGATGTTGACTCCGAAACGTTAGCTTTAAGATGCTTCCCCATAGCCCGAACACTTGCCGGAAGTTTTGGCACTTGCCACATTGCACCATTTTCAGAGTGCCACAGCATCAGGCAACCAGAAGCAACAACATTGCCACCGCAAATCTGCCAGTAACTCGACTAGCCACATGTGCATTTGAAACGCTTATAATTTGAAACTGTTGCCCCAGCAGCGCCGCTTAGCATACTTGCCAACTTTGAGCGCTTATGCAATTTTCCACTGATTTATTATGCGGACGCATAATTTAATTAAATAACGCGAACTTCGCCTCCGGACTCTTGACAAACCGATATGCTTGCCTCGGCCCTAATTATTGATTTCTATCACACATACATACACACACACACACACACACATATCCAAAAGATAGAAAGTTAATGCCGAAGAAAAACAATGAGTGTGTTGTAGTCGAGAATGCATGACCTGATGATGTCCTGCTTACAGATTTAAGCTGGAAATCTGAGAAACTTTCCATATTCATTTTAGATAAATATTCATATAAATTGTCAAAGTGGATTAGATTGTAAAATATTGAATCACAAGATTTTAATTCTTGATTCGCATTACTATCGAAAAGAAATATACTTTAACTCAGAGACTTTTGCCTCTTCCTCTAGTACATTGAAATATATCACACCCACTGTACTCATGTTCTAACGGGTATAGAACATAAAAAATCCCTAAAAGCCTAGACCGCAACATTCACCTGCGCAAATAAGGCATTTGATAATTTATCACTCTGCCAGGTTGTGCACATATCACCATAAATATTATTTATAGACTATTTTGGCCCTGAACCCTTTGCGCTGCCGACTCCCTCCACTGACTTACATACTTCCAACTCAAGTTAATCTACATAATTTTTGCCATGTCCTTCCTCACGAGCGGTTTGATTTACACAGAGGATAATCATTAAAAGGCAACAGCAAATAAAAAACAATTTTTAGTTTCTCTCCTTTCTCTCTTTCTTTTATCCACATTTTCTGAGTTTTCGTTTGTTCTTAACCCTGTTTATTTATTTACATAGAAAGTAAGTAACTAGTGAGCGTTTGTGGACTGATGCTGGGTTTTAGAAAGGTTCGGCCGGGTTTAATAATATACGAGCATATAAAACACCGGCAAACGATTAGAGAACGCCAGGCTGTTGCTGCCTTTCATTATTGCTGTTGTTGTTGTGACAACCCTCAAATTGTTGTTGTTGTAGTTGATGATGTGTTTTTGCAACTGAGCGCATGAAGTTTTTGTGGCATCGTTTACATAAATGCCACACGCACACGTAACCATAGTTCTAGACATACCCCCAATCCCAGCTCCCACTCAAACGCAATGAGGAAAAAAAGGAAAAAATAATAGAAAGCCAGAGCTACCCAACGATTATCCCTTTTTAATAGACTCATAAAACGGTTATTAACTTTGTTTGGCCGTTGCACAAAAAGTCATATATATATATATACATATATATATACGATATATATTTATGTACAGGCATATAGTGTTTCATTAAACTCGACACGGGTTGGGCTGAGCAGCTCTGGTTGCCAGGGCTGCGTCAATTTATTATGTTGTGTATAGATTTTTCTGGTTGGATATTTTTTTCGAAATACAATTTCGAAGAGCGACGAGCAAAATATGTAAAGAAATTATATTTGACAATAATTAATGACCTGCAGTCGAGTGGAAGCCACCAAAAAGAAGCTCAAACTGAAGCTGCCACATGATGCGAGAAGTTTTGCATACGCTGCGCCGGCCAAATTGATTGCGGGGGCATATTGGCTTTAGAGACATGAATGCATGTTTAAGTGAATAAATATGCAAGTAGAGAAGCATTGATATATTGTTATCCAAAACTGTAATTAATATATACACAAATTATAGCAGGCCTCTCTTAATGTAGATAACACGTTACTAGTGATGCAGTACTAAGACTGTGGCATAACATCTGTAAACTAACATGCAACTATGTACCAGATGTCGATCGATATCAATATTGTGATCACCAACTTGAAGAAGAAGAAGTAAATAAGTAATGTAAAAAGACGTGTTTCAGAAAGAAAGATAATTTAGTTTTGATATTGATATATTTTAATTGTATTCAGATTTACTTCGATAACTAAATATATGCATATACATATATCTATACATATGTATATACATTCAGATGTGTAGGCCATTCGGTGGTCGCACATTCGCTATTCGGAGTTCACTTGTTATATCTGATTTTGCGACTGTCGAAAGCAATTTCACTCCTACTCCACATCGTGTCCCTGTAATAAAGTTCGCCCGGACAGCTTTGTAGCTTCCAACCAGAAACAAAACAAGATAAATGAAATTCTGATGCAAATTTGATTTGTTTGTAAGTGTTCGACGTTGCAATGAGAGGATAAAAAACCAAGCAAGCACTCGGACAGTGTCAGGGTCCAAACTCAGTGCCATATTCATTTTCTGTTTCAGTTTCCGTTGCAGTTGCAGCTGTTGCGCTGATCACTTGCAAAACTGCAAAGGGGTCCACTCTGCGTGTGTATATGTGTGTGTCTATTGTGAATGTGCTTGTGCTGCTGCTGATGTCAGTGTTGGGGGCAGCAGCAACATGTTGCCAGCCAGCAGTTTCTCTTTTCATTTCAGTTGACATTTTTATGCGCGTATGATTAATTATGCAATTTTGCATTTGGTTTTGCACTCCTGCCGCAGCGGGTCATTGTCTCAGCTGCCTGTCCTATTATGCTCTGTTAAAGTCTCTATCACATCAATCAGCATCAACAATGGCACAGCAGCAGCAACAGCGCCAAGGAGTGCTTGGTAAGTCCTTAAATCACTGCCACCACATTGTGCTGCAATTAAATTTACGACCAAAGTTATCCACGATAATGTTTAGAGACAGCGATTCACCCATTAGCCGGCATTTAAATGTCTACATTGGCTAACAATAGCACTAAAATTATCCACACCCCCAACAGAAGGATTTTAAGTTGATGCAAATACGGCCAGCGACTGATGGCGATGTCTATGTATTTGGCTATGTCGATTGGTACACATAACCGAAATGATAACAGAACTTAATCACTGCAATTCATGCGATTCTCGGCGTGACTAAGCGCCAAACGTGATTGCCGGACAAGACTCGGGACTAGGAATTTGCACGCAACCAACACACAGACAAAACAAAACGGAACGAAACGAAAAAAATGTAAAAACAAGAAAAATGATTTCCATGAAATATTGCACATGCGAAAGCTTTAATACACTTGCGAAAATTTTTGAGATCTTAAGTAACAACTTGTTGAAGGAGTTGAATCGTTTCTTCCCATATCAACCATAGAGCTACATATATTAAACATATATCAATTATTAAAAAATGTCACTAACTAAGTTTATTTGGGGCATACTCATAAACTTTAAAGTCATCCATGTAACTTCCATTTCAACTGATGATATTCAGGAATAGAATTCTAATATCGATATAAATATGGGCAAATCTATATGTTCTATACAAATTTCACTATTTTTAGTTTTCGTCGCAAGCTGAAAGCTATACGATATGCTAACTTTAGTTTAATAAAATTGCACAAACTCAGAAAGTCTAAAGTATATTTAATATGCTCGTAAGTGCCATCTTCAATGCCTTGCACGTTTTATCAAACAATGAATAGTGCCCAGCAGCAAAAGTGTATTAAAAGCGAGGACCGCATTGAATGCAATGCTTGACTGGATGATGATGTTGTTGTTGCCACTGCTAACTGGCTGCTGGCTGCTGGCTGCTGGCTGACTGCCTGATGGGCTGGGGCTGACTGACTGTGCCAAAAAGAAGACGAGGCTGGCTGACAATTGTGCAAAATCGTAGAACAGTTGTACGCAAATAGAGCAGCCATGCGGCGCGTTAATGCCGAACGGCCCATTTGAGGCACGTTTCAGTTATTAACGGGCTGGTCGCTTGTAAAGTGCATGTGGCCTTTAGCTGTGAGCGATGGAGTGAGGGGGCCATGAGCAGTGACCAATATGCTTGTCATTGCCATGATAATCAGCTTTGTGCATGCCGCAAATTGGTCAGCAATGTGGCCAGTGTCTCCACTTTATAGAAGTATTGCATGTTTCCCAGTCTGTTTGTCCAGGAGTTACGCACGTTGGCACCATTATCTGGACACATTGGCAGCAAGTGTAAATATTTGACAAATATATCTTACGTAACCAAGCATAAAACACAATTGAGGCACTCATTCGTTCGCCAATAAATGCACACTTATATACATATATGAGATATAGTTTTATAGATACAACTTCATTTTTGTTCCAATGATCTACATAAAAAAATGTACTGGCCTATAATCAATAATTTGCAAAATAGCATGTAATAAATTTTCTCTAGCTTAAAATTTAACCTACAGTTTAATTGTGTTCGATATAAATTGAAAACAATTGTTTATTATTCAGTAGCTTGTATTCAAATTGCTTCTGTCATATTTGGAATGCATTTTGAATAATACCATATTTGATTTCTATTTTAATCCCAAAGCGAAATTATATTTATTTCTATTTGGTAGCCAATATTTTGACAATTGAATTTAAGCCGTTTGCGGTGCACATATATATATATATATATATTTATATACAACAAAACGTGCAGATAAAATATACAATCGAATAATATTAAATTTTATGGAATTTTATCAGTAGCACCAGCCAGACAGTTCGTATACGCAACGTTGCGCACACGCTTTGTGAGCCTCTGGCAATCGAAATGAAATGAAATAAAATTGATAAAAAACGTGATCAAAAATATTTTTTAGATTTTGTGCAGCTGGTGTGTAAGCCGTTGGAGAAGGGCTGGCAGGCAGACATTAATTAGATTTTATGATTTACGGCACTTGATTTCCAGATGCGATTGTTTTAATGCCCCGCCAATTCCGCTGCCGCTGCCGCTGCCAGCTTGTTCCTGCTGCTGGGGCTTAATGAAGTTGTCTGTTGTCTGTTGTAATTAGAAGTAATAATAATTTCCTAGCCAGAGAGTCATTACGAATTTGGATTGCGGCTAAGGAAATGCCATTAATCAAATTAGCAAGCGCATAACTTTTTATGATTATGCTCAAGATAGTCGCGTCCTGCCTCGTCCAGACCGTAGCTTGAAGGGGGTTTGAGTGTTGCGTGCTGCGTATATGCAAAGATAAACTTACCAACGGAGGACAAGCGCTGACAGAGCTACCTACTCTGTTGCTCTGTACCACTTATTGCTTGATTCTATTTGGTTTTTTAATAAACAATCTTTCTAATGAAATTTCTGCACAAACACAAAAGTCGAGGCTGACGCAACTGCCGCAAAATTAATTACGATAAGCCAACCAAGGGAACTCGAGCAGTCAGTCACAAACAAGGACAACTCAAGCGACTCTGATGACTCAACGTCAAGTATTATTAGTAATTGAAAAATTGTTGTAATTATTAAATGCAGCTGCCTACTGTGCGTCACTTGTGTTCGCCGAGTATGCGATACTCCCCCTAATGGTATTGTCCAATTGACATTATGCACCGCACAATCTTCGAGCTAATTAGCTAAAATTATCTCACTGTTGGGTATGTGGGTTTCTGGCTAGGAGAGCTGTACAAGAGCCAATTAGTTTTCCTACCAAGCATGATAGGAAAGCAGCAGGCGATTACCTTGGGAGCTCACAGTGCCCCACTGTAGGTAACCATCGAAGTCCTGAATAGGCACTTGCTGGGTTAGCAGTGCTGGCAAGATACAGGTATAGAGAATTGTAACTAAAAGTTGCATTCAATCGATTTTAACATATATTAGTAATGAAATCAATATATTTTAACGTACTTATTTTAAAAAAATAAATTCAAATATTTAATTGATGTACACATGTATGAAAATTCCTCAAATTTTATATTTTCCAACTTAATTAAGACAAGTCTCCAGTCACTAAAGCTCTTTTTACATTTTGACTTTCACTTATCAATAGGCGATTACATTGTCATGTAACAAGTTATCAAGTTATTGTTTTTATTTTAGTATAATTGTTTTTTATAGTATCAGTTACATGTAATTCAGCATTCACATGCACTTAGCTTGAAAATGGCTAAATGTCGCAAACTGCTGGCTATTGCTGTTGACTGTTGATTAACTGGCTTATTTTGGCACTGTCAGGGATATTTAACGCATTTCGACCCAATTTGGCAGGATGACAACGCCAGGCAGCAATAACAATGCAAATCGTATGAGCAATGCCCAGTGTCAATGGCAATACTAATGGCAATAGCGACGTTGCTCGTACAGAGTCTGACTTGTTCAGCTGGATTGGCTGGCTGGCATTTTGCACTGATTAGGGGCAAATAGCTTTTGCCTGTCAACAATTTGGAAGGCAGATGCTGGAAATGCCTGCATTTAATGTGCGTTGCTAGTGAAATCAACAGCAAACTGCATTTACCACTAACACGTAAATACGACAAAATCATGCCAAAAGCAGAGAGAAAGAGACTGATAGAGAGAGAGGGAGAGAAAGGTTGGGCAAAAATGGATGATCATAATTGGCACAAATGTCTTAAAGTCTTAAAATGCGGGTGTTGTCATTTAAAGTGCATATGACCACAAGGACTAAACAAGACGAGAATATATGGTTTTCTCTTCTTCTCTTCTTCTCTCCTTCTCTCTCTCTCTCTCTCTCTCTCTCTCTCTCTTCTCTCTCTCTCTCTCTCCCTCTCTCTCTGTCTGTCTGCGTGTAAGGTTATGCAAATGTGAAGTATGCGACTGCATACTGCTTGTAAGTTTCAATCAAAATGCAAATATTGATGCAGTTGACATATGACGTTGTGTTCGACCTGCCCAAGTGACAGCAAAATCAAAATCACTGACTGCCATCATTCCCCTATAAGGTACAACAGCATGCAGATTTATTATCATCGACAAGAGCACGAACAAGCTAAGACACACACACGAGAGAGAGATAGAGAGAGAGAGAGAGAGAGAGAGAGAGGGAAACTAAGCCAGTCCTGTCAGCTTCAGAAATGCAATAACAAAGTATAAAATAATAAGATTTACTCTTGACTTTTCTGCTCCTTCAAGTTGGGCAACGCGTTGCGATGTTCCCAGTGTTTTATTAAAATACAAACACAAACAACGATAACAACAACAACAACAACATGTACAACAACAATAACAATAATAACAACTGGAGGCCTATGTCAGCCCAGATTGAATAATGGCAGCATTGAACACTGTGCAGGTGCCGAGAGCTGTGGGCTGCTAGATAAATTAAAAAAAAACTCAACGCATTAAATTAGAGCAACAATAACAATAACAATAACAACAGCAACAACAAAACCAACAAAAGCCGCTGCTAAGGTAACTTTTCTGTTATTATTTTTCAATTTCTTCTTCTAAAGTTTGATGTAATTTTTCAAGTGTATGTGTGTCTGTGAAAGTACGCATGTGTGCGTGTGTTGTGCTCAGCTTATGCATTGCTAAACAATTTTTGATTAGGTTTTGCATAGAATTTCCGTTTAGTCTCGCCACACACAAAAGGCAATTTTCTTCTCACATCAGTCTGCATGGAAAGTTACCACAATATTTAAGTATTTTATTAAGCCTGGACTGTTGAATGGCAAACTTAACTTAAACTAACGGCTGACAGTTGGCGAGCAATTGAAAATATCCTTTATTGACATTTTCTGAGCAGACTAATAATAAATGTCATTTTATCTAATTTAACTTCCGAATTTTTTTTTATAATTAACAAGATTATTATTTTTATTTATTTTTTAATGTCAGATGCGTACAATTTTGTGTATTTCTCTTCGGGTTATTTCTTAATTATTTTCATTAATAATAAAATTAAATTAAAATTAAATGCATCACTATTATTATTAGTCACAAATTGAGCGTTAGCTTTTGCTCTATAGCCTGATTTCAAGCCTTTAAAATTAGTTAAAATAGAGTTCATCTTTAACCAAATCGAAATAAATCAATAACAATAGTGACTAATTTTATGAACGAGCTCATATTTCAAGCAATATATCAGCCTAAATCAATTATATAATAATATTCTCTTAACATCTAAACCTTAAATGAATATTTATTTTTTTCAATAATAAATTGTACCTAATACAACTCATAAAACTAACATCTTTTTAAAAATTGGATCAATTTATACCAATTTATCAAATTCTACATTACTCCAAATAGCATGAATTACTGTTTGGAGCGCATCTGCACCTTTTTCCATTTATCAATGAGCCTGACTGTCCAATTAGGCAAGTCTGTAGAGTTCGTATTAGAATACACTCGTCCGATTTGATGACATAAATATAACCAGAAGGAGGATCATCAGGGCAAACAGTACAAACAGGACAAGTCGGACAAACAGGACAAACAGGACAAACAGGACAAACAGGACAAGTAGGACAAACAGGACAAGTAGGACAAACAGGACAAACAGGACAAACACGACAAAAAGGACAAACAGGACAATGGTAATTATTGGGATAATAATATTTAGGGAAATGGGGAATAGGATAATAATTCTTGGAAGGGTGCTTGTGGTGCTCATGCTTGTGTTTGTCCTTGTCCCTGTCCTTGTCCTTGTCCTTGTCCTTGACTACAACGCAGCTGACAGCGGGACGATTCCAGTCTCCCCTGCCATTTTGATTATTCGAACGACCATTCCTGTTGTTATTGCTATTACTAATCTCCTCAAGATTTTCAAGAAACCCGCGTTCTCGTCTGCGTTTTTTGTAATCGGCCGACACTACGCACAAGGGGTAATTATTATTGTTGGAGCTTGCCCTGTTGCCATTGGTGAACAATGAGGAAATGATGTCGCTCAGCGAGCTGCGAGCCATACGCGATTTCGACACATGCGACTCGCCGTTGGTCAGCTTGGCCAGTTCATTGTACTGCTGGGGTGTCACCGGATAAACGCGCATCATCTGGGCTTCTCCTGTAAATATGATCAGCAATGAGGATCAACATCATCCAATCTAGGTTATCCATGACTTACCTCCGTTGGCTGCAACAGCACAGAGCACAATCACAGCTACAATTTGTAAGATCTTCATTTGAGTCTTGCGTGTTCAGCAATCGCCGATTGCTGAGCTAGAATGACCCACCACTGATGCGTTAGCCTGTTTATAAAGATTTTCGGTCAGCAAGTTTTACATTTTACATTTCAAATTTTAGATCTTAATTATTACATTTTATATTAATATTTTAAGTTTGTTCGAGCTTGATATGTTCATAACTTATGGTATTGACACAGTTTGGTTTTAGAAATCACTCAGTGAGCTCCCTTAATTGAGCATGCAAAAAAACAGATTATTTTTAATGGCATATCCATGAATATTAATTTTTGGTATAGTTTAGATTAGGTTATAGTGCTATCGGTCTATATAGACCTATACACATAAGCCAAGTTTGACCCGTTGTGGTACCGTGTCGGATTTCGGTTCTCGTGTTTATTTATTAAATGTTCAACCAGCAGGTCGCATTTATAAAACTCGCTATCTTGGCTGGTCCTAAGCTTGCTCACTGACAGCTTGTTCAGGAAATGGCTGCTTAAGGTGTCGAAGATTATCCTGGGAATTCTTCCTCGTTCTCTTCTTTACAGCTTCTGCAGAAATCGCAATAGGGCAACTGGAGTCTGTTGGCTGCAGAGCAGTTAGTACGACTAGATTAAAATGTTCTTTACTGTGCTTTGCATTTATGGTTGGCCATGTTTGGTGGGCTATGCGACCGCAGATGGCATTTCGCCAGGTGTCAATATACCTGTGCATATTATATTTTTTTATTTTGAGCCAACAGTTAGCCAGAGGTATGCATATACCTTCCTTATCGGTGAAGAGGGGCTATGATGTATATTTCCTAGCTAGCTCATCAGCTTTGCAATTGCCTTCAAAATTCTGGTGCCCAGGCACTCATATTATGCTGATAACATGCTGCTGGGCCGTCTCATCCGATATCGCACTGATGGATTTTATAACCGCTTGGCTGTCAATATATGTATATATTAATATAGCCTGGGATAATATTATGAGTTTTTGGGCAGTTTACTGCTTCAATTATGACTAGTTCTAGTACAGCAAGAGCAACCTTAAGTTGCTCAAAGTAATCTCCTCCGCCTACGCAGTTGTATAGCTTGAGCCGTTAGTGAAAAAGGTTACGGCCGCCAATGGTCCAGGAGTGCCGTGGTTCGATTTCTTTCTTACCCGTGCTTGGGTGTTAAGGTTTTAGTCTAGTTTTCTCTATAGCGTAAGCCCTAAAAAGTTAGTGCTGCTGCTGAGTGAGAGTGCTGTGTTATTTAGTCCGGGTGGAATCATAGTAGTAACTTTATAATTTATTGTAAAAATAACTAGTTCCGTTCTAGTTCCGTTTTAGCGCCTATGATGAAAGTATTTTTAGTTTACTTGTCAGGTAACTTACTCTGAAGATGACAGGAACATCATCAGCGTACGCGACAATCTGACAGCGGTCCACTCCATGTCCCGCAGCAGTCTGTTGACAGCTGTGTTCCATAAGAGGGGTGACAGGGTTATACCTTGAGATAGTTGAGGATCCAATACTTCACAATCTCACTTGCAGAGCAATTGATTGATCAGTCCTACTAATTTGGTGTAAACCTGGGGGCAGAGCTCCAGTTATTTTCTAGGAAAGCTATTAAATTTTTCTATATTATATTGATTACGGAATGGACGGCTATATCTGTCGATGTGCCTTTCTGTAGGCATGCTGTGACTCAGAGATTAGCTTTGAGGCCACACACCGGCTGGGCAAGATGGTTCTTTGACCTCATTTGCCTTATTTACGCTTTGCTCAGGACTTAAAGCCTCTGCCTCCGCTTTATGTTTGGGTTTCATCCCTTTCGGTTTTGGGCGAGTGCCGGCCTCATTCTTTTTTTTATTATGTTTTTTGGGATACCTAAAGGTCCCACGAGTTGCGGAGAAAGGAGGTCCACCTGCCCAGAGATAAGCGATGTGCAGGTAAGGCTCCGTAAGCCACTGGGCTATTTTTGGGCCCCAATCAGTCTGACTTCCGGCACGGGTCGCCTTACATCTGAGTAGGCCCGAGCTCAGACCATGACTTGATCCATCCCCAAGAATATGTCTATGAAACAGATCATGTCCGAGGGTACAAATGTTAGCTAGCATCGGTGCCTTGTCGACCATTGTGATGCTTTTAAATTATACTTAATACAACCCTAACGTTTTATTCGAGATAATTACAAAATTTCTCATGCAACATCTTTTTAGAAATTGGATCCATTTAAGCCAATTTAACAAATTCTTCACAAAAAGTACCAGTTTCTGGAACTGTTCAATTGCAGATATACCCAAATGTGTCTGTTACGCCTTGTCTATGGCAAGTCTGTAGATCTCGTATTAGAACACAGCATTGACCCGATATGTTGATATACATATAACAAGGAGGAGAATCACTGCTACAAATACGAGAATGGTAATATTGGGTATGTTGTTGAGGAGGACGATCATCATGGTCGTGTTTGTCCTTATCCCCTATCACCACAACGCAGTTGCCAATGGGACGATTCCTGTCCCCCTGCCTTTTTGATTATACGAACCACCATTCCTGTTGATATTGCAATTACTATTCTCCTCAAGATTTTCAAAAATCCCGCGTTCTCGTCTGCGTTTTTTTTTTTCATCGGCCGACACTACGCACAAGAGGTAAGAATTAATGCTGGAGCTTGTCCCGTTGCCATTGGTTAACAATGAGGAAATGAGGGAGCGAGCTGCGCAGCATACGCGAACTTGGCCAGTTCATTGTACTGCTTTATGTATGTTCAGGAGATCTTCATTTGAGCCTTGCGTGTTCATCAATCGCCGATTTCTGAGCTCGAATGATCCACCACTGATGAGTTAGCTTGCTTATAAAGATTTTCGGTCTGCTACTGAATATTTAAATAATTTTACAATTTATTTATTTTACATCTGCATTTTAAGCTTGTTCGAGCTTGATATTTACATATCTTTCGGACTTGACACATTTCGGCACACATATGCCCTGCCAGGCATACACACTCGCACACACGCACACATACACACACGTACACACGCTGTCATACAAGCCCACTTTCACTGCTGATAGAAAAATTGGCCCACGGATATTTTGACATGTCTTTTAATTTATTATCTTTCACTTTTTGATGCCTAGATCAAGTTTTTTGTCTCCATCTCATGCTTTGTTAATTCATAGGCCATATACCACTTTTGATCTCACTAAAATTTCGAATAGGATATACGGAACAATCAACAAGATAAAAAAGTGAATTATAAGAAGTCTTTTGACTGCATCAATGGAATTCCCATTCCTTAAATCAATAGAAGTAAAACTATTTTTGCAGGAAACATTTGATTTTTATTATCTAGTTTATAGTTTATAAATAATAATTTATAATTGATAAAACTACTAAAACTAATCTTTTTTCGAGTGTATTAAAATATTTCTCAGGTCACATCTTTTTAGAAATTGGATCCATTCAAACCAATTTAAGGAGGAATCTGATAGCAATAGTCGTCTCCTCCTGATGGAACGCATACGCATAGTGGCTCTCCCGCGGTGGGCACTGCAACTGGGTCGCAATTTGCTGCTGGTATTAGAACCCATTGCCCCCCTACAAAGACGTAAATGGTACCCTCAGGAGGAGGCGTCGTTGTAGAATGAGGGCGATGATAGTGATGACCGTGATGTTGATGACCGTGATGTTGATGACCGTGATGATGATGATCGTGATCATGATAACCGTGATCATGATAACCGTGATTATAAGGACGATTTCCCTTGTCCTTGTTTTTGTCCTTGTCCTTGACTACCGCAACGCAGACAACGGGACGATTACTGCCTCTTTCGCGCTTCTGATAATACGAAACATCATTTTCGTCGCTATGGCTATCACTATTCTCCTCAAGATTTTCAAGAAACGCTTCTACGTCGAAATCGGGTTCTCTGCCGCGTTGTCGTCCGCGTTCTCGTCCGCGTTCTTGTCCGCGTTCTCGTCTGCGTTTCTTGTCATCGGCCGACACTACGCACAAGGGGTACCTATTATTGTTGGAGCTTGCCCTGTTGCCATTGGTGAAGAATGAGCGAATGATGTCGCTCAGCGAGCTGCGAGCCATACGCGATTTCGACACATGCGACTCGACGTTGGTCAGCTTGGCCAGTTCATTGTACTGCTGGGGTGTCACCGGATGAACACGCACCAGCTGCGCTTCTTCTGTAAATATGTCCAGCTCTGTGGATCAACATCCTCCAATCTAGGCTATCCTTGACTTACCTCCGTTGGCTGCAACAGCACAGAGCACAATCACAGCTACAATTTGTAAGATCTTCATTTGAGTCTTGCGTGTTCAGCAATCGCCGATTGCTGAGCTAGAATGACCCACCACTGATGCGTTAGCCTGTTTATAAAGATTTTCGGTCAGCAAGTTTTACATTTTACATTTCAAATTTTAGATCTTAAATTTTACATTTTGTATTTACATTTTAAGTTTGTTCGAGCTTGATATGTTCATTCAGTGAGCTCCCTTAATTGAGCATGCAAAAAACCAGATTATTTTTAACAGCCTATGTGTTAATGGCATATCCATTTATTATCATTTTTGGTATAGTTTAGATTACACACATAAGCCAAGTTTGACCCGTTGTGGTACCGTGTCGGATTTCGGTTCTCGTGTTTATTTATTAAATGTTCAACCAGCAGGTCGCATTTATAAAACTCGCTATCTTGGCTGGTCCTAAGCTTGCTCACTGACAGCTTGATCAGGAAATGGCTGCTTAAGGTGTCGAAGATTATCCTGGGAATTCTTCCTCGTTCTCTTCTTTACAGCTTCTGCAGAAATCGCAATAGGGCAACTGGAGTCTGTTGGCTGCAGAGCAGTTAGTACGACTAGATTAAAATGTTCTTTACTGTGCTTTGCATTTATGGTTGGCCATGTTTGGTGGGCTATGCGACCGCAGATGGCATTTCGCCAGGTGTCAATATACCTGTGCATATTATATTTTTTTATTTTGAGCCAACAGTTAGCCAGAGGTATGCATATACCTTCCTTATCGGTGAAGAGGGGCTATGATGTATATTTCCTAGCTAGCTCATCAGCTTTGCAATTGCCTTCAAAATTCTGGTGCCCAGGCACTCATATTATGCTGATAACATGCTGCTGGGCCGTCTCATCCGATATCGCACTGATGGATTTTATAACCGCTTGGCTGTCAATATATGTATATATTAATATAGCCTGGGATAATATTATGAGTTTTTGGGCAGTTTACTGCTTCAATTATGACTAGTTCTAGTACAGCAAGAGCAACCTTAAGTTGCTCAAAGTAATCTCCTCCGCCTACGCAGTTGTATAGCTTGAGCCGTTAGTGAAAAAGGTTACGGCCGCCAATGGTCCAGGAGTGCCGTGGTTCGATTTCTTTCTTACCCGTGCTTGGGTGTTAAGGTTTTAGTCTAGTTTTCTCTATAGCGTAAGCCCTAAAAAGTTAGTGCTGCTGCTGAGTGAGAGTGCTGTGTTATTTAGTCCGGGTGGAATCATAGTAGTAACTTTATAATTTATTGTAAAAATAACTAGTTCCGTTCTAGTTCCGTTTTAGCGCCTATGATGAAAGTATTTTTAGTTTACTTGTCAGGTAACTTACTCTGAAGATGACAGGAACATCATCAGCGTACGCGACAATCTGACAGCGGTCCACTCCATGTCCCGCAGCAGTCTGTTGACAGCTGTGTTCCATAAGAGGGGTGACAGGGTTATACCTTGAGATAGTTGAGGATCCAATACTTCACAATCCTGCAAGTGAGCAATTGATTGATCAGTCCTACTAATTTGGTGTAAACCTGGGGGCAGAGCTCCAGTTATTTTCTAGGAAAGCTATTAAATTTTTCTATATTATATTGATTACGGAATGGACGGCTATATCTGTCGATGTGCCCTTCTGTAGGCATGCTGTGACTCAGAGATTAGCTTTGAGGCCACACACCGGCTGGGCAAGATGGTTCTTTGACCTCATTTGCCTTATTTACGCTTTGCTCAGGATTCAAAGCCTCTGCCTCCGCTTTATGTTTGGGTTTCATCCCTTCCGGTTTTGGGCGAGTGCCGGCCTCATTCTTTTTTTTATTATGTTTTTTGGGATACCTAAAGGTCCCACAAGTTGCGGAGAAAGGAGGTCCACCTGCCCAGAGATAAGCGATGTGCAGGTAAGGCTCCGTAAGCCACTGGGCTATTTTTGGGCCCCAATCAGTCTGACTTCCGGCACGGGTCGCCTTACATCTGAGTAGGCCCGAGCTCAGACCATGACTTGATCCATCCCCAAGAATATGTCTATGGAACAGATCATGTCCGAGGGTACAAATGTTAGCTAGCATCGGTGCCTTGTCGACCATTGTGATGCTTTTAAATTATACTTAATACAACCCTAACGTTTTATTCGAGATAATTACAAAATTTCTCATGCAACATCTTTTTAGAAATTGGATCCATTTAAGCCAATTTAACAAATTCTTCACAAAAAGTACCAGTTTCTGGAACTGTTCAATTGCAGATATACCCAAATGTGTCCGTTACGCCTTGTCTATGGCAAGTCTGTAGATCTCGTATTAGAACACAGCCTTGACCCGATATGTTGACATACATATAACAAGGAGGAGAATCACTGCTACAAATACGAGAATGGTAATATTGGGTATGTTGTTGAGGAGGACGATCATCATGGTCGTGTTTGTCCTTATCCCCTATCACCACAACGCAGTTGCCAATGGGACGATTCCTGTCCCCCTGCCTTTTTGATTATACGAACCACCATTCCTGTTGATATTGCAATTACTATTCTCCTCAAGATTTTCAAAAATCCCGCGTTCTCGTCTGCGTTTTTTTTTTTCATCGGCCGACACTACGCACAAGAGGTAAGAATTAATGCTGGAGCTTGTCCCGTTGCCATTGGTTAACAATGAGGAAATGAGGGAGCGAGCTGCGCAGCATACGCGAACTTGGCCAGTTCATTGTACTGCTTTATGTATGTTCAGGAGATCTTCATTTGAGCCTTGCGTGTTCATCAATCGCCGATTTCTGAGCTCGAATGATCCACCACTGATGAGTTAGCTTGCTTATAAAGATTTTCGGTCTGCTACTGAATATTTAAATAATTTTACAATTTATTTATTTTACATCTGCATTTTAAGCTTGTTCGAGCTTGATATTTACATATCTTTCGGACTTGACACATTTCGGCACACATATGCCCTGCCAGGCATACACACTCGCACACACGCACACATACACACACGTACACACGCTGTCATACAAGCCCACTTTCACTGCTGATAGAAAAATTGGCCCACGGATATTTTGACTTGTCTTTTAATTTATTATCTTTCACTTTTTGATGCCTAGATCAAGTTTTTTGTCTCCATCTCATGCTTTGTTAATTCATAGGCCATATACCACTTTTGATCTCACTAAAATTTCGAATAGGATATACGGAACAATCAACAAGATAAAAAAGTGAATTATAAGAAGTCTTTTGACTGCATCAATGGAATTCCCATTCCTTAAATCAATAGAAGTAAAACTATTTTTGCAGGAAACATTTGATTTTTATTATCTAGTTTATAGTTTATAAATAATAATTTATAATTGATAAAACTACTAAAACTAATCTTTTTTCGAGTGTATTAAAATATTTCTCAGGTCACATCTTTTTAGAAATTGGATCCATTCAAACCAATTTAAGGAGGAATCTGATAGCAATAGTCGTCTCCTCCTGATGGAACGCATACGCATAGTGGCTCTCCCGCGGTGGGCACTGCAACTGGGTCGCAATTTGCTGCTGGTATTAGAACCCACTGCCCCCCTACAAAGACGTAAATGGTACCCTCAGGAGGAGGCGTCGTTGTAGAATGAGGGCGATGATAGTGATGACCGTGATGTTGATGACCGTGATGATGATGATCGTGATCATGATAACCGTGATCATGATAACCGTGATTATAAGGACGATTTCCCTTGTCCTTGTCCTTGTCCTTGACTACCGCAACGCAGACAACGGGACGACTACTGTCTCTCTCGCGCTTCTGATAATACGAAACATCATTTTCGTCGCTATTGCTATCACTATTCTCCTCAAGATTTTCAAGAAACGCTTCTACGTCGAAATCGGGTTCTCTTCCGCGTTGTCGTCCGCGTTCACGTCCGCGTTGTCGTCCGCGTTCTCGTTCGCGTCCTCGTCTGCGTTTCTTGTCATCGGCCGACACTACGCACAAGGGGTAATTATTATTGCTGGAGCTTGACCTGCCGCCATTGGTGAAGAATGAGCGAATGATGTCGGTCAGCGAGCTGCGAGCCATACGCGATTTCGACACATGCGACTCAACGTTGGTCAGCTTGGCCAGTTCATTGTACTGCTGGGGTGTCACCGGATAAACGCGCACCAGCTGCGCTTCTCCTGTAAATATGTCCAGCTATGAGGATCAACATCCTTCAATCTAGGTTATCCATGACTTACCTCCGTTGACTGCAACAGCACAGAACACAATCACCGCTACAATTTGTAAGATCTTCATTTGAGTCTTGCGTGTTCAGCAATCGCCGATTGCTGAGCTAGAATGACCCACCACTGATGCGTTAGCTTGCTTATAAAGATTTTCGGTCTGCTGCTGAATATTTTAATAATATTTTTGGGTCTACATTTTAAGCTTGTTCGAGCTTGATATTTACATAACTTTCGGGTTTGACGCAGTTCGGCTTAAGTATTCACAACCTGAAGTGGGGGTGGTTTTCGATAAAACTTTCCTAAGCTTCACGGCTTCATTTGCTGAATCTATTTCTGTGTAAAAATATCTCTACGACTTTCTTTTAGCCTGTCTGGTAGCTTTTCTGCACTCTGACAGACTTGACTTATAATCGGTCATTATTTTGCGATTTTGCAGCAGTTTAAAGAGACCTACAATTTTGTCGAAGAACGCTAAGTAGAGGTGTCCACCAATGTTGTTTTTTTCCTTAGTTTGGATCTACAGATTGGGCAGGCTGCCTTAAAGGCATTATTGCTTGCCCTCATGAACGTGTCTGTAAGATTGCAGAGGTGTGCAAAAGCGTTCCGACCTTTCGGAGGTGTTTCGAGAGGGTTCGATCTAGTGATATAGCTCTAAGACTGTAACATAACATCTGTAATCTAACATACAATTGTGTACTTAACATTAATACCGATGTCGATCGATACCAATTGTGTGATCTTTAACAAAGGAAGAGGAAGAGTGGTTGTGAAAAAAAAATATAGCAGACGTGTTTTAAGAAGAAAGAGAATTAAGTTTTGACTGCTACAGTATGTAAGTCGATAGTAGGTGTATCGGGGCTGGCTCGAGCTCCAGGCTTACTGCAATGTCGCTGTTGCTGACTTGTATACCTTTACGGTAACTAAGTTGAAGTCGAAGTTAAGCACACCCTTGGCAGCCTCAATCGGTGAGAGTGATTCTTTATTTAGAATCACCACCGATTGATTCAATTTCCCCTGGGTGGCCTTTCTCTTGCCTACCCTCCAATCGTGGGTAGGTAGCGACGGGTTGCATCTCTGCATTATAGTGAGCAGCTGGTCCTGTTCCTTTAGGGTCGCCGTTTCCATTGGCTTCTCGGGAATCTTCTGTCCTTGTTTCCACTGTCGTGGACTCCTAACAGGATCCTCTCCTGGCAATTTGTGCGAAAGATAGCCCTGGCTGCAACTTCGTTCGCTTCGCGGGTCCAGGCATCTCCTGAGAGCGCTGCCTTTTCGCCTGGCTCTGCTGTCTGTTGGGCGGTGCAGCATTGTAATTGGGCAGCACATTTTTCGCCAAATCTTATTCAGTTATTCGGCGGGTATGTTCGCTCTGCAGATAGCAGATGACCTTTCGCGCTCGCTCCTGTCGGAAGGTCAGCTGCCCAAGTGCTCGGCTTCACTTGCAAGAATGCTATTGTGGCAGAAAGGAGGCCCGTAAGCTACTGGGCTATTTTTGGGCCCCCAGCCAGTCTGACTTTTCTCCTTACACCTTAGTAGGGTCGACCAAAAATATGTCTATGGAACAGATCATGTCCGAGGGTACAAATGTTAGCTAGCATCGGTGCCTTGTCGACCATTGTGATGCTTTTACCAGTCGGCACCCTCGTGGAGGGTTCAGTGGAGGGTTCAGTTGAGAGATGTTTGCCAAACCATTGACATCTAAGCCTTAAATGAAAATAAGTAAAACCACTTTAGCAGGAAAAATTTTATTCTTATTATTTAGTTTACAGTTAATAAATAATAAATTATACTTAATACAACCCTAACCTTTTTTTCGAGGTTAATAAAATATTTCTCATGTCACATCTTCTTAGAAATTGGATCCATTTAAGCCAAATTAACAAATTCATTTTCTTATGATTCCTCGTAGCAATATACAGTACTGCCTGGAGCGCATACGCACGTTATGTCTCCAGGGACAGGGGTGCACCTCACTGGTATTGGTATTAGAATACATTTGTTTTCCGGATTGATGACCCAAAAATAACCAGGTGGATGACCGTGAGGACAATGAGGGCAGTGGTAATGATTTGAATAATAATGAGGATGAGGATGTTCATTATAAATAGGCCTGCGAGGGGGTTTGCTGCGTTTGTGCTTATCCCCTACCACCGCAACGCAGACAACGGGACGATTTCTGTCTCCCCTGCCTTTCTGATTATACGAACCACTATTCTTCTCAAGATTTTCAAGAAACGCTACGCGTTCTCGTCTGCGTTTTTATCATTGGACGACACTACGCACAAGGGGTAATTATTATTGCTGGAGCTTGCCCCATTGCCATTGGTGAACAATGAGGGAATGAGATCGCTCAGCGAGCTGCGCAGCATACGTGATTTCGACACATGCGACTCAACGTTGGTCAGCTTGGCCAATTAATTGTACAGCTGGGAGTGTCACCGGATGAACGGGCACCAGCTGCGTTCTCCTGTAAATATGATCAGCTATGAGGATCACCAACATCCAATCTAGGCTATTCTTGACTTACCTCCGTTGGCTGCAACAGCACAGAGCACAATCACCGCTACAATTTGTAAGATCTTCATTTGAGTCTTGCGTGTTCAGCAATCGCCGATTGCTGAGCTCGAATGATCCACCACTGATGAGTTAGCTTGCTTATAAAGATTTTCGGTCTGCTACGGAATATTTTAATAATTTTACAATTTATTTATTTTATATCTGCATTTTAAGCTTGTTCGAGCTTGATATTTACATATCTTTCGGACTTGACACATTTCGACACACATACGCCCTGCCAGGCATACACACTCGCACACACACACACGTACTGTCGCACAAGCCCACTTTCACTGCTGATAGAAAAATTCGCCCACGGATATTTTGAGTTGTCTTTTAATTTATTCTCTTTCACTCGCCTTGCGCCCGTTGTCCTTGCTGCTGATGTTTATTGGTGTGTATTGGTAAGAGTGTGTTATCTACTTGTTTACTTGCCTTGCCCTATTTTGTTGCCTAGATCAATTTTTTTTCTTCATCTTCTGATTTGTGAATTCTATGGCCTATGAATCCACTTTCGATCTCACTTAAATTTCGAATGCCAATTAGAATAGTTGGTCCCTAAATAGGATATCCGGAGCAATCAGCAAGATAAAAAAGTGAATTATAAGAACTCTTTTGACTGCATCAATGGAATTCCCATTCCTTACACCACTAAGCCTTAAATCAATAGAAGTAAAACAATTTTTGCAGGAAACTTTTGATTTTTATTATTTAGTTTATAGTTTATAAATAATTAATTATACTTAATACAACTCCTAAAACTAATCTTTTTTCGAGTGTATTAAAATATTTCTCATGTTACATATATTATGGTGGTGTATTATAGCAATATATAGGATTTACTGTTGGAACGAATGAGTTGACGCGTGCGTCATCGCCGATTGCTGAGCTAGATGCGTTAGCCTGTTTATAAAGATTTCATGGTCTGCAGCTGAATATTTTGATGACATTATCATTCATATCCGCAATGAGCCACGCATCCTATTAAACATTAAATCCAGATTTTAAGTTAAATCGAGAATGATATTTACATAACTTACGGGCTTGACACAGTTCGGATTAAGAATTCAGTCAGTGGAGAAGAGCATGCAACAACCATATTATATATAACAGCCGATGTTTCATTGCGATAGTATATTATATTATTATTTATCGAATTGGCAATTCATCAAGTTGACTGGCGACGGACATTAATTAACCCAATCAAAACTGCTTCAGAGCAATTTCTAGTTGTACATGTGTATTTAGAATATCAAGCGGAAATTTTATTGTATATTTTACAAGTTCATGTAAATATGTATATATGTATATATACGCATTTATTTATTTTGGTAAGTTGAACAGCTGTGAATGGCCACTTAATACCATGAAAGTTTTGCACAAATTTTAATTGATTGGCAACGGATGGGAAAAGTTTGTGACGCCACTAAAATTGATTACACACATGCAAAACTCAAAAGCTGGCAAGCAGCCGCCAGAATATTGCAGCATGCAGAATGCAGCACTTGCACATATTGAAATTCTGAGAGCTGGTTCAAGCAGGCCGCAACACTCGTGTCAAATGCATGCGTTAAGCCTGCCTCCATCCTGCCGTTAGACCTGCTCCAGCTGCTGCTTCTGCTGCTGTCGCTTTGCCAGCTTGTTGCAATTTATTCTAATCGCTTGTCAGGCATTGGCTGCAATATACAACAAAAAAGTGGAAACTGTCTAACTGAGAGACACCCTGTAACCAGTTTAATCGTTAATACATAAACAATAATATCTGGGAGACTGTGAAAAATTTAAAATAATATAAAAAGTGAAATATGCTGGATTAACATATGCTATTATTTTACATACAATTATATTTTATGTTAGACTACAGTTTCTGATTTCAGTTAACGCTCAAAATATGATATTTATTATTATTTTAATTATGCCAATTTCAGCAATCTCAAGTTATATTAAAATTATCTCTAACATTGCACATGGTCACAATTCGTCCTTTTTGTTGTCTTTCTTTCTAAAAGACGTCTGTTCAGTTTACTTTATTCACAATAACTCTTCTCTTCAAGTTGCTGATCACACAATTGATATCGATGTCAAGCGATATTAATGTTAAGTACATAGTTGCATATTAGGTTACAGATGTTATGTTACAGTCTTAGTGTTGCATCACTAGTGGCCTGCCACACAGGGTATATAAGAGAAGCGAAAAATGGGAAACAGTAGGCAACATTCGGTGGCGCACAGATGCGTGTAACGAGGAAGCCATGTGAAGTCAACGGTAAACCAGAGCCGAGCTTAGGCCGAAGGTTGTGTGTGTGTGTTTGTGTGTGGTGTTGCCAATTGAGTGGCAGCAATCAATCTGCTAGGTGCCTCGTAAAGTGTGTCAAAAGCACGCCTATGCCGTAACCAGCTGCCAAACAGCAGCAAACAAAGTAACCGACACGATTCCAATACACTACATTCTTCATCCTCTGGCCCGGTAGCCCACCCCTCGACTGACTGATTGACTGACTGACTGCTTGACTAGCTGGTTGTGCCGCTTATAGCCCTTAATTGACGTCAATCGCATTGGCCTGCATGCATTCCTTCTCTGCCCTACTCAATATCGCTGCTCGTCTGATGGCTGGAAAAATCACAGCTCGTTAGTGAAGTTTTGATGTTGCCGTCCATTGAATTGAAATTGTTTGACAATCATTCAGTCTTTCGCCTCTGTGCTGCATATTGAAAATACATATCTCAAGTCTGAGTGCTTACCAAAATTGTGCAATTATTAAATGACAAAATTGTGCAGAGAACGGACCCTCTTCAATTGTTGCCAAGAACCGCAAATCAGTTTTTACCAGCCAACTCTACATGACAGCTACACACTCAGCCATACACACACACCCCACAACCAGTCTCACCCTTAACTTTATATCCTTTTCAAATGACGCCCTGTTTGTATGTGGTTTGTGTGTGAGTGTGCGTGTGTTTGTGCGTGTGCTTCTTAATGATTATTTGGCGTCATATTTGATTGACGCGTGTTATACGCTCGTTATGTATGTGAATGTCTTTTCACCTCATACTTCCTTATATCACTTATTGTGTGCCTGTGTGTGTGTGTGTCTGTGTGTGTGTTAATGGCCGCAACAACCACAAGGCACTTATCAATTTTTCGCCTCAACCAAATGACACTCGTGGGCGTGTGCTTTTATACATCTGATGCTTATCAAGAATATTCCGTGATAAGTGTGAATGCCGTTAAATTGACTTTATTCCATCGTTATACTTACATAACTACACATTTATGTACAAATATTTGGGGTTAATTTGAGATGACGCAATAGTCTTAACATGCATTAGAAATATGAAGCTAATTCTAGAAAATAAGCTCATTTTGTTCGTATTTTTCAATTGTGCAAAATAATGTCTCATACAGCAAATGGCAACTTGGAGACTATAGTCGGATTGTATTATTTTTGAATGTATTTTAATTGTATTTAATGCTAAATTAATAATATACAGTGTTGATTGTGTATGTATTCTCTTTTTTTGTACATATACATTTTTAGAGCAAAAAGCAGAAAGCTAAAATTTATGCCAATACAATGTATTGATCGACCTATTTCTATCTTTGGAAGTAGCAATTGTTGCCTGTGCTTGAATTCTAAATAGTGATCGGAAACAATCGCTGTCGCTGTTTATTGACTCGCATAATAATGAATGAATTTATAGACTCCTCTCGCTAATCGATGCCCATCACGTTCTGTGAATCAGTTTAATGCCACACAGGATTTAGCCAGTCACAGACTTGATGCACTTTGAGCAAATTGTTTGCGTTCAACGCCTGCTCAGCTCAACTTCTTTGTAAGGGTGTGTGTGTGTGTGTGTGTGTGTGTGTGTGTGTCTATGTTTGTGTGTGTCATCTTTTCGTGTATGCTTGTAGACAAACTATGTAGAGTCCTTGAAAAATATTCAAGCCATACAAGCAGAATGCCAGCGGCTAAAAAGTTAACAGTTGACATAGTTTAGAGAGCTGCTTGGCCAGATGAAGGGGCGAGTGACGGGCCTGGGACTCTAGTGGGTTCAACAGACAAACGCAGCGGCCCGTTGAATGTGAACTGAATGAATGAATGAATGAATGAATGAATGTCTTAATAGCATGTCAGTTGGGGGCTGACACTAGCTCATTGTTGTTGTTACTGTTGTTCTTGCGGTAGTTGCTGGCTGAAAATTGGTGTCAAACTAAATGAATTTAATTGCCGCTGGATATGAAAGTAATTATTTTGCAGTGCATGGAGGCGTTGACAGGGGAGGTGGTCGTTGTGAAAGGAGCAGCTAAAACGCACCGAGGCCAACAGCGCTTGTCTCGCGCCAGCTTTCTCTCCATCTCTCTCTATCTCTCTCTCTCAATCTCTCTTCCACTCTTTATCTCTTCTGTTTGCTTGCAAGTGTGTGTGCTGCTATCAATGCACTTTCACTTAATAGCAAAAGGCGTGGGGTAGCAAATCGGCACACATACGACCTGCCAGGCATACACACTCGCCCACACACACATACACACACACACGCACACACACGCACACACACTGTCACTCAAGCCCACTTTCACTGCTGATAGAAGCATTGCCCACGGATATTTTGAGTTGTCTTTTAATTTATTCTCTTTCACTCGCCTTGCGCCCGTTGTCCTTGCAGCTGATGTTTATTGGTAAATGTGTGTGTGTGTGTGGGGTTTTGTGTTATCCACATTATTGTGTGACTTATTTACTTGCCTTGCCCTGTTTTGTTGCCTATATCCATTTTTTTCCCCATCTTTTGCTTTGTTAATTCATATGCCATATACCGTTTTTGATCTCACTAAAAGTTCGAATGCCAATTAGAATAGTTCGTCCCTAAATAGGATATCCGAAACAATCAGGAAGAGAAAATAGTTTATTTGACTGCATTAATGGAATTCCCATTCCTTACACTACTAAGCCTTAAATCAATAGAAGTAAAACTCTTTTTGAAGGAAACATTTGTTATTTATTATTTAGTTTATAGTTTATAGTTTATAAATAATAAATTATAATTAATACAACTCATAAGACCAACCGTTTTTTCAAGTGTACTAAAATATTTCACATGTCACATCTTTTTATAAATTTGATCCATTTAAACCAATTTATTCAGGAAATAAATAGCAATTCTTATCTCCTCCTGATTCAATGCAGTTGCATACTGAACCAGTGGTGGGGATTGTTGTGGTAGGTGGCAGGCACGATACTGGTGATAATACATACAATCGACCGTTTTTAGAGTATATAATTGTTCCGTCAGAAAAAGACGGTCTTGGAAAATAAGGATTATATTGGTAAGGGTTATAAGGATGACCGTTATAATTAGGACGACCTCCCTTGTCCTTGTTATTGTCCTTGTCCCTGTCGTTGCCCTTGTCCTTGTCCTTGTCCTTGACCACCACAACGCAGTTGACAACGGGAGAATTCTGGCCCCTCCTGCCTTTCTGATTATACGAACCACCATTTCCGTCGCTATTGCTATTCTCCTCAAGATTTTCAAGAAACTCTTCTACGTCGAAATCGGGTTCTCGTCCACGTTCTTGTCTCCGTTTCTTATCATCGGCCGACACTACGCACAATGGGTACCTATTATTGTTGGAGCTTGCCCCATTGCCATTGGTGAACAATGAGGGAATGAGGTCGCTCAGCGAGCTGCGAAGCATACGTGATTCCGACACATGCGACTCGCCGTTGGTCAACTTGGCCAGTTCATTGTACTGCTGGGGTGTCACCGGATGAACGCGCACCAGCTGCGCTTCTCCTGTAAATATGTCCAGCTATGAGGATCAACATCATCCAATCTAGGCTATCCTTGACTTACCTCCGTTGGCTGCAACAGCACAGAGCACAATCACCGCGACAATTTGTAAGATCTTCATTTGAGTCTTGCGTGTTCAGCAATCGCCGATTGCTGAGCTAGAATGATCCACCATTGATGCGTTAGCCTGTTTATAAAGATTTTCGGTCTGCTGCTGAACATTTTGATGACATTCTCATTCAAATCCGCAAAGAGCCACGCATCCAATTAAACAAAAATGATATGACATTAAATCCACATTTTAAGTTTATTCGAGCATGATATTTACATAACTTACTGGCTTGACACAGTTCGGGTTAAGAATTCAGTCAGTGAAGAAAAGGCAAGCCCTTAATTGAGCATGCCAAAAACCTGATTATGTTTAACAGGCGAATTTTTTATGGGATAATTATTTATATTTATTTATGGTAAAGTTTGTGGCTTAATGGGTATCAGAGAGATGCGTTCCTATTTGCGGGCAGAATGAAGTCAATAAGCCTTTCAGATTTCATGATAATGTACGTATAATAATACAAAAAAATATCTGTTATTTTTAGAACGTCAACGATTACGTACTCTAGTGGACTGGAGATAAATTGCCGTCATCTAAATTTCTCTATAACTTTATAAAACCGACCGAGTTCTAGTACGATGCACATGATTTAGTAATCCGTTGTTCTTTGTTTTTTTTGTAATACGTTAGAAACATAATAATTTGAATATATGGTAAGTTTGATTCGGATATCTTGGTAAGCCAAAAAGTTTTTCATACAAAACTTCTTTCGACCTATCGATCCTATGAAAACTATTTGATATATGTCAAGTATTAGCACGACAATTTTATATTACATGTTAAAACACTTGAGTTTGCTTTTTTCTTATCGATAACTGCTTCCGGTTCTCGAATATCGATACATTTCGATTTCTAATATCAATATATGCTAAAATTTTGAAGGCAGAATCTTCTGATTGATACATAATATGAATATGCATTTTATTGATATACTGATCATCAAGATCGAACAAGAAACATCCATGTTATAGTGGAAAGCATATTATCATATTGATCTCATTTCAATTAGCACCCTCAAGCATTTTTTTGTATGAATAATAATGAATGCGCATGTGTAAGAAAATGAGAGCCGTCAATATTTTTTTGAGTGTATTCTGCAGAGTTTCGATACCAACAACTGCGTGTATGTATATATGGGCGTATGTATACATATGTTAAACAATATAATATTTATTATTATGCTCATTAGATACTCAACTAAAAGGTAAGTTTTACCTCACATTGATGATATTTATTATTAAAGAAAGCTTAATCTCTGTTAAGAGTTTTATGACCTTGAACTTATCCTTAAGCCTACATTCCTCATTAAAGTTAAAAAAACATATTATATTTTGTTCCTTTTTATAATTATTATATTATATTTACATTAGTCGTAATAATCAAGATCATTACTTAAATTTAATCTAATAGTCTTCTTCTTCGTCGTCATCTTCATCCTCATTCTCCTTTTGCAATTCCTCATAGTATGGTTGCGGATAGTATAACTGCTGGCCAAATTGCGGTGGTGGGTAGTATGACTGCTGGCCAAATTGCGGTGGTGGGTAGTATGACTGCTGGCCGAATTGAGATGGTGGACCATAGGGACTTAAATGGTATGTACCACTATAGGCGCCAAAAGGACTGCCATAGCCACTTGCACTAAGTGGTACATATGGTGATATATATTGACGCTTGGCGGGGGCTTCAACAGCAGAGCTTTTCTGCTGGGTCTCTAAATTGCTATCCCTGAAAATGGTGTAAAAGATCGCAGGTTTGGTTGTTGTCATTTCTTGCTCCTCCTGCGCCTCAGGCGCATCATCCTGGTCAGCCGTCTGAGATACTTGCATCACTTCTTGCTGTGGCACAGTTTCTTTCCGCTGCTCGATTGGTGTGTTTGTTTCAGGATCCCAATAGACAGCCAAGTAGGGAGTGGTCGAACTGATCGGTTCTTTTTCAGGATCCGGCTTCACCACCACAACGCAATTGATAACAGAGTCCTTCTCATTAGCAGCATCATCGTCGATGTTGCGCTTTATCACACACAAGGGCTGGTCATCAGTGTCGACTGCGGTCACCGAGCGACTGGTTGTGGTTAGGCCCATAATGCGCAGAAACGAATTCCAGCCAGAGTCCAGAGAGTTCCTAACCGAACTGAATCCGGCACTGGTTAAGCGCGCCTCAGAAATGGCATTCTTGCCTTCGGTCAGTTTCAGCAGACCTTCAAACTCCTCCTCACTGATGGGATAGACGCGTACAAGTTGCTCCACTTTGAGATTATCGGCTGCTTCCTTATCCATAGGTGGTGCTGCAAATGAGACGTTGCGTTTAGGATCGAGCTCAAGCTTGGCTCACAAGCAAGTACACACCCGCCTTGACGCAGCTGAGGCTGCCCAAAACCAACAAAAGGCCAAAGCATCTAAACAGAATCGATTGCATCGTAGGCACAGTTGTCGAAAACGTTTGCCAAACTAAAGATACTAAGTTCTTGATGCCCAGCGATGGTCTTATTTATACATTCGTCTTCGCACAAACTCTAGCTAAGACTAACGGTAAATAGTGGTAAAATATTGCAATTAGTTCATTTTTGGCGAAAAATAGCTAGAACGGCATTTTAAGGCATACCATTTAAATAAATTAGTCCAACTGGCCCACATTCGCGGCCAGTTCAACAAACGCATTAAAAACCAAGCCCAGTTGGAAACTGCGTGAATGGAACTGGTTCTCGAACAAAAATCAAATAGGCTTATGTTTCCTCAGCTGACTGAACTCTAATTAGCATAACGCAGACTGAGCTATCTATTGTCCAATTCTGTTTAATTTTTGGGCAGAATACTATAATACTTAGATACTGTTATAATTTGTTCAAAGCAAAAAAAAGAAGAAAAGTAGTTGATTCAAATAAATTATCATTAAAATTTATGACTTATGATCTATTTTTGATTACCATGTTATTTAGCTTTCTTTCAGGGTATTAGGTATTCGTCTCATGACAGCAGCCAGTTCATTTTTCGCGATTCAATCTGGTTGTAGATTTCAACCGATTTGTATTTTAACTAACAGAGATAAAATGATGCTTATGCCGTTTAAAATACTTTAACCCATTTCACTATTAGCATAATTCATTGAGGTTTGAAATAAAAGACACATTTTATTAATTTTTCTAACTCATAATTATATTACTCTTATATCGTTTAAATCTCTTGCTGTGTGTTTGAGTGTGTCTCTTGTTTGTGTGGTTTTTTATGTAGGCGTGTTTGCTTGTGTGTTTCTGTATATGTATATGAGTACCTATGCATAAATACTTAGTTACATAAACACATGCCTATTTGTATGCGACGCTGACTGCAAATGATCTCAAAACTATCTGTTCTTATAGGTAACACGCATCAAGCCACACATTTGCTGAGCGTGCGTTGGTTTTTTGGGTGTGTTGGTGTGTGTGTTTCTCGCTTATAAACCTGTATGCGTTTTATATTTATAAATATTAGTTATCGTCTGTTCGATTAATGCAAAATTGGGTTTATTTACAAGTTGTTGCTATTACTTAAGTATCTAATTACACACACCAACACAGACACACATTTTTATTTTTGTTTGTTGAATGCATTTTCTATTTGTTTTTGATTTTGTTTATTCAAAGGTGTTTCAATGTTTTTTATAAATATTCTTTTTTCGATTTTTTTTGCTTATTTAATATTTAATTCTTGCTCATTTGAGTGTCGTTTTTTATTTTTATTATTTATTTTGTGTTGCCAATTTGGTTGCCATTGTGCCTCAGTTGTACAAATTAAACGGTTTTTAACATTTAAATTGTGTTTAGTTGTACATATTTTATTTAATTTTTAATTAAAACTACATTCACTACTAATGAAGTTATTTACAATGCTCGCCATTTTCTCCCATTCGCATTCGTTTCGCATTAAGCACTTTAATAAATTGCATTTCAATATGCTCTGCCAAAACTAATTGTTTCCGTTTATATCCGTAAGTATATGTATCTTGTATGTACATGCCAGGATACCCAATTTTTTACTATAACAATTTTCCGCTACCCCGTGCTTTTCTCCGTTTTTCTGTCCGTCGGTCGCTCTTATGAGTGCAACCTTTTTTTAACACCTACCTCATTGACCTCATGACACCCACTCCCGCCACAGTTTTAGAGCTAGACTTGCCAAATTATTAAGGGTTAGTCACCCAAAGCCGCCCCACCACCACTGCAGCAAGAAGTTTCTTCGCCACCTGTTATCAGTTGGTAATACACTGGTATCAGATTATTCTGTAGTTGGTTATTCCCGACTGCAACGATCCCGCTTATTTTATTCGCATTACCCTTGCAAGGCTTGTCTAAATTTAGTCACCAAAATAAGGTATATATGTGCAACCATTGGACTTACCAGATATACCACACATTAGTTAATATTCCCAAAAAATTGTATTATTATGGTCGGACTAGTGTATAAACTTCCAATATAGAAAAAAATTAAATATTTCAATTTGTTGTTTCCGAAAAGTGTTAAATATGAATTGGAACTACTCAAAAAATGTATACTTTATTCACGCTACAGCTTTCCAATTCAGTTGAAGATCCAGTTTTAATAGCTGTTAAATCAGATTTAATGCTTGTGGGTATTATGTCTGCAAGGGTATTGATTCTTTGGTGCACCGAATAAACTTATGTTCCTTTGCCGCCTCCCTTGTGGAGTGTGTAGTTTAAAAATTGTATTTGAAGACGTGATTGAAAAGAGCAAATCAAATGAGAAATTAATCGCTACACACACCATAAACCAACTGTGAACATGGTTAGTAGTTGCAATAGAGGCTAAGCAGTTAATAAGCATTTATGTACAGCAAATATTATGTGGTTGATGCATGTTCATTTCACAGTGGCTGTAATCGAATTGAGTGTTATACAGTTAGCTACAGAAGTATGCAAACGGTGAAAGCTGCCAGTTGAAATTGTTAATGTTTGACAGCTTAGACTGATTGACTGATTGATAACAGTCGAACTTGATTATAAAGCATATTTATAGCCTAATAAGTCTTATTTCATAATGAAAATGTTTATTTTTTTTAAACGCTTGGCTACTGGCATGTGTGAAGTGTGTGAGGGAGACAAATGCGCAAGTATGATCACAAAAATCTCAAGATTGATAGATAGGTAAATCAAACTCCTTATGAATTGTGGGCTTTGCTTGGAAACATTTTGAGAACATATAGAAAATTTGTTTAAAATTCGTCTGCTTATTTTTGTGACCCGCTGTGCATTTCGATTTCTACATTTTGCTTAAGCATTAGCTAAGTAATATATGTATGCATATATAGTTAATATATGTTCCCATATATGCACTCTTATTTGGCTCTTTTTTTGTAATTCTTTTTTATTATTTTATATAAATATCAATTTTTATGGTTTATGTCAATATTGATCTTGTGTATGTTATGCTTGGCTAAACTTACTCAAAATCGCTTACAGCTAGAGAGTTTTATTCACTAAGTGCATTTTATCATAAATACGAAATCAATGCGATCCACTTGAATTTAACTAAGCTTCTTCAATACATTCATCAACGTTATGATCCTAATCATCATCTTGATCTCAACTTCAATCATTCCTTCATCTGACGCACTGCAACCGATTGTTCGGATTGAGGCGACTGCTGCTGTTGCTGCTGCTGCTGCTGCTGGGGCGGGCACTCAATGTAGTTGTAGTTGCTGTGGCTGTTGCTGTTGCTTCACTGACTGCATGCGACAATTGCCTTGTTGGCTGCAACAGCAGCGCTGCCATTGTTGAAGCCGGCACAGCGGCACACACATACCAGTGCTGCAGGCAGCAGGAAACGATGCTGAGGAGCATGCAACAAATGCCGCAATAGAAACTGTTGCTGTTGCTGCTCGAGTTGTGCTGCATGGCCGCCGGGTGTTCGCCTGCAAAAGAATTTGATACAAAAAAAGAAAACAAAAAAAGTAAAAGTAAAAAAGCACAAATAACAACGGTTAGTTTCCTTCTTCGTTCATTAGCTAATTGTTAATGCAGCTAAAGGTTAACGCAACAACAACACAACACGGATGCAATTAAGCTCAGTCCTTTGCAAATAGTTGTTGTCAGCTGCTTGCTTCCGATTGCCTTTGTAGGGGTAGGTTCAATCACCTGGAGCAAATCTGGGCTCTCTCTCTTTACATCAACATCATCAACTAGCGCATCTGGGACAGATAATATCGACATTCCTTCAGTTTGCATGTGCGCATTTCCTGTTTGCCAAACAAGCATCCAACAAAGAGGCAAACATGAGCAAATAACAGCAACAACAACTTGTTATATATGCACACTTGAGCACACAAGCTGCTGCTGCAGTTCTGTCGTTGTTGTTGTTGCTGTTGTTGTTGGCTTCCAGCTCGAGCCGGACTCGATTATTGGCATTTTAGCACACAAGAAATAATTTCCGCACTTCTTGTAAAGCGCTAACCAAAGGAAACCTCAAAACAAGTACTTGCGTCAATAGTGTCCAACCAGGAGATACCCTATTCATGGCCTAAACAAAGATTTCTTTACATTTCTAAATTTTAATATTAACTAAGAAAAAATATACACAAGCAAACCAAATGCAAACACAAACTTTAAAAAAGCTTTTGTGGTTGTTGTCTGATTCGGAAAAGTAAATGTTGGTTTAATCTGTGTTTAGCATACACGACCAAAGCTGATAAATAATTTAAAATAAAATAAATGATTAAAATATTTTCTAGTTTCTGAGATCGGACTAGCAGCCTCGCTTTGCTAATGGGTACAAGATATACGACAAACTACCTTGCCACAATCACACACATACATTGACTGCACTTGGCATTCAGTGCAGCTGAAATGCTCAAATTGCAATGCGCGCTGCTAACAGGCAACTTCCCGTCATAAACATGCAAAACTGTCAAGCACACACAAACACACTGGCTCACACACACACTGGCGCACACACATACAGACATGAATGCAGTTTGCATACTCACCAATAATTACGTGCACATAGACACTGGAGGTTTTTGCCACAGTGGGCACACAGGTGTAGTTGCCGGTGTCGCCGGGCATGGCGCGCTTAATTTTTAATCTGTGGAGCAGGCAAAGAAAGAGCGTTAGTTGAAAGTGAATGGCAATAGCTGCAATGAAATGCACAAAGTAAGACAGACGCGTAATGGGAATGGGAATGGGAATGGGGACTGGCGGTCGCACATACTAACATCAAATGAATGCCAAGAGTTATGTAGCAGCAACATTAAAAACCTTGCTACTTTAGGAAATGCCTTGTCCTGGAGTCAGAGGTGAATTCGGTAGGGTGGGGCAGGACTCTCACTCAGCTACTGGCATCTGCATTTTATGGCTGCTCGTGTCGTTAGTTAACGGCATAAATGCACAATGAGCACATGTGGAACCGAGAACCGAGAACCGAGAAGCGAACAGCGAACAGCGAGACTCCCTTTGAAGCCAACTACTGTAACTCCCCGTCTCTGTAACTGTAACTGTAACTGCAAATGTGGCAGCAGTAAGTAAGGCAAATTAAAAGTCACACTCGGCTAACTGTGAACAATTGTGCCAAGCTGACTTACAGACTGTATAATACCCTTTTTGGATAATGCCTAATGCAAATCCATTAACTAATTAATCTTGCAACTGTGTCGCGTTTATTTCGAAAAGAAAATTACTTAAATTAGGTTTATTTGAAATGTTATTTCTTTAAAGTTTTGTGTTGGAAAAGATATTTGTTTTCATAATTAAGGCAAAGATTAAATTAACAACTTGTTTAACAAGAATATAATTAGTTTTCGAATTCAGAACAAATAAATTAAAAAGAAACGTAACAAAACAGTTCTATTAGCTAGAATAATTTAGTTTAGATATTTGAACACTCAAATTAAATACTCTCGCAGGTATACCTAATACCACTTACAGCCTGAGATATTCTTTACGTTTTAGCATCCGCAACTTAATTGTGTGTGAATGCAAATAGCTGAAATAGTCAATGTGTGCTGAGTGGCACATACCTGGAAGTTAGGCCATCCGACCAGTCATCCTCGACGAGTATCCTTGCGATGGAGCTGTCGATTTCGTTCTCGTTCTTGCTATCTAGGATTTCGCTGCCTGAAAGTGAATATGTGTTTAAATATAATATGAAGCTCGCGGAATGTGAATGGCAGTTGCAAATTGAATTGCTTAAGTTGCTTGATAGCGAAACTCTTCTAAAGCATTGTAGACGAACTGAAAGAGAAATTAAGCATACGCACCTTTGTACCAGAATATGTTGCCCAGCTCGTGTGGTCCCTGCATTATTTTGCAGGTTAGGTTAATGTCGCTGCCCGTTTTCACCATCAGATCGCTGGGGCCGAAGATTTCCGCTTTGAGCTCTGCTTAACAACGGCAATGCGGATGTTAAGAGTAATAGAGAGAGAGAGAGAGAGATAAAGAGAGGGAGAGGTAGAGAGAAAACAAAGAAAAAGAGAAAGAAGCAGAGCAAAAAGTCACTTAAGTTGGCAACACACACAAACGTACACGGACAAAGCGTTTCTTTTTTTTGTAATGATAATAATAATAATAATAATAATAATAATGTTAATGATAACGCAGCAGCTGAATGACTGCCTGCCTGCCAGATCCGCTCCCCTTATCACAGCTACCCCCCTTAGCTGGATGCCTGCCTACTTTATTACACAGACGCGTGTCTCTATTATGCTGGCGATAAGCTTTTGTTATGCTTTATAAAAGCCAACAGAAACCGCATTCATACAACCACACACAGACACACACACACACACACATTCATAACGCGCACTCATACGCCCCTTTATACCTGAACTTAAGGGCAAGCTTCATTCTTCTTTTTCTGGCTTGTGTCTCAATGGGAATTGTCTAAAAATTTGCCGCTTTTCATTTGCAGCCAGCGAAATCAAAGTGTCAAAGCAGTGTGAAGTGCCTTTTGTTATTACATCCGCTGTCAATGATTTTCAATTGAAAACGCGCCAAAAATTGTAAATGGAAAAAAAGACGAGATTGAATATTGCTGTGAGAGCCAAATGCGATTTTGGGATGACTAACGTCTAGGTGCGAACTTCTAGCTAACTGCTGACAGTTTGTGTAATGTAATATGTCCCGATGAGCGCTGCTGACTGGAATACAACTTTTTGCTGCCTCATTGCCACTAATGCAAATACTTAACAGCCCGCAATGCTGAAAGTGGCACACATGAAACAAGCTTCGACGTGACGCAGCAACAACTGTAATCGGAACTATTCGAGAGCTAATACTCTGTAACTAGCTCTAATAACATTCGTAACTGAATTATAAATATACATGTAAAGATAACAATTTTTTGTGTTCTTATGCCCAGTATAAAAACATTTCCATACAAATTATTTGAATTCTGTGTAAGTCGTGGGAGGTATACGAACTGCTTAATATTCGTATTTATTAAATACATTTTTATTTAGATACCTCTAGCTCCAACAACTTTTATTTTCTTGAATAGAAAGTTACCATCTACATTTAACATTAGCTCTCGAGTATATATGTAATAGGATATTGCTGAACTCTTGTTTAATGGGTGCAGAGTATCAGAACAACAGCAGGAAATACACATGTTTCTATGCTCCACTTCCAACGCCAGCGGCCATAAAAGCTGCACGGGCAACACAACACAGCGCAGCACACACATACACACACATGCACGCAAACTATAGCAATTTCGCAACGTGGTTTTTGCGCCTTGCATCTTCGGTTCTAAAGAACCGCAAAGCCCAGCGTAAATAAATTGCTGCCTACGAAACTGCAACTGTAAGGGGAATCCTGGAATGCGATGCACACATCTGGAACTTTTCACTGTTTTCCTATTGACGTACTACGATACCTCTCTTCTCCTCCATTCAGTCTGCCCGCTTCGGCGGCTATTCAATCGTGCGGCAACTTACAATCATCTGGCAAAAGTGTAACGCAAAAAGCGTTGCATACTTTTGGGCCGTTGATTTGCATGAGCTCCAAATGCACCGCACATGTGTGTGCGGGTGTGCGACTGTGCATGTGTGTATGTGAGTCAGTAAATTCAAAGCGAGGGTTGCTTAAGCAATCAACATTATGTCCTCCATCCGATTTGTGATAAAACTTTTTGCGTTAGATTCTAAAAAAACAAATTTCGAAAAACAAGCTCATTTCCGAACTTTGGAATATTTTATGACTTCTCTTATAGTGTCTGCAGTTCTGGTAAAACCATAAGAACTGTAACTAACAAATTGGCTTAAACAAAGTTAAAGCTCACTCGCAGCCAATTTTCATTTTCCTCTGCGCGTAATGCGCTTTGATGTGGAGCTTACTTAATAAGAATGTTGAATGTTGAGCGCAAAAAAAAAAAAAAAAAACATTTGCTAAGGCGCTTTAAAGCAGTTATAGCCTGGATTTCAATTTAAGTTAAGGGAACGGGGCTGTAGGGATTTCAGGGGGGAACAACGAGCTGTGGCTGTGCAAAATGTTAATCTAAATTAAATGCCAGGCTCCATAATAATAGAGTGGCGCTGCCGAAAGTGGAAAAACAAACCCCAAATGGAATTCGAACATGCCAGGCGATTATCTGGCTGCTTTATGGACCCGCGCGACGATGAGTTGTTGTTGTAGCTGGTTTCGTTACTGTTGTTGTTACCTGGTGGCGAAGCCAAGCCGTCTATGACTTGGCTACAACAGGGCGCCCAAAGTGCGCAAACAAAGAAGCGAGCCAAAAATTATTGCCACACATGCAGCTGACAGAAAACCCTCTCCACACACCCCATTTCCTCTTCCATTAGGTGTTAGCGGTTTTTGTGTTTGGTTCTGTGTGTGTGTGTGTATTTTGTGCTGTTCCCGCATGCGGTAGGTGTTTGGCTTTTTGCTCTGCTTCCGTTTTTGGGGCGAGTTTTCTTTTTTCACCTCATGAAACTTGCATTGCCTTCTGTCAGCAGCAAGCTGCTACTGCTACTGTTTTCGACTGGCCAGCAAATATATCTATACACGTATTTATATACATATATGCCAGCCATTTGCTCAGGTTGTAATAGAAAAATCTATATGTGTAATTGGAGGCGTGCGCCACACCCAGCAGCGTGGCAAATTGGCTATTTAACAATAATTAGATTAACTGTTTGCGGCAATTGGCATCTGGGTTTCTGCCAGAGAGCACCTGCATTATGGATCGGATGGCAAGCGTTTAGCACAAACTTTGCCGGCTAAGCGCAATTCCTCTTTTATGAGGCCCCAGCTGTTTGAAGTTTTCATTAGTTGATCCAGGCTGAGAAGCCGTTGTTGGTTCTGGCCATATGCCAAGGCACAGCCAGAAACAGTCGACGGGCCAAGCAAAAAACGACGATAACACCAACGACAGCTGGCAACGACTACTGTGAGCCGGGCAAACAGAACTTATAGAACACACAAACACACACACACACACAAACACTCACACACACACAAACACTCACACACTTGCACTGACACACACAGAACCGACGGCTGAGCCTTGTTTACACACAGTGTCGACAGTGGAACCACCGAATAACTTGAAATTTGTGCAGCCACTGACAAACAGACAGAGCGACAGACTAGCAGACAGATAGACAGAGAGACAGATAAAAGGGATTGGGATAGCTGGGATAGCAAGGAGAGAAAACAGGCATGAAAATGCATTTTCATTTTTCTTGATTTCGCACATAAAATGCGCATAAGCCTATGCCCATAAACATAAACATTTGGAGCAATGAACTTTGCGCATGGCATACTTTTAGGACCCCACAATGCAGCTTGTTATGCCCTATTCGGTTAACGTTAAATGGGTATATAAAGCCAACTTGTATGTAGGTCAACTGGATCAGGCAAACAGTTCGACAGCCGCACGTTAGAGTCGTTAAAACTTTGCAGAATACTTGGGATATGTTGTTGGAATTGTTTTAAGGGTATCTTTAGTACAATTGGCTAGTTTTTATGCGACATGTGTGGGCCGGACTATAATTTTGTTTGTCTATAATTCCAGTATTGAAAAGTTTCTAATACAACAAAATAAGTAATATCCTAGTCTGGAGTTATGTTTGGAACCAACTTATTGTTTAAGCAGGGTATTCGTTAGTTGGGTTATATATTTGCATTAGTCCATCGCTGCGGCTGCTGCTGTTGTAAAAATTTATTGCGCCGCATATGTTGATGTATGTTTGCACACATGTACAACATACGTATACAACATATACAAGTATTTATTGCGTCGTTCTCGTTTCGCAGCGCTAAGTGACATACAATTTAACAGTTTTTCAGCACGAGCAGACTTAAAGCGAACTCCTGACGCTCTTTTTAAATGAGACCCTTGGCTATCAATCTTGGTAGGGGGCTAAAGGAGCTAAGGGAACTTTAAACGCAAATTGCTTGGAATTAATTGTCAAATCAAATAAATAAATTCAATTTGTAAAAGTCAGTGTCAAGAGCAGCCTCACGCACTCATACGCTTACATAAACACGCACAATTGATTGAAATATTATTAAGAATTTGGCTGTGCTTATCAACGAGGACCCTAAACAATAGCCCAAGTGAAATGCCAAAACATCATCATCATCGCCCAGTTGCTGATACACAGGCTAAGCTTTAGTTATAGCCATGTTCACCGCCACCCTTCCGCCCCATTGCCAATTTCATTCCCATGCTTATTATTATTATTATTAATAATTCGAGAGACATTAATCATAAGCTCCTTCCACGCGCTGATAATATTCCATAGCAATTTATCATGAATTCGCACTGAAGTAGAATTCTATTTATTTTCTCCTCCCTTTCGCATTTCTGTTTTGAGGAATGCCACAAACAATGAAATAGTAAAACATTTTATTATTACAAGCGCGAATCGTGTTTGATATTTCGTTTGAGCCCACGCTTAAGCAACAACATTTTCACAGCAGTATATCGTGGTTAAATATAGCATAATGCACTTTGTTGTGCTTCATTTTTCTTTTGCAGAGCCAAATAAGTTTATAAGTTGGCAATTTGCCAAGGAATAGGGTCAGCGGCTGCCTTCCCCAAAAATCCACAGCAGCAACAGCAGCAATAATAAAACTGTAAGACAATGCCACTCAGTGGCAAGTGTATTTCAAGCGATTTAATCTTTTAATATGCAAATAATTGCAAGCTTATTGCTGCCTTATAAACCGCAATTTATGGAGATATTTTATCATGCGGTCGGGCACAGAATTGAATAGAATTGTAAAGTGTTCAAAGCATTTATTAACTACATTTTAGCTATTATTATTGCATAGATATGAATGTGACTTATGTGTAACTAATTGTAAAGTCCACGTTTATTATTAAGCATTAAGATGCTCGCTCATGATATTATTTGAAGACCAATTCATAATATTCTGCACTCAAAGCCAAATAGCTTAGAGCATTGATTCAAATTCACTAATTGACCGAAATAAGTGCGAAATATGACTGAGTATAAAACACTTGCAGACAAGCACTTCTCCAAATAATAAAACGATGTACGAGTTTAATGTTCAAGTCATTAAACATTGATGATAAATTAATATTTAAAGGAATGGTTCAAGTAGGTCATGCATAAAATGTTTTAGGAGTATATGTATCGTGGAAAATGTGTTTTAAATGCCAAATTTTATGTTGAAACACAACTTTGATAAAATCAAAATAAGGGTATTCCTTTTGAAAATCGCATCAGATTTTACAAAGCTGTTGAGTCGAAAATATTGCAAAGAGCATTCAATAAAGTTTTGGAAACTTTAATGATAAAATTACATTTCTTTGGCAGGCTTCCTCGGTTTTTTCTTATGCCTTATACACCTTTTCTTGCAGCTGTAAGTTGTGCGAGAAACTTATGTATATTTTTGCGATTTATTCATTGTTTTCCCTTCTTAGACAAAAAAAAAGAAGTGCTCTTTGAGTATGCTTTGGATCTACCTCAAATGAACAATATTGTGCAATAAAAATCGCACAACTTGAATGTTCACTCGGCTGCTGCAAAGGCACAAAAAATTATTTGCGCTTGATTGCATACAATTTGCTGGCAGCTAATGTCAACAACAGGATCAAGGGTAGGAGTATAAGGGAGTCTCTTTGGCTTGCTGAGCGATGCTTTCTGGCGCCTGGGACAGAGCAATCTAGCAATCTACCCATTTGCCAACCAGCTTCGCAGACGTCTTCTTCATTTTCTGTTGAGGTACGCATTTAAATTGCCAGCATTTTGCTTAAAATCCATGCGTCTCCACACTCTCCTACCAGCTAGCACCTGACACGCCGTATAGTCTGTGCCCTGGCAAGCAGCGCTTCAGCAATTTATTTTTTCAGATATTTCTCTTCGTTTTGTTGTTGTATAGTTACGCTTGATTACTTTCACGCTGGTAAACAAATTTTTTAGCGGCATCAACAACGCCTTTTTGAAAGGTCCTCGCCGCCATTCTTGTCGTCTGTTTTGACGCACACACAAAGTACATAATTTCATTTACAATTTGCCTTCTTTATCAGCAGGCAGCTTGGTAATTTTCCTTAAATTCCAAATTAAAATCTACCCAAGCGACTCACACTCACCGCCCTCCCCTGCCCACTTCTCCACCGTTTGGAAGTGCCAGAGTTGAGTTCAGAGCAGTCAACTTCCTGCATAGTTTGACACCTTGTCGAGACTGGGTAATAAACTTGATAATTTAAGCAATTGAAACGCCTGCTTTTGCATTAAAGTATTCAATGTATTGCAGGATCGGTGGGGTCGAGTATTTTGACTGATGTTTATGGCGTTTTGGCCATCTTGGGAGTGTTTCGATTTGTTTTTCATGAGACGCTACTTGCTTTTTTAATAGAATTTCACTAACACACAAAAAATAGAGTGTGGTAAAAAACAACAAACAAATTTATGGAATTTTTAGTGCGAAATTTGTATTTGCATAAGCGCATAAAAAAGTCTGGAATAACATAAGATGTGTGCAACGAGCAGCAGCTCATCTACAGTGGTATCTACCTTAGGGGAAATTATGTCTGAAGAACATTGATATATAAATGCTCAAGCTATTGAGATAATCTCTACTATATACCGAGAATTCACTTCCGATAGAGAATCAACAATGAGCCTGGTTAAATTTTCAAATTGGAAAATATTCTTTCTATACAAAATGTAAATTTGACAAAAATTGTGTTTCAATTTTGATTTTTGGCACAGACAGGCGAAAGTAGCTTGAGTCTTACCTAAAGTTGCAGAACCTGTTACTACGATCACCATTAAGAAATAAAATATTTATATGATACTCTCGTTAGTTGAATGAACTTCCAACGAAATTGTCTCATAGTTAACAAGCTTCTTAGTATGAATTATTTTGAAATCATTTGGATCTCACATCAAGCAATAGTCTTTTGCACCACTGTGGCAGCATTTGGGTTGCTGCTTTCCACTAGAGTGGCATGTCGAATATTTTATATGCACATTTCTTTTTGGGCATTCAAATGAGTACGAACGTGAGCTACGGAATGATATTTGTGAACTGTTGGGCTGGAGCCGTTGTCAGGGCTAGAGCGCCAGTGGGCGTGGCCTATGCAGCTTGGAGTTTGGCAGTCATTTGCATTTCCACAAATGTAATATTTATGACCATTGTGTGTGCGTCTATGCAGCGTATGTCGGACTTGACGTTTATTTTGTCAGTCTGTCAAGTTGATGTCTTCTTCACCCATATGCGTGTTAACTTGCTTACATTGTATATACATATGTGTGTATGTGTATATGTGTGTGTGTACGTGTGCAAGTATGAGCTTGTAACGCTCTAAGAAGCGGTAACGGACTCATGCGGTATTCACAATGGAAGGTATTTCACGCTGGCCTGCATAAGGTCACGCTGTTTTTAGAAATCCCAGAGGATCGCAGGAGACAACTGCCTGCGTTAGATAAGTAACCTGCTATGCCTGCTATGCCAATAATAATTTAAGAATTTTCTTTAAAATAAAAGCCTGCTTGTCAGAGCATACAGTTCAAATCTAAATGTATTTCACACAGTATGTGGATGAACATTAAATCATTCAAAGCATTCAAGCTAACCACTGAATATTAATCGGACCAAAGTTGCTGACCATGTGGACGGGTTCGGTTTAGTTTGCTATAAACAACATACAAACACACAAAAGCACCCGCTTTGGTGTGTGCCGTAGTTACAGAGATCAGAAATCGAATAAGCTCATCGAAGGCATTCTTCCGCACCAGAAACTTTTAGCAAAAATGCATTGCTAATGCAATATATGCGATAAAAATACACTGAACAAAAAATGCATAAAAATTGGATAACAGCACCACACTTCCCTCGCACTCCCTTCTAGACCAGATAAAAAGTTACATTACCTAGATAAACCACACGTTCAAATGGCTATAAATAATAGCTATACATAATAGTTAAGCTTTGCTCACAGTTGAGTTGCCAATTTGTATTTTAAAGCTACAAAAACTTACCGATTGTTGCAAAAAGTTCAGCACCTTTTCCACCTGTCTTTTCAGGCGTTATCTAACACTAATTAAAAGTGTTTGCGGAACAAAGAAAACTCTCAAATGCACACGGCAAGATTAGACAATCCCATTGTTTACAGCATAGAGGCGGCAATCTTTTAGCTAAATGACTACAAAGTGAAGAAGCACAAGTGCCCGACTAGCAGATACCCTGACTTACATTCTTTTTCATTTATCTGTAGCAAAACACAAAGCACAGCATTATTTGCTTATGGCTAATTGATCGCATCGCCCGACTCTTAGCCGTTTTAATGGGCACAGGGTTCAGAAATAACCTTAACTTTCAAGAAAGTCAATTTGTGCGTAATCGAATTTCCAATTTTCTAATCACACGGTGTGATTCACTTGGCTGCAGTACACACATTAAACACTCTTACACCCACACACCCACACTCGCACACACACACACACACATACTCCTGTGATGTGTAAATAACATGCATATTGTATGACTTCCTTTAGCCCATGAAAGCTGCATGCAGCAGGCAAACATTAGACTTAGTAGCAACTGTATCTGCTCCACACAGTATGAATGTTGCCACACATTTTTGAAAAGCACAAGCCCCCTTCTCATGCACACACAAACGCACACCGCCTCATAAAAGTAATCACTTCAGTGGTTTTGTGACCAATTTTTAGGATTGCCACCCACAACAGCCTTTAAAATGTAAAATGTGAAAGGCATTGGATTTTTGGCAAATGTTTTCAGCCAGTGAATTTGCCTACTGTCGGATGTGGTCGGGCCGTTTTAGCCCCCAGAGTTATGATAATTGCCAAAAGGGTAAAGTTCTTTATGCTGTGCATTGGCTATTAGCAGGCAGCTTCGTATTACGACTTGTGGATATTTGTTGGCTTTGGCATTGACTGAGCCAACAAGTAAATTTGCAGGCAACAAATGTGCACATTTCGACACGGCCACTCATTTACGTCCTGTGCTCTTTAATGCTGTTTCTGGGACCCACTCGTGGCCATCAAGTGCCTTCAAACCTGCACAAGCCTCACAAAATAGCTTGAATTTGTGTTTTGCTCGAGCTCAAAAGTTACGAGTTTCTTGTTAAAGTTGGAATTAAGGTCTCACAATTATTCAATGTAATTAAAAACATTTTAATTTTGCTTACATTCATATTACTCCATATTTTTGTTTATTTTTTTCCATTGAAATTTCTATATTTATATAATTCAACAGAAACATAATCATTTACACAACACAAAACGCTTCTCAGAAGGCCTCTGCTTGAAGTTTCAAATTTGAATGAATTCAAATTTCAATGTTAGAAACTTAAGGATTATTTTGTTTCAATACAAAATTCACCATAATATTAGCAAAAAAAAAAAAAAAACACTCAGGACATTCTCAATAGCTACTGAGAAACAGGATACCGTTGTCAGGTACACAATAGCCAGTATCGATATTCATGTCGATTCTCGTGAATTATACTCACCCACAACATTGAATGTGTATGAGAGCGACATTTTGGGTTCGGTGTTGATTTGGCACTCGTAGACGCCGGAGTCGCGTGGCTGCGGATATTTAATTTGCAGTGTCCAATTGGCCGAGTTATCTGGTCGTAATACCTGAGGAACAAAACAAAACCACAACAAATATAAAATATAAAATATAATCTTTAAATGCTCCAATTCGTAACTGGGAAGGGGATGACGTTAAGGGCTTACCTGAAAACGCTGATCGGAGGTGTAGGTGGTGCCGCCAGCTGTGAGTATATGCAGATCACGTTTGCGTATCCACGAGACCTGCAAACAGAAAGGGAGAGGGAATGAGTGAGAGAGATATAAGAACGTTGCTCAGTTCGCTGGTTTTCCTGTGTCTGTAAAGTTGAAAAATTACAAATTCCGCACTTAAAAGTTTCGCCCAAGTGCGTTTAACGGCGCTTTGTGTGCCCGCTTGTTGTAAACAGTGTTGCTAGCGTTTCATGCCACACAGCCACTTGCCACTTGCAGCCCAAACAAAGCGCAAAGTTTACTTTTTGCTACTTTTTTCGGGTGTGGCAAAATGTTGATACTTCTTTCCTTCCACTCTCGGTGCGAGCGGTTGTTTGTTAATCTTTAGCATTTCGCTTTTCTTTTACGTATTTAATCAGCAAACAGCACAAAAAAAAAAACGGAAAGTAAAAGTATTGGGGAATGATTGTGTTAAAGATACCCTATAGACAGCTCTAGCATATATTTATACTTTCTATTTCTGAGAAAATCGATAGAAATTTGTATGTATGCAATCTTAATAGAGTGTGGGGTGCCTTCGTAAAGTATTCTTGAGTTTATTAATTAAAAAGTTAATTTTTTAGCCTTAAGCACATTCAACATATTTAAAAACCAAATGCCTACATAAATTTTTATCAATTGTTGTTGGCTATACAAACACAATGATCAAAGCGTATATATTTCATGGCTTCAACTGGCATTTACTGACATTTTTGCTCATGCTGATGGTACCTTTTTTTTATTATTTATTTGTAAAGGGTACAAGGTGGCAAAATCAAAGTCAGTCAAATCCGCATGTGAGTGTGAAAAGGGTCACGTATACGCAACGTTGTCAAAGCGTAGAAAGCAAAGAGTTAGAAATGAAAGTAGCTCTTATCGATGCTCAAACCTACAATTTGATGCCGCCAGCTACATAAATAACTCAGACAATTGCAAAGTCTTTAAGCTGGCGACATTTTGCAGCCTGTCCTGTCCTGTCCTGTCTTGTTGCCGGTTCTTGAATTGTTTCTAATGCCTTTCGCTGAAATGGACCCTGGATCCATTGTTGTTGGCCTCTATTTGGGCAATTTTTATTAGAGCTTGAATTACATTTTCATTTGATTGCCTTGCCTGGATCCTTGGGGTAACCATTAGCCCTGGTTTGGTATCTCTGTACTGTGATTTCTTTTTGTGCGCCCTGCTCGACCTTTGTGCCCTTTTGGCACATTGTTTTCAATTTATTTAATGACCTTAGTTTTGTTCTTTCGCTCTCTCCCACTTATTATTGTTGTGATGCTCAATTTTAATTACGCTGCTGCTAAAAGTTTTGCAATGCCAAGAATTGTACGGATATATACAAATATATATCCACAAAGGGCGCGCTCAATTAAAGTTTCAATATTTGCGACTGCCAACATAAATGTAAAATATGCGGTCGCACCAGCTAAAAAACTTGCCCAGTTTTTCCTTAGTTGGCTCGCATTAATAAACGTTATAGCTTGGACTTTGGGCATTTAGAAGGAATTGGAGCATGTGCGAACAACAAAATCATTGACAATAAAACTGGTGGAACTGGTGGAACTATCATGTACGGGTAAATGGCACAAATAAACAATCATTTACTATCCTTTCATTTCGAATCCTTTGCTTTGCTTTTGCCAAATGGTCGACAACTATTGCCTGGCCAATGTCCTGATCCAGGCCGATTCTAATAAATTCGTTGGATTGACGCTAAAGTCAACACACAACAAAAGCTGGCAATGAAAATGGCACAAGCACCGAATGGAAACGGTCACGTAATACGTAAAAATAAAATTCATTTGCTTGTAAAAGTTTTATGCGGCAATTTTATGTTTTTCATCATAGACTCGACTCCAATCCTGCATTCCACGCCATTCCCAATAAGCCAATGCATTGCGAAATCCAATAAAACGCCTACGAAACAAGCAAGGAGCGCAGCAACCCGAAAAGGCCAGCGAAAGCAAAGCTCAACCAAATCGCCAAATGAACTTGAAACTAAATCATTTACCCACGATTACTGTGCGAGGTCAGTGTTTTAATAGAGCAAGCGAAAAACAGCACAAAATTGAGACCTGATATTACAAAATTTACTACATTTTTATATCGACAAAAGAAATGGTATTTAACCAAATCAAAGCCAGCTGACTCAACTTACAGAAAGATAAGTTCAGTAATTCAGGAATATAATCATAATAAAAAAAATATAAATAAATATTATTGGACCAAAAAGATAAACTACAAATATGCAAATCATGGTTAAATTGGAATGTTTATTGAGAATTAACTATGATTCAGTTATTTAAATGTATAATGAATGCTTCAGTAAAAAATATATATTATGAATGGGAGATTTTAACAATGTATCACTAAATGTCAAACAAGCATTATGCATCAAGGCTTTGACTCTCTTAGCACATTTGAGTATTTTCTTACCATCCAGCCAAAAAACTGTAAGCTATAGCTTACTTAGGTTAGTGAAGTCTTGAAATGTGTTGAGCCTAAAACATGTAAATAAATCATTTTCAAACAAAATCGAAAGGAAAAATTGTAAAGTTTGCAAACTTGTCAGCTAAGGCTTTAAGACACAACTTTTATACAAATGTCAGTATGTATTTTTAGTAATCAGTTAGTTCAAATCAGCGTTGCTAAGAGATTTGTCAAAGCTTTGCCACATGTTGCAGGCAAGCAAGCTGGGCAACAGCTACCACTACAACCAGATCCAGTGTTATTCCCCAGCGTGTCAACAGGACATCAAGAGAGACAGCATAGTGAGCGGAGGAGGGTGGGACCGGAAGGCAGGTAGTAAAGTTTTGTACTCTCTGGGTATGGTTCCCGTAATGTCTTTAGGTTTAAATAAATACCACAAGCATAGTTTTATATTATTTAACACTTTGTGGGCTGCCCGGCTGGAGCAAAAGTTTCGCTTGGCTGTTCCAGTTTTTTGGATGCGATGCCAAATGAACGAAGTTTCCGAGTGTGAACATGTCCGTGTTGTGTGTGTGTGTTGTGTGTAACTGTAACTGTGTTTGTGTATGTTGCAAACTTGGCGAAAATACATTAAAAACTTTGCTGACGCGTTTTCTGCGTCTCTAACCAAAGCGACGACTTTAGACTTTGTTCTTTGGACACAACTCGAAGCTCCAAGGATAACTCGAGAGCAGCTATTGTTGATGTTATTCCTGTGCTGCTGTGGCAGACGGCACCCAACGCTCTTGCTTTGTCCGAGCCGGAAATGGTGTGAAAATTTCATTAAAATTGCAAAAGCATTGGAAATTGAGTTCACTGCTTGGCTGCTGGGCTGCTTGGCTGCTGCTTGTTTTCCCAATTGCAAATTGCCCAGCCCGAAAATCTAATGAACTCCATCTGCAACTTCATGAAACGGCCATCAGCCGATCATTTGATTGCCTTCAAGTGCATTGCTTGAGTACACGCAACAGCTAGCTGTGATTGCACTGTAATTATTAGACTAGTAAATTGTGCGCATCGCGAATGAAGTGCTTAACTTTTCACTTTCTCCCACTTTCTCTGCTCTTCGCACAGTTTGTAAACAAAGTTGTTAACCGATTTTTGGGACAACGCGTCAGAAACAAACAAAGCGGTCTTGGTATTAAAAAGGGTTCGCTCACTAAACTTTGCTCTTTGATATACACATAGAAATTGCTTTTTTAGCGTCTATTTTTTTGTTTAGACTGACTCGTGTTGTTGTTGTTGTTGTTACATGACCAAATTGCAGAGGATAGGTCTCTGTTGAGCGGAACGCGCTTATGAACATGTTTTGTGTTTGCTTTGAGCACGACGCAATAAATCAACAGCGCAAGGACTGAAGTCCTGTGAAGTCAAGTTGAACAAGCTGATTCCAACAGCTTCCGGTGCCCAAAAAAAAAAAAACTAAACAACAACAAACATAGAAAAGGGGGTAAAATCACAAGCAGCAGTTGGTATGGTAATGACACACAGACCAGAGATACTCCTACACCCAAACAGTCTCTGGCAGAGGAGCCTAACGAACTAACAGCGCGGGCATAAATTACACGAGAGTAGAAGCCGACAACTTTGGAGCGCATAGTCGTCCTTAGTATTGACCGCTGAGAAGGGTGCCAGGCAGTTGGATGGGTGGAGAGGGGGCTACAGTAGCGTAATGGAAGCCAAGCGGCGACAAAGTTATTTGCCGTAACTGTTACACTTTCAATTTGAGTTTATGGCCAGTAGCTGTGGGTGACAGCGCGCGGTTCCAGTCTGTCAATTACAATTAATGTTTGTTTCCATTTCTTTTTTTTTGGTCGTCTCTTCCAAAAAGCAACTGATTTACTGATTGGTGTTCAAAAAGCTGGGCAGCTCAAAAGTTGAACGATAGTTTTTGGATTCTGCCATGATGATGATGATGGCCGTGAGTTCGCTTTGTGCCTGGAATTTTTAGCAATTATATAGTTTCCGCTTTTAGGTGAAACTTGCCAGCATATAAATGCATTAGTTTCCCATGAAAAGGTGAAACATGCATAAATTTATCACCTCAAAAGTTTGACAGCATTTAAAGAAACTTAATGAGATAAATTGTCAGTTGCTATACCGACACAAACATCATACATTCAGAATACAGCAGTCTCTGAGCTAGTCGTTAAGCATATTTGATTTGAATGCACAAATCGAAATACTATTTTTTTTTTCTCAAGAAAACAGTTTTAAAATTTTAGTAACTGAATACCACAATTTAATACACAGTGAGAGGAAGATCGAGAGAAGGAGCGTCGTCCATAGATATAGTCTTATGGGCATCAGCAATTCCCAAACAGAACAGAATGGAGAGCGATCGATTTGATTCGGATGAAAAGACGGTTTCTTACTCCACGGATTCCGCTACTGGTGGCAAGGACTCAGTGAAGCCGGATACCTATTTGCAATTGGATATCGACGAGCTTGTCTTGAATAGCAGCGCCGATGAGACTCCCCCCTCCACGATTGTAATTGAGACATGCATGAGCTCCAAGGAACCGACAGTGTCGCTGCCTGCAGCCATCAAGCAAGAGAAGAGCGAACCAACCGAAAAGGCCGTCTGTTCCATTTCCCTGGGACTCAAGCCCAATGTGCAGTTCCAGATTCTATCTCAAAATGACAGCGTTGGTCAATTATTGGCTAGCACCGAGGCAGCTCTCGCTGCGGCCAATATCTCAACTACAATCTCAGCTGCCAGCGATCAAAACATACCAAAGCTAACTCGCTGCGAGGACAGCGGCACTCAGTGCAACAACCTAAACCTGGACTGCTTGGAACCGAATTCCAGTGAGTCGATGCCATCGATTGGCTCGTTCGTCTGTCGCATCTGCCACAATGCTGATAATCCTGAACAGTAAGTAAACAAATGCATATGTATCTATAATTGTATCTAGTTAATATGATGCTGGTAATCCAGAACAGTCAGTATACAAATATATATGTATACACCTATAATTATATCAAGTGCTTACACATGATAGTAATCAATTGCGTTATGCAAAATTTGAGCCACTATGAAATTCCCTGCAAACTTAAATGATTTTACAGATTACAAAAAAAATTCTATAAATTACACCTAGAAAGTCAGCAATATTTATCTTTGAATAGAAATGCTTCTCATTCACAATTATCACCGCAGTTGATGTTTAAATGACGTTTAGAATTTTATTATTTTAGATCAAAAATAATAATCTAAATAAACAATAAAAAAATAGTAAGATTAGTGAATTCATATACCCTTTGTGGATACTGGGTATCTCAATTAAGATTTAAATTTACATGTGGCCACAATATGGAACAAAATTAATTGCATGGCATTTTAATAAAATTAAAGTCATTAAATGTCATTACTGTATGTCTATCTCTGTATTTAAATATAAATTTAAATATAGACATATACATATTACATTTGAAATGTATTCAAATGAACAAGTGTCGCCCGCGGGATGCGCGGCGTTCAAATGAATGTATTTATATAGATGTTGAAGAGTCGCGTTGTTTGCTGCGGATGTTGGATGAATTGTTTACTCATCTGTCCGCACAGTTAATCCCCGCTTTTATTATTGCTGATTGTTGTCATCTCTCCTCTCGTTTTTCCCCCCATATTTGCAGACTGGTGTCGCCATGTTTGTGCAAGGGCTCGCTGACATATGTGCACGTGCACTGCCTGGAGCGCTGGATTAGCACCTCGCGTTGCACGATCTGTGAGCTGTGTCAGTTTCATTATAACACGGAGCAAACGCTACGGTAAGTGTGTGTATGTGTATGTGTATATGTGTGTGTGGCGTGTGACAACCATGGCCATGTACTCCTCGACTTCCTGGCAATCCAAGTGGCAGCAGCTCAAAGGGCCAACTGTGTCACTTGATAGCCAGCAACCTCATCATCGTCATCTCGGCTGCTAACAGCCGTCAGGCACTATGCGTTAGGTGTTAGCCTTTACGACTTTTAATCAGTGATCTAGGGCTAAGCACTCGTCTCACTAATTGCTGCAAATCAAGCAACACTTTGTACTTTGTGCATCGCAGCCAGGTAACAAACAGGTAACACAAGAAGCTTGAAAGGAGGCATGGCAACATTGCAGACAGTTTGAATTTAATAAGTATTTTCTCAGCCAAGACTGCCGAGTGCGACCAGTAAATACTTATTCAATACAATTTGGTAATTAGTTTCTCAATTTGCATGTGCATAAAAACAAATTTAAAAAATTGATTAAATGTTGAGAAATTATTTGGCAATTATATTCCTGCATATTTGAGTGCCTAAGGATGGCAGGAAATTCCATGATATTGTTTAATGGAGAGCAGAATCAGTGTTTTCCTTTTGTTTATATTAAAAACATAACAATTTGTTCCATTTCCGATATGATGGCTTTGTCTGGCACTCCCCGATTAGAGACTACTTCTTTGCTGTACTGCTGTCCCTTAGCTACACCTGCCTGCGATCGCTGCGTATGTGGTACTCTCGGGCAATGAGCCGGCGCGCCCTGCAGGAGGATTGCCAGATGTTCTCGCTGCTGACGCTGGTGGCGTTTGGGATCATTGGCACCTTACTGGTGGGCATACAGTACTATGCGATGCACACGCAGTCCTGGGGCCTGAGCAAGCTATGGACAAAATCCTGGATGTTATTCTTCCTGTTTATGACGGTCCGTAGAAATAATGCCAGTATACCTGATAATTTTCTCCATAATACAACTCCACAGATTACTGTTTACTTTGCCAATGTCTATATGCTGATCAAGTCGCAGCTAACGCCCTGGTATCGGTAAGCAGCGCTGCTTGAGGTCTTTATCAAACTTTTAGATACATTTTAATTCGCCAGCTGGTGGCAGTCGGCGCGTGATATTAAGCTCATATTGGAGAATCGCCGACCCTTTCCGAATCCCAATCGCGTGCATCATCTAACGATAGGAATGGCTTTGTCGACGACGACCATTTTTCCGCTTCACGATCAGTTGGATGTGGAGACGCGCTCATCCTTACAGCCGCAGTTCCTGTCTCCTTCATCCAGCGCAGTCTCGCTGACCACAGCGGAGAAGCAGCCAGAGACGGAAACAAAACTGCAGCCTACAAACGCCAGCAACAGCACAGATGCAGCCACCGAATTGACTCTGCAGAGCAGCTGCTCAAATCCGAATCAGATTCCGAGTTCCAGTCCAAATATTAGTCCCAAGTGTAGCATTGATGCTGACGCAAGCGCTGAGTCCGATAAGAAGACGCAGCAGGAGACAGAGCGGCCGAAGAAGGGAGGCGATGCCGACAACAACTAAGTAGTTGGTAATACACAAGTGGACAGTTTCGTAATTAGGGCTCAAGGGCAAGGCTATCAGCTTCGATGCGTGCCGTTTTGTTTAATGTACTTTCAATGCTTTTAATGAAGTCGCCGGCCAAGCTTGCCTTAAGCGAGTCAAATTTCTCTTCTTCAATTTATTTTTTTCCTTCTGCTAGATTAAGCTCTGCACTCGACTGCTTCCTCGCACTTCCTTTTGGCAGCGCACAACTTCCGCTTCCGGCATGAGCTGGTGTAAATTAAAGCTGATAGCGTAGCCCTACAGCCCGTAGTCCTTAAGGACGAGCCTGCATGCGCATGTCAAACAAGCTGATGGCATAGCTAGTCACGTGATTGATGGCTCATAAATTAGTCATTTCGCATAGCTACCTCACTTTCTTTTCCCCAAGGCAGCCGGGGTCGCCCCAAGACAACCTGGCTGTGTCCACATTTTTCGCATCGAGTGCAGCTTCAGTAATCAAGCAGTAATTTGTGCGTAGTGCTGCGCATTTAATATCAGCCACATCCACCACCATAAATTCCAGAGTGCCCGAACTGCTGCTCAACATCACTAACCATTCCGCCCACTTGTACCGCCTGAAGCTGTGTTCCGCTGCGTGGCCTGATGTTGACATATTGGAAATAGACCTTCTCATCTCTGTTGAATGATGTCCAGCTAGTGCTATGTATATCTGGAGAAGGGTTAAAGGGACGGCGACCTTCAATCAATTTTGCTGCCTAGCTAGCTGACTGGCTGGACATGCTGAGGCAATCACTGCGCGGACACCACGTCAGACCAAATGATTGAGCGTCTCCTTGCCTAAATCGCTTCAAATCCTCTATGCACTATTTGCCCGTTTGTTTCTCTGAGCGTTGTTCTTTTGGATGGGCTGCGGGAGCTTGTCAACTAAACCCCAAATTGAAGGCAAAGTCAAGTGGTACCCAGCACATCCCTTTTTGCAGCTTAATGCTCAACATTTCTTCTTTTTTTGTACGTTACTCACTCATAAGCTTAAATCTCTTGAGAATATTGTTCTCAGTAATAAAAGATTTTTTTTGGGTTGAGTATTTTGCTTGCCGCCTGTTCCCAGAATTAATTTTAATAGGCTTTGTGGCATTTAATTCGTGCTTAGTATGCATTAAAAAATTTAATTAAGAATAGTGTTTTCTTTTATAAAATATTATTAATAATCTCTGACAAAAAATTGCCATGACTCTTGGAAAATCGGGCGAAAGACTAGAAAGCTATTCTTGTTTGTAGAAATACTTTCTAAATATGCATAATATGATATATACAAAGATCTATGTGGCAGTCAAAACTAAATTATCTTTCTCTTTTTTAAATACGTCTTCTCTCTTTTCTTTATTCACAACGATTCACTCTTCTTCTTTTTGTTCGAGTAGCATGCCACACATCTTTTTGTGAGTATTAAGCTAGATAGCTTAAGACTAAATACAATCCATACACTTTCATACTGCCAAAAGATTGTGCCTTAACATATGTTTAAAGTTTTCTCGCCATGGTCTAAACTGAGGAAAGTCCTTTAACTCAAAGTCAAATTTCTGGGCTAGTACAATACTTACATCCTTGTCACCCAATCGTTCCACGCGGCAGTGCAGGAAGCCAGTTTGGCCGACGGTGACGGTCAAGTTGCGCGGCACATCAAAGTCAAAATAGGGCAGCATGTTTGAGGGTGAGATTGTGGTTGTTGTTGTTGTTGGTGGCGTTGGGGCTATCGCAGCGTTATATCCTGCAAAAGAAAGAGAGAGAGAGAGAGAGAGATAGAGAGAGTGGAAGAGAGAGCACGACGTGAGAGTGTAAAATTGTTGGAGCGCATATAAAAAACTTGTGCCAAATGAAATTTATTTTCATTTTCATTGTGCATACGTATTGTTTGGGGAAAAGGCCTTTCAATTCCAGGCCACAATGTGGTACAGTCTCCCACATGAATATGTGTATTAGAGGGGAAAGAATGGAAGGGAAGGGGTAGGGGGTAGGAGGAACACTCGCAAAAACTGAAAAGTAATAAAATTCTCATAAAAATTCAGCAGAAAAACACAAAAATCTTCAACAAACAATTATATCGCCCCTTTTTATTTTCAGCATTTGCTTTTTGCATTTTGTGTGTTTTGTTTGCACTTCCATTTTGCTTTATACTACAGTTTGCATATATATATATATATATATATAAATATATATATGACGATACTCTGCTACGGAATGGAGCACTTTTGTGCGAAACTAAAACTTGCTGCCACTTCGGCGGCACCCCTTTCTGCTGTCTATAGATTTGCGAACATGTGGATTATTAACGATTCGTTGGAAATTCCGATTTATTTAGCTTCATCTCATGTTTGTTGAGCGTCTGTTGTGGCAGTGTATCGGCTTGTCGGTTTTTTTGGGCATACATTTTGAGCTCAAGGCTAGGATTTATGCGGTATTAACAAACAAAACCTTACAGCAAAAGCAATATGAAACACTATTTAATTGAAAATTAATATGGTTGCCTTAGAGAGGTCGAGCAAGAAAGAGAAAGAAGCAGAGCAAAGCTTATATAAAAGCAAATCAAAAGCAAATACAGCTTAGCCCAAAATGGCCAGCAAATAGCTGAAAATGGTAAGCGCAAACTTCTTTCAGTTGGCTTCTGAACTATGTTTTTGCAGCGGCAAAACTTTTTGGGCGAACACCCAACGCACAACCCCCCTACCCCCCTACCCACTCCACAAAAGTCAACCGACAGAACACGTTAGATAAGGGCTGAGCCGGACCGAAAGGAATCTTGTTATACTTAGTAGACAACTGCTGGAATAAGTTCATCAATAAGAGACAGCCAGAGACACGCAAAGAGTCTCAAACTTTTGCACATCAAAGCGTTTGTTGAAATCAGCGTGCAGAGCGCATGCAGCCAACTGGAATAGGAATAATTGAATGAGTCAACGACGACGACGACGACGGCGACGATGCCGACAACGAAACAGGAAGCCAGTGAGTTTATCGAACTTTGAACTGTATTGCAGGGGAGGGCAGGGCAGCAAGCAGAGCGGCGTGAATAAGAGTCAAATGTACAACGCACTCAAAAAAGTATGTTACAATTTTGTTTTCTTTTTTTCCACCCCCACCAAAAGCTGCTGTTGCACATTTCCTTTTCCGCACGCGCCCAAAAAGACACTCGCAACCAAATTGACAAGAAAAACTTTTTGGCCAGCTACACACGCCAAAAATGGCAGCTGCGAAGCATATGCAAAAACTTTTACCACATGCGTAGAAGACGCAACATGCAGCCGCAAGTGTGGGAATCCCCTCTCTGCAAATTCAGTGTCGAGGTCGGGCATACCAAATTTAACGATTTACTGGCGGAATTCGAACACAAAGTTAAATTTAATGTGCGCAACATTTCGGTACGTGCTCCAGTTGCTCTGGCAATATGCAAAGTATCCAAATTGTAGATAATTCTAAAGACAACACGGAATGGAAAAGAGAAAGCTTATAAAAGAAATGGAAGCTATTTCCATTTCCATTTCCACTTCCTTTTTCAGCGCAGCGCAGCGCTGCACAAGCCGGGCATCGAGCAGTGAGAACTGAAAGCCCAAACTCAAACAGAATTTGCATATTTAATTTGGTATTTGATATCTTATAGTTTATTTAGGCATATCTATGAAGAGGAGCCGGACTCCATGGAGTCTAGTATATATTTGTTTGTGAATAGTGTGGCAAATGGAAGCACTTTTGACACATTTTCAACATACTCAAATTAGCAGTTTGATTTATTGTGTGCTATTGTGAACAGGTAGGCTGAACTTGGAGATACCCTGTTGAAGTCTGCTGGAAAACAGTTTTGAATTTACCTAACATTTTTAGAGTATGCCGATATTGAATATATATGTATTTATATTATATTGATTCAACTTTGCGTACTTATCAAGCAAATCATTGTAAACAAAACGGACAACTTATGCAAAGTAACTGGCATTTGCATTTGCATAACAGGGTAGAAAGTGGGCGGACTAAGTTATGTTTACGTAGTCCTGGCTAAAACTCGGCATGTCAAAAACTGGGCGCCCAGTCCCGTCCACGTGCCCGGACCCGGCCACAAGAGCCGGCTGGATGGAAACCAACGAAATTAGCTTTGGAATTTTGCACGTATGCGTGCGTGGAAATGCGTGGAAAACTCATAGAACAGCAAGGTACGTGTCCTGTGCGCCGGAGCTGTTGCAGAAGTTGAACTTAATTTATTGTTTATCAGCGGGCATAAAATTTATGACCAGAGCAGAGCATGAATCCCAGCAAAATGTTTGTGAGCCTCTCTGCGTTGTGCGCTAATTTTAAGTTTATGCATGGAAAATTTGCTGCGTGCTCATGTTGAGCAAATTAACGATGTGGCTGGCTGGAAAAACGCGGCACAAAGTTGTCGCTTTTGTTGGTTTGAGCCATTTTGTTATCGATCAGCCAGCCACACCAGCCACCCATAACAGACGCAACAAGAACAACAACATCTGGTGTTGTCAAATTTCGGATAGGCTTTCGCTTCGCCTTTAAGCGTGTTTAATCAAAAACATTGAACAGCAAGCGGCAATGCCAACAAATTGACATGATGCATGGCCAATAAGAGCCGGCCGAGCAGCGGCTTTTCGGCAAATTAGCAAATGTGCTGGAAAATTATAACAAAGTTTACATAACGTATGCAAATTTATGAACGATTCAAGTGCGCCTATTATATTATATCGATTGGAAAATGACGCCATCGAACAACTTGAATCCAACCCCTTTTAAATAGTTTGTCGTCCCTTTTTGGCCATATTAATTGAGCGTTAAACGCATTGCGCTCTGCTCTTCGATTATGCAAATCGAGGGCAAACATTTGTGCTGGCCAAACAAAACCAAATGATTAGTGATACGCACTTGTGTGACAAGAGTAAACTACTAACAAATATCACGTATTGCTGCATGCAAACAAGCTGGAATCGGCAGACTGAGGCATCAGGCAGGGGCGTAGTTGAAGAGGGCGCGTTTAATTTGTGTGTATATGCAGACGCCTTGAAAGCTTTTGTGCGGCCATCAATCAGCAGCTAACTAAACATACTTAAAAATCAATCACACTTGCTCGAGGTTCAAGAACCCCTTCACCCCCCTTTGTGCTATGCCACTGTGTCTGTCCAAGTAACTAGTGTATTCCCTGTAACTAGAAATCAAATATTAATTTTTAGTTATTTGCTTTTCAGCAGAAACTCGACTTAATATGTATTTATGTTTATGACAATAGTTAATTTGACTGTCGAAATTTATGCATTAAATTAAAAAAAAGTTAAGATTGGATAGCATCTCAAAATATTCCCGTCTGTTATTGAATAAACTGGGTATCATATTATCGAGCAGCTTGTTTTGCAGCACTTCTGTTTGTTTTTGCTTGCTCGAGTACATGTGAACTTCAAGTGTATACGCCAAGCGAGGACCTGGCTAAGATGCCTTGTATATATCATGATCTCAGGCACTTAGGGTTAAGTTGCGCCTGACAACACATTGACGATGCAGCTGCACTCGACGCTGCAGCGCCTCTTGACTTGCCACAAATTGTCTAGACTGCTGCAGACGCAGATAAACTCCGAGAGGGGTGCGGCTAGAGATAAAGACGCTGCCACTGCACTCTTTTAAATATGTTCAACTATCGATTATGTGGCTAAAGTGTTTCCGCCTTACCATTCAAATGTGGCTGGTGTGATGGGGATTGTGGCATGCAAATCATTCAAGCTGAAGGCACAGAGACTTGCATAAGACTTCGGTGGCAATAAATATGTGCAATACTTAATGAGTGACAAAACTAATTTACCGAGTAATTGGTTCAATGGCTAAAAATCTAGAAATGCTGCGATTGAAATATATTCAAGAAATCGATTCAAAAAATAAGGAAAAGGTTAAGTGTCATTGTTATTTGGCTTCCCTTTGGCTATACACCATAATTACAGATCTGTTCGTGGGCAGACTAACTGATAGTTGCTTTGAAATATAATTACGGCTTTTTCTTGTATTTTTGTACCGCAGTGTAAGAAATTACTTACAAGACGTAGTCAAGAACTTTTAGTGATTAACCTTATTCAGACTATCTTACTCTTATTATTATTTATTCATTGGAATATATAAAGGCATACAAATTAAGCTAAGCTAACTAACTCTGCTTAATGTCGATGTAATCTGTTATTCTCTTTGTATTATTATTATTATCGTTGCGGTAAATAAAATTCTATTCTTAGCCAGACTCCAAACTCTTCCAAATATTCCTATTTACTTACGAGCAAACTGTAAATAATTTATTCTTTTGAAATGATTAAATGGCTGACTTAAGTACCATTTACGTTGTCAATTGAATCTTTCCATGCTTACATATTAACCTGAACATAATCACCCAATTATAAATAAGATTTCGTGACACGTAGACATTATCCAATGAGTATTAAATATTTATATATTGCTCTCAACGCAACAAGAAAACAGATTTTCTTCACGATTTGCTGCAGCAGCACTTAGCGTATGTCCTTGCCAAGACAATTTATTGGGGTTGAGATATCGCTAAGTTGCATTTAATTTACAGTAAATGTGCATTAGTCCAGTTAAGACTATGTTAGAGAAAGAGAGCGAGGGAGATAGTAAAAAAGAGATGGTGAGAGATGGTCTCCTTCTACTCGCCTATTTGGCTCAGCAGCTAAAGTTGTGGCTGCTCTTTATTCATTCGATAAGTTCAAGTGCGTAGTCAGACTTACGTGCGTGTATAAATAATGTGTGTGTGTGTGTGTGTGACTCTTTGTGTGTATAGTGTGTGTGTGTGTGTGGCGCATGTAAAACTTTTTTGATGCGTCGCCATTTTTATAGCATGCCCAGTGGCGCAATGTCTGGCTCAGACTATGGCTACATCTCTCCGTCTCTGTCGCTAAGTATATCCTGGCATCAGTCAGCGCTGTGGGAAATAGTATTTGGAGCATAGCAGTTGCCATTGAGCTAATGTTATTAGTGTCGCGCTTCGAATTTATTATTTTTTGAAGAAGCCGCCATATACGACGACTTAAATACATCAACTCATACTTGTCTAATATGCGTAATGCTCATATGAGAAAAAAACATGACTCAGACTCTGCTTGTCTAATCGAACACTTGAGCGACTTTGGCCAAGTTCCGCTCTATCTACTACTTCTCACTCCTAGCTGTGTGTTGGCTTCAAAAGAAGCGCAAAACGATGTCGCGATGCTGTCTCATTTCAATGAGTAAATGAAAAGAACAAACAAAAAGCTATCTAGCGATGCCGAATATTAGATACGCTTATATTAAAATTTTCGGACCTATATGAGAGTCTGACATAATGTCAGAATCCAGCTGAGTTAAGGGAACAAGTTAAATAAACTGAAATTTTAGCTTATGTAGACTTGATTGTATCAAAAAAGTTTATGAAGAAATGAATACTCCATAAGTTGTCTCGTTCAATGCGGTGCACATTTCGTGACACAATTAAAATATCCTCTGCAAGAGTATATTTAATATGTTCAGTCAGCGACAGACGCACTCTCATTTAAATCTCAGCCCCTGCCACAAAGTGGTTGACAGTCGCATAATATATGTGCCACAGATTCGTATACGCGTCGCTCGCATTTTCGGCGCGAGACGCCTGCCACATTTGCATGCGCATCACATGTCAACGCTGACGACGCGAACGAGCAGCCACCATGGTTAACGGGGAGGGGAGCAGTTGAGCAATGAAAGTTAAAAAGAAAAAAACTGAAGAGCCGCACAAAAAATTCGAAGCGGAAACAAAATCAGATAAGCGCTTGCTGAACGGCGCCCATGGCGACAACTGACGGATATGCCTCGTAAATTCTTGTCAAGATTCGCAAGATCGTTTAAAACTAAATCCACAAATCAGAAATACACAAATCGGAAATAAACGGCAATCGGTTTAGCGTTCTCCCTTCCCTCACTTCTCTGTGGCTCCACATTATTTTAATATTTAAGCAGATTACCGAATGGCAACAATCAGAGATGCTGCTGCCCTAACAAAAGTTGTTCCAATTTTCAATATTAAAAACCCAAAGGTGTTATTTAATATCAGTCTACAATAAATTGTGAAGCCCATGCGCCGAGTTTGTTGACAATGCCAAGCACTCTATCACACACACACACACACACATAGGAATACACACACTTGAAATTCCACACAACTACAATGCCAAAAGTGCTTGCGTTGCAGCTTTGCGAGAAATTTCAGAAGGAATTTCTTGCTGAACGCAGCAATTCCCCAACACAACGACACTAACCCCAAAACGCATCGAGAGTGTGTGTGTGTGTAGACGTGTGTGTGAGTGTGTGTGTAGGTATTTTTGTGTGTGTGACACACAAAGTGCTTCAGTTAAATACGGTCATGAATCGAAGTTCGGAAATCCTGTTTGTTAGAGTTCAAATTTGATGATTTTCCTTTCCTTACATTCGCCGCGAAAGGTCCACTTGGCCATTACTTAACGCTGAAGCTTAAATTTAAAGACTCATTGTGTAACTCCTTAGTTATCTGGCAATTCAAACAATTTGCTCGGCCTTGGCCTGGCTGTGATTGATTGCGATTTTTTGTGTGCCAACCAGTTAAACGCAGAAAACACATCAAAATAATTGCATTTAATTGTTTGCATTCAAATACGCATACGTAATTTGTAGCAAATACATACATTAGACATACTCATTGGCAGGCATTTATTGTAGACAAATTGTTGCCAATTGCCAGCTCGTGTATTTATCAATTTTTCATTTTCATCCGCAATCTCCCACCCAATCTCTCACCTCTCCCTTCCTTAACAATCGAAGTCAACAGTCTGAACCAGCAATTTTCTATTCGGATTGACTCCACTTTGTCGATGCTTTGTCCCCAAACTCGCACGACTTGAACTTCAGTAACTGCTCAACGCACTTAGGCGCGACAATTAATTTACGACGTAGACGTTTGCCAAGCCATAAATTATGCCCGGACAAGCGTGCGAGCGAGGCCACAATAATTGAACCACATGGCGTATGCATAACAAACAGAAGCAGACCGAGAGTCGCTTCATAAATTTGCTAGAAATCACAGCTTCATATTATAAATGCGGTTGCACAAGATCCTTATCATATCCTTGTCACAGTTCACAACGTGTTCATTAGAAATTTGCTTAATTTTCTTGCTAACCGTAAAGTGTGTTCAAATTGTCACTATGAGTTATTGAAGAATTTTAAATTTTGTTGCACTGTCCGCAAATGCAAATGTGATTGTGACTATATAGAAAAGGTATATATCTTAATAAAGCATATATATTTTTGTAGAACAACTTTATGAAAGAATTTGAATTGCGGTCTGCTCTCTATATAGAGAAAATTTGCATAAGATATTTTGCATTTAATATTTTTGTTTTAAATAAGTGTCATAATTTATTTATAATAATTGACAATCCAATCTTCGCCATGCCCGATTCGAATTTTTATTCATAACTTTAGCTACACACATATCTAAGACTGATAAAGCTGCCCCGCGAATATGTGAATTTGGGCTTATTGATTGAGCTCCTGACATCGACATCATGTTGAACTGCCAATGTATTTGTCCTAATGATTAATTTTGCGCTCCATATGTACATAAAAAGTTGGCAACCCAACAGCCCCAAACTTTTCTAGAAATCCAAAATAAGCCACTTAATATCAAAGCGAGACCTTTATTTACATGAATATGTATATATATATATATATATCAAATTCTACATATTATCAATGGTGTTAAAGGGGCTTTGTAAGTGTTTCAAGCACGTCACACTTTTCGCTCGAGTTTAACAGCCTAATTTAGCTGGAATGTCAATCGATCCACCACATAAGTCTATTTAACTGCCAATGCTGTTGTTGGTGCTCCTGTTGTGGCTTGTTTCACTGCGGCTAATTGTGCTCTGATTGAATTTCAAATTCAGCGCAAGTGGCAGCCAGGTGCAGCCAAGTCAGCGGTGTCTATCTGACAGTTACTGATTAAGTTTATTAAGATGCGGCTCTAACAGAATTCTTAAGGGAAGGCGAATCGACTTGAAATGGTACAATCACACAGAAACCTTGACTCAACATTTGCTAGCGCACTCAAAAATGCCTTTAAAGAAGTGCGACTACAAAGAGAGCAGAAAGGGAAAGGCGAAACAAACAAAAAATGAGACAAACATGCACAAAAGACAAGTTGTCGAAGTCGATAGTGATTCGATATAAGGACGATGAATGGGGCGTTGTTCATGTCGCATTTGATTTCGGCTCTTCAGCTGAAAAATGTGCAAACTGTTGGGGCGGGTTAGGCAACACCCCCGCCTCTAGCTCTTGTTTTATGTCAGTTGAGCCATTGTATTGTTTGCGACAGTCGCCATTGTTGTTGGGCTGGCAACACTCAAAGCAGGGCGACTTAAATTGCCAAACAGACATTGAACTTTGGCCGCTCGCATAGAGAGCGCAAAACAAAGCAAGCCGCTGGGTCACAGTTACAGTTACTACCGACTTTATCCGTGTGTGTGTGTGTGTGTGCGAGTGTGTTTGAGTGTGTTTGTGATATGCCAAAAGTTAAAGCATGCGACAATGCGAACGACATTGGGGCAAGCGCAAAAACTGGTGCAGACTTTCGGGCGTCGCCTTTACAGCTACGATTGCCAGCTCTCCAGCTAGCCTTTTTACATACCCTTGCAGTGGGCATTACCCTTAAATAACCTAATGTGTAACGCATCAAAAGCCATATGAGTATATTTGAATTTTCGTTTTGAATCATCTGTAAGCTCGCTATATATTTATAGACAAACTAGACTTCGTGCTTTAAAGTTATCTTGATGAAACTTTAAAAATATTTGTCAAAAATTTGTATTTTCTATAAAATTATAGCCTTAATACATAAACAATAAGTAAGTAAATTTTGGAGTCAAGTCTGCGCAAGTGTATGCAATCTTTGGTGTGGCGAAGATGGTTGCTATTTCTGGTTTTTTTATGGCACCGACATATCTAGTTTTAGTTGCTGTTGTTATTGTTTTCATGATTATGTGCCTCATTTCAGGCAGTTTTTGCACATAGTGCTCTGATTTAATTTAACAAAATGCCGCCAGCAACTTGGCCTCATTCCTTTTGACCAGGCTCCGGGCTCCAGTTGCAGACCTAGCGCGTTTCTGGTCAATTTCTATAGCTGCGATTGTCCGACGCCAGCTTCCACTATCTGCCGCTCTGTCATAATTTAGCACATTTTATTAGCTCTGTCCAGGCTCGATAAGCTCACCACCAACTGCCATTCGCTGCCATAGATGCTCCGATTCGTTCTATTCTTTTCGCTACAAGCAGCGGCAGCGGGCAACGCCTTCAAGTTTTGCGAAGAAAACGAAGTCGCGACGCTTGGGCGCAAACAGACATCAAATTAGGTTAGCGGCAACAATGCGTATGAGTGATTTTTATATCATTTTTATTCTTGCGCTGAGATTTAAGCACATTGTATTTGCTGAATGCATCCATTTGGGATGTGTGGACCTTCTAAGCCATGTCTAGACGGCATGGCTGGGTCGAGCAGTCAGCCAGTCAGCCCTCAGCTCATTAGCCGCTATTTATGGCCAAGTTGTTGAGCACATTAACGCATAAAAAACTTTCGCAACAATTGTGAAACAAAAGCGGCGTGGGGAGTCTGCAAACCATACTCGGCTGCACGGCCAAAATGAACAAGATGCAATAAATATGCATGGCGAGAGAGAGAGAGAGAGAGCGAGATATCAAGAGAGAGAGAGAGAGATGGGGTGATGAGAAAGATTTAAATAAAATATGCAAATACCATCGAAAGTTTCTTCGTTTGCTTTAATCAGTGCGTAAAATATTCAGCGGTAAACATGCGGAGCATAGAGTTTGCTTTTGCTTTTGCTTTTCTTTTGGACTCAACCACTGGCGTTGCCCGTGGATGCAACTGCAACGAAACACAAGTCGCATGCAGTCGACTTATGCAAAAGGAATACGCAATAGAGAGGCACGGAGCTACGACTTTACGCCAACCGCAAAAGATTTACACGAGTTGTGGGCACGTAGTTGCCTCAAGTAGATCCGTTTACCACACTGCCTCGTTGTGCGTTCTGCGACTGTTCTCCTATTTTATTGTGTGTATGTGAAAATGAATTTACGCTCGCTCAACATATGCGTGACAGCTGCCACGATGCTGAAGGGGCTTACAAAAAGAGTGGGGGGCTGTGGGGCGTGCAACTGCAGTCGAGTGACTGCAAATTGACTTTGACTGCTAGTTGGCGTGCAAATAACAACAAAACTTAAACCCAATCATGGTTGAATAACTTTATTTTCACTTGAGAGGGTTGCTACAAACGCTCTCTGCCTCACCGACCTCCCCTCTCCCTCATCCTTCTCATCCATTCTGGCACGCACTTTAACGCTACTCTGCGGTCATTTGCATTAAATTGTGGCCTGAAAAGTGTGCCACAATATTTGTGTGCCCTTTTTCACTGATTTTTATAGGTTAAGCATGTGTGCCAGCGATAAGGCAGAGGAGGGTGTGACAGATGCGCTTAAGATACTCATCATTTGTAGAATTTTCCTATTTTGAATTTCCTAATTTAAAGCTAACTGTTTAAACGAATGAAGTGGAATTTGAATGAATGATTTCTCTTCGCATATTTTAATTTGATTTATGAATAGTAATGTCATTTTTTTCTATTATCTATTATTGTACTAATTGATGGAGATTTAATTGCTTAAAAGAAAATTATCGCGAACGGGAATTTTATCTTCTGATTTATTGCGCATTATCGAGCTTCATTCTCAATAATTTAAGTTTCGATAAGTTACCGCCTTAGTAGAGAGCGAGAGAATATGCGGAAGAGGAAAGATTTGTGTATAAACCTGAAATAATATACCACATATCCTTTAATAGTGCAATTCTTATGTATATTTATTTGGTTTTATACTCAAATATAAATTGAAGCATATACACTGAGCGCATTATTGTACAGTTCATATAATAGTCCCGTATTATTTCCACAATCTCACAATATTTGCTTGGCGCTGCCATAAAATGTGAATCCTGAAGCGCTTAACAAACAACAGTAATAAGACCATGGGCCACGCCCACTGTACAGTACAGTACACGCCCCCCTCAGCCACAGAGCCGGCTTGCGCCCCACATTCGAAATTATGATGAATAGCAAAGGCATTTATTGAAATTCTTTCAGTGCCGCCTGCGACACGAATATTTCTGGTTGTTGCTGCTGCTTGTAGTACATACTTGTACATACATACATACATATACATTTTTTGCTGCATGACTGCTGTAAAATGAAATAAATTGCGGAGAAAATGAGATTAACGTATATTTGGAGCTGCGCTTTTTTATGATTATGAATTTGATTGCTTGTGGGGCAACATTTTAATGCTGATATGCCGGCCATAATTTTCATTTTTAATGATAGCGTCGAGAGCGCAGGCACAAATTCATAAATAAAATTGATTTGGCGCTCACAAAGTGTGTGTGTGTGGGTGTGTCTGTGTGTGTGTGTGTGTTATAAGAGTCTGCTGCGTCATGTTGTGGCTTTAATAACACAGCATGAGGTGGCACTTTAAACGCGTCTACTTATAAACCTCTTGAATTAATGGGTCCGGCCTAAAGGCCACTGCTTCAAAGTCAACAAGCCGAGCAACAGTTCACCATGGGAGATCCAGATGCCCCATAAGATCTTCTCTATTTCCATGTTCAGCACCAATTTGCATTGAGTGGCTTTGTTGTTCCCTGTCACAAATACACACACACACACTCATACACACACACACAAGCACACCCTAACTAGGCAATACAATGAACTCGACAAACATCTCTCTGGCAGTTGGCGAAATAAATATGTTTGGCATCTGGCCGGAAAGTGTGTGAACGAACCAGAATATGTCCAGTCTGTGCGTTGGCTTATTCATAGTCCGGTCACAAAAATCAACACCTACGCATCTACAGCTGTTGCTCATGTATTGTGCCAATTTAGCGGCAAATAGTTGACCTTTTTCCCATTCACCCCACGCTCTAGATTCCCCTCCTGCATCTCCTCCTGCTCCTGCTCTGCTCCTGTTGCTGTTGCTGGGCAACATTGTGCGACCTGCGCCTGACAATGCATGCAAATGACGGTATTTGTTGTAGGCCAAGCGACGTAGGTTTTTCACTTGTCCAGCATTTCGCTCCCATCACCAAAATGGCAACAATTTTCTGTTTGCTGTAGCGGGCTTTAACACTCTGCTCGACAAGGCAACAAGAGTTTTGTACCATGACTTTTTGTTTATCATGTTTTTGGTTGATGTAGATTTTGTATCAAGATTTATGATTTCTCAGCTAAGTTGTTATTTATTGGGATTTCTTTGCTTTGAACTAGACTCATTAAACTTGGTTTTTCTTTGACACGTTCAATTCGTTCCTCACATAATCAATATCAATCGGAGTTTGGTTATTAAGGAACAGAGTATTGAGCGGTCGACGCTTAGAGACGTTGTTAGTATCATTTTTTTTTTGGTTTTTTGTTGGCTGGCTTCTTGCTACTGTTTTGGACAACTCTCTACTTTATTTTTGGGTTACTTGGCTCACATTAATGTCTTCACTTTGGCCTGGTCGAGTATTTGGCTGTCTGTTGCCTTTTTTATTTTCTGTTTTTTTTTTCTTTATTTGTGTTAGCATCTCGTCGGCGTACTCATAAAACTGTCGGAAAGTATGCCATTCAGAATGCTTTGTAATTTTATGCTCCAAGCCACCTTAAACGCTCACCCCGTCGCCATCACCTCTCGACGTAGGCCGACTTTAAGTCCTTTGCTGATGACGTGTCCCCAATAGAAATATGCAAATTTCTGGTTCGCTACGCAGAAACAAAAGACTCGTAGACTCAACAGACTTTCAGCTACTGCTATTTGCCACTTACTACGTAGCTATAACAAGGACATCGTTTAGCTTTAATGCGTCATAATCAACACAATCATAATTTGCATGGGGGGCGCGAACTCTGCATAATTTTCCACATCATTACCACGCATCCACACTAATATGCCTCGAAATGCCACACTGGAAATTAGCTAACATTGCGGCCAAAACAAATACAAATACAAGCACAAGTTAAAGTACGAGACGGCTTTATGCGCCCATCTTATGGCTTATTGCGCAACCAAAGAGCGAAGCAACCAGAGCAACAACAGCAACTGCAACCCATTTGAGCACCTGCCTTTGTTTAGCCACTAATTTAACTAGCTGCCTTGAAGAAGGGCGAAACTAAGAGCACATGCCTCGTTTAACTCTCTAAAGGGGTTCGCTCCAGAGAGGGCTACAGACAGTAGATGACAATACCTGACTATGTACTCTCATTCGGATCATTGTTTGCCCATTTGGGGCGGCAAACTTTCAAGTAGCTGTCAAACACGCGCAGCGTGACTTTCAGACACGTTTCTTTACTCTCAACTTCCCTCCGCACATCTCTCCCCAGCCCCACTAACCTGGAGCACATGTCTGACAAACCGACGAGCAGCAGGAGAACATCGTACTTCGAACCACACTTGAATTTCCTTTTTGACTGCGAAACTTATTCCCCCAAGTGCTCAAAGCACACAAACACACATTTCCAAATACAAAATTTGTATATATAAATAAATATATATATATATATATATATATATATATGGGTATGTGAATGTGCATTTATTATGCAATTTAAATATATAAACACCTTTTTAACATTGCAATTTCACAATTTAGTTCAATTTGAATGAATATTTTATTATATTAAGTAGACACAATTATATTGCAATTAACGAATTTAATTAAAATTAATTATTTGTTTGAACGTCAATTAATTAGCTATACTCTGTGTTGCATGGCTCTCTTATTCTAAACTAATTATTCCGGATCTTATGCATACGTTTATTGGCCCATCGTCAAAATCTGAGAGCATATTAGCTGGTCTGACCTAAAGCACTTGAGTGTTGCCATCGTTATGGCTTAAACAGTGCTTTTTTCAATCAGAGCACTTTCGACAAAATGTATTGATTGCAACATGAGGATGCAACTCTCAACTGTAATAGCCCAATTCAATCAGAATTGGATTGTTAAATTATTATTATGCCTTAAATATTTAGATGTTAAAACTTCAAAGCATTGCAGAAATATTTGTAGCTTCCAGAAACTTCCTTTATACCACTTTTATTATTACATTTTTTTTATTATTTTAAAAAATGAAATATAAATAATGAAATAATGAACTAATAAAAATGACACTTATTGTGAGCAAATAAAATAAATAATTTAAATGTTGCAAGTTGTCCTGAATAATTTAAATATATAAAATGCGCCCCATTATTAGCAATGCATATTTTATGATAAACACTAATTGAATGCTTCTGAATTATAAATAAATGTGCAATGGCCTTTATGCAAGACTTTATCGGGGTCGTCCCTGTTGCAGGGCGTAAAACGAAAGGGGATTTTCGAGCGGAAGCCGAAACTCAAGTCAAGCTGACACTCAAAGTAACATTTTGACAAAACAGTTTTCCTTTAAATTGATTAAATTGATTTGGCCGATTAAAGGGACGCCAAAAGCAAAACCATTTAATTATCTACATTTGCACATTTATATATATATGCATAAATGAGCATATACATACATGTATAAGTGTTTCAATTAATTTCAACACCGTCATTTTTGTCAGCAACAATCTGATGCTTTCACAACCGCGAAACGCAAACGGGACAGTAAATGGATTTCAAACTAGACAACGCGGCATATGCGTAGTGACAAATTTGTGTATGTAGGCCTGAAAGCGCCACAATAACAAATATAACAATAACAACTACAGCAGGAGTCCAAAACAACTCACACACACACACGCACACGAAGTGAACAGTGAGCGCTAATTGATGTGTGACCACATGACGTATGCGCATTATTTGAATAGTATACTTAATTATGTATGCCAACAGCCGCGACGGCTGCCGCGTGCTCGTTATTATTGTTATCGTTAGTTCTGTTTGTTCTTGTTGTTGTTGCTGTTGTCACTCAACTCTGTTAACAATTAATGGCTGCCACAAAAATTGCAACACTTGCTACATGAAAGCGACTTTGATTAAAACATTTCGCAATGTTTCACAAGTAGTGGCAACTTTCATGCCCATATAAATATATGTTTCCTATTTGAATATATAAACAACTAATATCGGTCGCTGATTTTTGTTGTTGTTGTTGTTGCTGTTGTTGTCTAGAGACCGCAGCATCTTGCGCCAATAATAGAAAATAAATATCTATATGTAGATACAAATTACTTTTGCGCATTTTGTTTTGCATTTTGATGAGTTTGGCGCACATCCAATTTATGCCCACGGCTAGCAAATATGCCAGACTATATTTATATATATATATATACACACACAAACATATAGTATAGACACATTTAAGGACTATCCACAAAGACGTCAATTTAGTGGCAAACGCTGAGGAAGTCGAAATCGATTTTACGCTTTGCTGAGCTCCTGGTCAGACCCAAGAGCAAACACAGATGTGAGTAAATGTGAGCTGAGTAAACTTTAATAAAACGCATTTGGCTGTGCAATCGGGTCGGCAATTTTCCATGCCAAACTCATCACTCAATTCGACAGCACAAATCCCTCAAGAGCAACACAAATTTTACTTTAACATGCAGCGGCCTGGACACAAGCTGCAGCAGCAGCGCAAGGCTGCCCCAAAGCGTTGACGTGGCCTATTCCTTGCCCAAATATTTATGTACACTGCGATAGCAATTCAAGTAGGTTACCAGTAAAATTACAAAAATCCCTATTTTTAATACTTGACAGAAATAGTCATTATATATTTCAGTGTACAGAGTGAGAAAGAGAGTGGGGGGGGGGGGGGGAAGAGGGGATAGAGCTGCCCTGCGTGAATATTGCATGAATTAAATATTTGATTAATGCGCAGCGGACACAAAGAACCAAAAACAGAACTAGTTCGCGTCTCTGGAGTCGGAGTCGGAGTCGGAGTTGATTGACCATTTAAATTGTGTGTGTCTGTATGTGTATATAATTATTTTTTTGAGGCTCTGACACATCGCAGTCGGCATAAATTCCAAATGATTTGCGCTGATTGCTGTCGACATAATTAAACTTTTATAACCTAATTAAGGCGTTCGCGCAATGCGCTGCCACGCCCATTGCGCACAGCAGCTGCGACTGATGTGGCCCCGCCTGTCAATTAGGACACAGTCGTCGATCCTTTTGGCCAAGCATACGCATTCACAATTTAATGACAGCCGCAGCTAAGAGCGCGCAGCGGGACTGCGGCTGTCGAAAAGGCGGCGTTGTCAGACCTCGCGTAGCCATTGGCATCCTTGTCACAAAGGACGCGCCATAAAAGCGCCGTTAAATGCCCCAAAGACAATGACTAACCCTCCTGTTCCCCAGCTCTTCCCTTTACTCTTTATGCGTGTTCTGGTATATGTGTTAGAGTCGCGCCGCATTTGCGGCCGTTTGCCGTTAATGGATGTAAAATATTCGCATCACAAGGACCACCGCCTGCAACCAAAATATCCGGTTTATCTATGCGACACACACACAAACTCACCCACACACACACACAATCGGATAAGTGAAGTGACAATGTTTGCTTTTTTATACCCAGTGCATTAGATACAAACTGAGTGTAAAGCACAGTTGAGTCTATCAAGAATGCAGACATGCCTAATCTATACACAAACTATTTAAAATCGTTTGGTCAGCTTCTTGTCATTATTTTATATTTTATTTTTTAATTTATTATAATACGTATTTTATTTATTTTTTATCAGTTTGAAAGAGATAACAGTCTCCAAATAATATCTGAAATTACTGCTTTGCAACTCTAGCTGATGGAATAGTCTATATTCTATCCGCAGTTTAGTGATTCGATCTGAGCATATTTAAAAAATTATTTGTGATTTAACAAGATGTTAACTATGTGAACCTATTTAATTCGAATTGAAGTTTGTTGTTTCTATATCGAATACAGGGTATTTCGAGGCTCAACTTTTGCAGACTGCAGCATCATTCTCGCCAATATTTATTGAGAGTGTATCTGGTCAGAGTTGGTGTTGCTGGGTGGGCCGGCATTTATTGACTTCCAATCAAATAATCACAGTGGAAGTCGTGAGTATTTTATTCTGTCATTTGTATTTGATGTCCTTGGTGCTATCGAATTACTCATTAGCTCGTGAAATGTTCCGTTTGTCATTTGGAATTTGTCATTTGTCACTTTTATGAGCGCATTTATGCAAATCGACATAAGTTAAAGGGAGACAGTGCAGAAGGACAATCAAGTGAGGTCCCCACCATTAAAGTGCTGTTGCAAAACTCTTGTTGCATTGTATATTTCGACTTTCTCTCCTTTCTCTCTCCTTTCTCTCACGGTCTGCTGAAATTATCGCACTTTGCATGCAAATAAACATTTAGCAGTACCTAAAAGCAAAAAGAAGTGGCAAAAAATCATTAAAAACCTTTTTAGGGAAGCCCTAAAAATACTTGAGCGTGTAAAATGTTGCATGCAATTACCTGCTAACAAAAAATAAAAACAGAAACTAAAACAGAACGATAGCAAACGAAATACGAGCAGCTGCAACTGCAACGAGGTGTAATGAGGGGGGAGTCGGGTGGTGGGTAGAATATCAAAACTAATTACTTTGTTTTTACATAAAGTATAATTCGTGGTAGCTGCTGCCGCTGGTTGCCGCCCCAAATGTATTTAGGCATTTGTGTGCATAACAACCCAGACCACTACTCCCCCAAACTCCCCTCGCTTTTAAACTCCCTCTGTCTGCATTTGCATTTAAGAGATGCACTTTCTTTTGGACTGCTGTTGCTGCAGCTCTGCTTTATGACTAATGCAGTACTACTAAAGCATAATAATATCTCAAGACCTGGCCCCTATCGCTCCTGAATGTGCCTGTTATCCTATTATATATATATTTTTCTTATATATTTTTATTCAAACGCGTTTTCATTGTAGCATGATTTACTTATCTTTCTTGCTAAATATTCTGTTCTTGTGCTATCTCTCTCTCTCTCTCTCTCTCTCTATCTCTCTCTCTCTCTTGTTAACTCTTGTTTGTGGGATTTTGCTTTTGGCCATTTAAACTGCAATTTTTATGGTAAACGGATGGACTTTATCTGGCATAGTTGCTGTGGCTAAATACGTTTAGACAGCTCTCTATGCTCCAGCTTAACTTTCATGATACAATTTAAATGATATATTTTTGACTTGAATATTGAAAAAGTTGCCATTATTCAAAAGTTTTATTTAACTAGCAAACAAATTTATGATTATGTAAGACATAGAAAGTCAGCATAAGACAGTAAAGAAATTAATTCTACTATTTTAATGAGCGAAACACAATGAAATTCAAATGAGAATTTCTCCATATTCTTGTATCACTTGAAAAACGTGCTGAATTTTAAATTTCCCAATTTTATTTGGCATTTTCGTGCGCTACTTATTTTTCGGCATCGTCATGCGAAAAGTTGCAAAACATTTCCATTACTTGTTGGCATTTCATTAATGTTGGCCATTCATTAATTGGGACAGTCGTTAATTTATGATGACGATGATGATGATCTGGCTGATGAAGCTGATGAGGCTGCTGTCCATTGTCCACACCGACCACAACGTGGAAATGAGTTTTTGTTTACAGCATGTGCTGGCTGAGAAAGACAGAAGGGGGCAAAAGAAGACAGAGTACAAACAGGCGTCGGACAAGACACAATGCGAAATCGTGAAATGTAACCCAAAGACAACAACAAGAAAACCGGCAAGATGTGCGGCCAAAACAAAAAAAAATAACCTGACAGGGTGCAAATTACATGTATAATCAAGTGAAGAAATACGAGCCCACATTAATAAACCGGATTCATTAATGCGACGCAAAGTAAATAGCAAAAACAGCAGAAAAACAGGCACAAAGCAAACATAATACACAAATTGCAGCAAACAACAGCAAAAAAAAAATATATCTGAGCTGACGAAAATGCGGTTCCTGCGGGCAGTTCTTTAAGCTCGAGAGAACTCTTAAACAATCATTTTCGAAATGCCCCTTAAGCAAATTTCTTGTTGAATAAAGTCTGCACACTGCGAAAAGAGGATTTAATAAAAGAAAAAATTCGTAGTGTATCCTCATATTTCACTAAAAATACTTATTTTAATATATCAAAAATGTAGTTTTATTTATTAAGAAATGAAATATATATATTATACTAGATCATTTTTGAAGTAAATTCCAATACACATATTTTTTATGTTTTACATTTAATAAACAACGTATTTAGAATTATTTTTCAACACAAGTAGTTGGCTGTCAAGACTAAATTGTGTTTCCTTCTAAAGCAACTCTCGTTATATTCACAACAACTCCTCTCTTCTTCTTATAGTTGCTGATCAGAGAAATGCTATCGATCGACATAGATATCGATGTTAGCTACATATTTGCATGTTAGTTTACAGATGTTATGCTACGTCTCAGCATTGCTAACATAGCCTGTTACCTACATTAGCAGAGGCCTGTTTGCAGGTTGCTTACAGGCTGTTATTATTACACAATAACATAATGGATTTCTGCTTAGGCTGGTTAGCTGGTTAACTGACCAACATAAGTTTCCTGCAACAACAACAGGATACTTAAGAGTCACTCACTCGGTTTCTCCTTTGTTTTCATACCTTTGTGCTTGAAGTAGATATTTTTTCTATTACGCCGGCTTGTTTATGGCAAGTTGGTTGGTAAATGATTGTTTTAAGACTATTAAGAGAACCACTTGGCAGTCATATTTCTTGGCAAGGCAGTTGGGAGTTTAATTAAAGCGCATTTGCCACTTGCCATAAAAAATCGAGTGCAAATAAAGACAAAATTAAATTATTTAGAATTTGTCAGTGTCGCGGCTTCGCTCGCTAAGTGGCTGCGATAGTAACGAGCAGTGAGGGATTGCCGCTGTCGTTTGGTAGCCATGCCAGATGTGGGACTGATGTGGAGACGGCAGGCGGGGTACACTTGAAACAAATTTTCCGCAAGTGGCGGCGACATCTTTTTGCTCGCTGTGCACCTTGGCAACCGCAGCAAAAACCGCGACTCCCATAAGTCTTCATCAGTCAAAGTAAATAGCAGTTGGAGCACAAGGAAAAGAAGAAGAAGAAGCTGAAGCAGCAACAACAACAACCGCAACGCACATGTCACGTCCATCGCCCACTCGCACGCCTCCTTCTCGTGAGGTATTTGCTGGTGTGTACAGATTATTTTTTAAAATCATATTGTTGTTGCTGGTTGCTGTTCTGCTAACAAGGTTTAATTAAAAATTTATTTAAATGAATTTTTCCAGCAATCGTTTTCAAGCAGGAAGGCTTGAAGGCTACCCCCACATTGGGGGTAGGGGGCGTGGCAAGCGCATGAGCGCGTGATTTATAATGGAAAGTTCAAAAATGTGAAAAGTGGTCGCTGTTCTCAGTACGCTAACGAAATGCAAACATGCATACTAATTACATTTAAAACCATCAGCTAAGCCAAGTTAAGCGCACAAATAAATCCTTTTCTTCTCCTTGCAGCTGTATCAGTGTGTGTGTGGGTGTGTCTGTGTCTGTGTGTGTATGTGTGTGTGTGTGTGTAGCAAGTGCAGATTATAAGAACATAGCGCACGTAGCTGCGTGCAAGTGTGTATGCCATTAAACAGCAACAATGACAGTGACAATTGTAAACAGGGCCTTAAAGGAAGAGGAAGATATTCCCTCCCCCTTCCGCCTTTCTCCACGCTCTCAACACACCTTGTTATTTTTGTTTGTTGCCACTGTAAATGCGGCTCAAAGCTGGCGCTGACAGGATTTTCCCCTTTGTTATAACGCTTGTCTCTGCAGCCTCTTCATCCTGGTGTTGTTGTTGTTGTTGTTTTTGTGTCATTGTTGTGTGTGGTTCGTGTTCGGGTTCGAGCTTATTATTTGCATAATGCCCTGGGAAGGCGTTGAGAAATACGCTGAAGTAGTTTATAAGGTATGCAGAAGACCAGGCTAATAGAATAAAACTACATAGAGAAAGAAATAAACTGCAAACAGTTGGAAGATTTTCGCATGCATAATATTATGGAGCGCAAAATAATTCTTGGTATTATCTGAACTTGTTTTGACTGAATCAATGTATGCTGGCTGGGATATGTGTATATAAATCGGATAATATTTACAATTTGCAAGCACTCTGCAAGTTCTGCCTTATTGTTATAAGGGTCTCACTACTTTTTTGTCCTTTCGCTTCTTGTTTGCGTGCTGTTAACAGCATTAAGCCAGATTAAAATCGCACACGTTTCTCGGTTGCTTCTGCTTTTGGCGTATTTACTTTTCAAAAGAATTCGCTTTCAAACTTTTCCTTTAAACTCCAGAAGTGCTAATGAAATTATGTATCTGTGTGTACGCAAAGCAGTTGGCCTGGAGCAAATGGTGGTGCGCTTAATACGGTTTGTTTTTTATGATAATGTATTTAATGAAATGCCATATGTTTATTAGCATAATATAAAAATTTACGCTGCTCTTGCAACATCACGTATACGCCATGTTTGCGCAGCAGCCAACCAGTCTAAAATACCAGCCGCCACCACAAAGAGAGAACAAAACAAAAAAAAACAATTGACATTTGGAATGTGTTTGTGCTCCACTCGAAAAAGTTAATTAGCTGCCCTCAACTTTTACTGCGTTATGCTTTATTTACTTAAGCTTCAATTGGCAGTTGCCTCAAGCAAATTTAAGTCATCTTTAATACTTGTTTCCAAGCTCGCAGCTGACTCAATTAATAATAATATTCTAAAATGTCCTTAGAAATGTTGCGACTGATTGGCTGTGATTGTGCCATTTGTATGGCTTCGCCAGGCAAAAAATTTGGGTGTGCTGAAGCCATCAGTACAAACATTTCCGCATACTCGCACACACTCAGCAACGCACACTAGCACACACTCAGTACCACACACTCGCACACACTCAGCAACGCACACTCGCACACACTCAGCACCACACACTCGCACACACTCAGCACCACACTCTCGCACACACTCAGCAACACACACTTGCGTAAATACGCTGATTGAGCTGTGCCAGCTGTCGCATAGATAATCTCCTTGACGCTTCATTGCATTTGCATTATTAGGGAGCGACTTACATTTCAAATAGACACTGACTGTGTCTCATGCTTAAGCTGGAATTACGATATTGGAGCAGAATTTAGCCACATACATGTATTATTTCATATGTGGGTTGCTTAATTAGAATATGAACTCATAGGTATTCATAGGTATTCGCCTCAAAGCATTTATGCAAAATTTAACACGGAACAATTCATTTTCGCATGACACACTTGCCAACACACCAGACAACAACAAGAGCAATAGAGCCATATATAGATGTATGCTATATACAATACATGTATGTATATTTTTATATATGTATTCATTTGCTAAGGGGTAAATACAACAAATACAGTTGGGGCCCAACAAAAGCAACAAAATGCTGCCACAGCGCCAGAGATTTGGGCAAGTGATACATCAGCGGCAGGAGCCGCAGCTGGAGTAGGGGAATGGGGCAGCAGGTAGCAGCAGCAGCAGCAGCAGCAACAGCAACAGCAGCAGCAGTAGAGATTGTGGCAAGTGGCAAGTGAGCCTAAAAACGGGTTAATGAAAATGAATGCGGCACTCGTAGCTCGACTCTGCCACAGACAATCAACGTTATGCACATGTGTCCGTTTTATACAAGTGTGTTGTGTGTTTTTGTTTTCAAATTCTCTGCTCCCTTAGGGAAAAAAGAGTATATTTGGCTTTTGGTACGTGTGTATGGAATTTATACAAAAAACTCCCACTGGAAATCGATAAATAGCCACAAATGTATCAGTTTGGAGTTTTTAGATAAAATCTCAGCTTGGACCGATTAACAGCATTATCAATTAGAGTATTATGCCGTCGGTTACGCTCTAACTGCAATGTTTTTTTCTTGTTATCTATCCATGTGTGTATGTAGTTTTGTATGCCACCTCTGCTGCTTTGTTTTGGCTGGCAGGGCGAAACCTCCGGGGGATTTTAACATAATGAATGAATATGAATTTACTGTGACATTTTAACTGTGGCGATATTTCGCATTGCATGCTTTTAGGCGCATCCTTTTGTTGCCCGTCAAGTGAGTGCACACTCATACATACATGTACATTAATGTGGCAAGTCGTCGAGTTCTTTGTGGCAGACAGACAGACAGACAGGCTGGAGGCAGAAGGCAGCAGGCAGCAGGCAGGCTCGCATATATCAATCATTGTGGATTATAAAATGTGGCACTGCAACGCCAGCCGGAAGCTGAGCAAAGCGTACACCAAATGTGGCACCACCAACAAAAAGACAAAAACACATTAAGTTTCAGGCAACTGCGAGACAGTGTCAGCAAATGTATCATTAATATATAATGCGCTCAGCAAAAAAAAAAAAGAAAAAAACGAACAACAAAAACGTATGCAAAACTTTTTTCGCACTCATTTTTTCTCTTTGAATGCTCTTTTGGCCGACAGCTTGGCTGTCAACAGGGCGCTAACATGGCCGCAATGTATTAAGTGAGCTGTGGCAGCTAAAAGCCATCGGGGATTAGGTAACGCTTTCATATTGGGTTCGTCGCTCACTCTGTGTATTTGTTATTTTCTCCTCTTTTTTTTAGCTCAGTCATAATGCCAAACTTTTCGCATGAAATTGAAATCAAATTATGTCGGCACATGATAAATTATTTAATCGAGAGTCCACCGCATATCAAATTTATGAGCTTTTAGCGTAATAGACAATCCAGACGGAGTTTCATATTTAATATTGTAAACTTTTTTAGGATTCAGAAGCTATTATCAAATCATAAGCCATTAAATTAATATTGCAATATAAACTTCAAGACTTTTAGACCATTCAAAAGTAAAACGTTATATATCGAAAAAGAAACCAAATAATAAGTGACTAAAATACAAATAATCTTATAAGCTACATAAAATAAGTAAATAAGCTGCTTTTTATCCACATTTATTTTTGGAAATAACTTTTAATAGAAACTGTCATAATTGGATTACATTTTCCCACACCCTAATTTACATAAATAATATCAATTATTGATTAAATGTTTCTAGTATTAATTACAATTTACTGATTAAATTGTCCAATGTCTTTTTTAGTATGATATAATTTATTATATAATTATATATAAAAACTTGTTTTGAGTGGGCATGTTGAGTGAAATCCTTAAATTTTGAATGTTGGAAGTTAGTTTTATTTAGTAGGAAACTAGGTGAACAATTTCCAATTGAAGAGACAGAAGGAGCGATGCCTGCTCTTCTGGAATAAGTGTTACGAGTAGGGAGTTGGTCAGAGTGAAACTGTTGAAGTAGACTTATAAGAAAATTATTTATTATTTATGCCTTATGTCTTATATATATTTGTTTATTAATGGAGAGTTTCAAGCCATAAATCTGATTATGGTCTGCTCAACTTTCTTAATATGGGATTAAGGTAGCATACTATGCCGCAAGCACATTCAGTGAGAATTAAATAATTTATTTGGGAACAGCATTTAAGTTTAAGATTTGTTATGCAAGTCGAGATAATGAACGCTATGCTGTGTCATAAATAATTGATATTTCTTTATACTTATATCCTTGACCCAAATGTTTTTGAGCTCTATCTCGAAGACTCTAAAGTGTTGACGCAACTGTCATAAAAGTTTTAACAATCAACGAGAGCGAGGCTAAAGACTCTTGCATAAATAGTTTTTGTTAGTTAAGATGTGGCTTTTTCGATTATCTTGGCAACCGTTCTAACATTAGAGTGCACACGCACTTAAATAAATAATTTCTCACAGCAGCATTCGCATTAAAGTGCAAAACAAATGATGCTGTCAACATTGGCATAACTTTGGGGGCCAAATTTGTTTTAAAGTCAAAAAATGTAAACCGTATATGGCTGTGACGGGGATGAAGGCATGCCACAAGCAAATTGCTGGCGTACAACAAACTGCAACATCAACAACAACAACGACATGCCCATGAGGCAGCTTATTAACTGCTTACTGGTTTTTACTGCAGGAAAATGCAACTGCAGCATGCTTGCGGCTGCCAACAGAAACAATTAAAAATAATTACAACCACAACACGAGGAAGACGATGACGATGACGATGACGACAATGAGAAGGACAAAAACACAACTGCAACCGCAACAGCAACAAAAGCTTCATATGCAAAGTAGCAACTGCAACTTCAACTGCACCTGCAACAGTCGCAACATGTTTGCCAGCTGGCATAAAATTATTAACCTGATAAAAAACTCTTATGGTCGAGGTGGTTGCACCCAGAAGGAGCAACTGTTCTCTTGCCGCGGCGAAGAATACACACCCTTGCTAAAGAAGAAGAAGAAGAAGAGAAATAATACAAGATTGAAGAAAACATCAGTTTCTTAAAAATTCTTATTTTTTTTTTTTTGAAATATGGAACAAGCTTGCACAATAAAATATTTGAGTTACTCAGTCTGATTTTCGAATGAAACAAGAAACTCGTTTGCAAAATAAAATATTTGCATGCATTTTGTGTGCACCCTGGAGGTGTTTTGCTTTTCGACGCAATTATAATATGCTGCTGCGTAAGGGCTTTAAAATACAGTTCCTTCACATCCTTTGCATCCTTGAGCAGCTGAAAAGTACATTGTTTTTGCTGGCTCACTCCAAAAATAAATGTTTGTGTTTTGTGGTGTATGCATAAACAAATGGTCGCACATTTTAGCCGGTTTTAACTTGCACTCAGTGTGCAGGCGGGCAGGCGTGTAATTACAGCAATTGTAGCAAACAGCATTTGAGTGCAAAGTTTTCCAGCAGCTACACTCAACGCATATTACGTATACATGCTATACAGTGGGACAACACGGTTGGGAAAACAAGAAAGAAAATGGGTCAGCAACAAAAATTGGAGAAAAGTTTGCAGGCAAAGTGCTTAAAGATTTCACACCCGAAATCCAAATGGCGGTGGCAGAGTTATAATTTTCATGTTAATTTTACGATTTAATTTAAACTACAGTAATTTTCAGCTGCAGCTAAGCTGCGATTTCTTTAGGGGCTTAACTCTTTTTGGCAAATTAGCCAATTAGCTTATGAATTTTGCACAATGATTTTTGGGGCTTAGGGTGTTTGCATTTGCGCAGAGCGGGTACAAACAAAATGGCAAGAGGAATTTTTAATTACGAATAGCAGTGAATAATAAAAGTTATGCCCCGGTGCGCCGTTCGCCTCAGCCAGGAATTGTGTCTTTTGGGCCTTTTGGGCCAGAGACACGTGCGACAGTCAGTGACCTCTGGCTCCAACTGCTTGAGTATTACGTGTAAGCCATATGTAAGACACACACACACACACACACACATCACTGACAACACAGAGGACATTGCTCAAATTATTTTAGATTGTCGCTCAAAGTTGGCCCCGTTGCGGAAGAAGGAGCCAAAGAGCAGAGGAGAAGCCTACTCTGTCGGCTTTGGCAAAGCTCTGCTTATTGCATTTGAGTCCCCACTGGGCCTAATGTCCACACGTAGGCGTCGCCACCGGCCTTAACTACTACAACAGCAGCACCAACAACAACAACAACAACAACAAAAATATAGAAAACTTATACAGGACACAGCCAGATACACACAATTCATTTGCTGGCTGTGAAATTTAACATATGTGCGCAATTTGTAAGTGTGTGTTGTATTTGAAAATTGCGTAATTTTTCAGCAGAAACACGCCCCTCGTAGCCGGGGCATTGCCCATGGGATATGGCTAAACAGCGGGCAGAGGGTCATTGCAAAATGGACCTTTGGTCTGCTCCTATTTTTCAATTTAAATGACAAACTTTATTTAATGCTGTAATTTATTTGCTCCAATTCTTTCTACCGTTGAAGGCCTACGCCTAATTCTATTTGACGCTTCTATGAAATGGTTCACAATTTAAATTGAGTTCTGCGTTCCAAACTAGGAGAAAAAGTAGAGGGTGTTGCATTTATAGCGTATTAAAAGACTGTTGCATACCCTGTAAATAAAATAATAAGAAAAACTGTTTAATAGAGTCTTTAATATTTAATGAAAACTCCAGCTTTTGTCAGATAAGTAAAATCACAAAAGACATTAGTTTCTTTATTTTGAAGCCGTAAGAGTCCAGCAAATAGAAAAAACAATTAAATACTAAAATAGGGTATTAATGAAATGTATTACGACGACCATCCATGTCTTATTGCAATATACCCCATATCAAAATTTGATTTCCTTCCAATCAACTCGTAATATAATTGATTGAATCGTGTCTTCGACTTGCCTGCCTGCTGTCCTCTTTTATTGCCTCTTTGAAGCTGAACACAAAAATAAAGCAATATGCGAGCCAATCAAATTGAAAAGCCGCTGGCTAAATTGCCAGCCAATAGCTTTAACATCGCACTTTTCGATGCAAATAAATGTGGCCGTGCCTGAGCCCGTCTGCAATTAACATGAAAATCTGCAAGCAAGCGCAAATATTTAGACAGCAGCTGTGGGCAATCTCTGCAGCTACACAATTTAAATAAATAGTAAGTATAACAGGCCGCAGCTGCTGCTGCGGGGGCTATAAAATCCAAATTGTAACTTAAAATAGGTGAAGGCAAACATTAAGCCGCAGACTCTTTCAATAACTTGACCGATATTTGTCTGTGGCCAGCTGACTGTGAGCGTCGATTTTAATTACGCCCTATAGACAGCAATAAAATACAAGCATTTTGGCTTAATTAAGCAGGCTTGCACGCAACTGGCTTTTTGATAATTCAAAGCGCTGTCAAAACACAGAGCGTGTAGATAACAGATACCCCCGCCTCCAATCAAGCCAGTGTGGCAAGAGAACTGACAAAAAGAAAAAAAAATGAAGAAGAAGAAGAAGATGAGAACTGCCGCTTAATATTCATGGGAAAACTCGACAAGTTTGCGTCCAAAACAAACATTTGACACCGCTCCGTTTTCCTCGCCGCACCCCTTGGGCCACACACTCTAACAAAGCTGGGCGCTAAAGTGAACAAAATGTCTGTCCGCGTTGCCATTTTGATCAGCCATTGAGGCGGCTTAATTACTCCCGTAGAGGCAAGGATGTGGCACCAAAAAACGAGCAAATTGCACACATAGAAACCACAACCTATAGCAAAGTATAACAACAATAATAACAACAACGCCAGTCGCAGTAGCGACAAACATAAAAGTAAATTTGTGAGCGCATAAAAAGTTCAATAAACGTCGCTGCCAACGGCGTTACCCATGAATATGAATTTCAATGGTCGATGACGATGACCTGGTCCTATCGATGTGAGCACGTAATACAGACACAGACATATACACAAACACACACACACAACCGCACACTGTTTAGCAGAGATATCACATTTTGTTTGCCGTATTGAGTTGCCAGAACTTTGTCCACAAAATGTTGCCTGCTTTTCAGCGCTGATAGAAAATGTCTTGAAAATGTCCAGGTAATGTTGCCTACTTGTAAGCGCAGACGAGATTTTCCTTTTGACTGCCAAATAAAATGATTTCCGTTAATAAAATTTTGTGTACACAAATTAAATTTATTCATTTAATTTATTTATAATGACTACTTGAGAGTGTTAAGATATTTATTCTAAATTAATTTATTTTTAATATCTAGTTGCCGATGAAAGACTAAAAACTAAACTCGACTGGGAATTAAATGTATATTTATTAAGAAAAGCGGCAAATATCTTGTAGAAAACGATCAAATTAATCTATTTTCTGACATGTGGCCAAACATTTTGGCTGATTGTGGATACAGCCAACCTAAGACAATAAACGGTCACGCTGACCGCCAGTGTTGCTCAATTGTTACATTTAACTCTCAGTAAATTTATCGCACATTTAACAGAGGCGATAAACTTTTGCGAAGTTCGTTAAGAAACCTGGCCGTAATTGAGTCTCAGACAGGAAAGGGCATGCAAAGTGCTGTCAACAAATATATTGTTACGCACACACACATATGCGGACAGCATCTTTGTCTGCTGCAACAACTTTAATCGCTTTCCGTGCAAACAAAATGCCAAAGTTTAATTGCTTTCTGTTGTTACTGCACACCAACCAATTGCAGCGGTTGTTGTTCTTATTGTTGTTGGCCGCATGCCAGGCACAACAACCGATTGGCATTGCTTCTTTTGCTGCTGCTGCTGCTACTGCTGTTGTTGCTGTTGAATTTTCACAGGCGCCGTGTACTCTTCAGATGTGTTTTTTAACACGGCAGAGCACCACAAAATTAAAGCAGAGGCAGTTCATTGAACCAAATGTGGGACAGCCCAGTATTCTTTTCGTTCGTTTTTATTGTCGTTGTTACTTTTGAGCAGCGCTGACAAGCGGCGACTGCAAAAAATGACCATAATTGTTAAACGTGGCCATAAAACTGTCAAACGAGGCAATAAATGTTAATTGTAAACGTTATATATGACAAATGAGCGCTTGTAAATTGGCAACACTTTCTGAGAACAATTCGACCAAATCGAAAGACTTAAATGCAAAACACGATACGACTTTTATTTGAGCCTATTGCTTATGTAAGCAATGCTCGATATTTGCATATCAAAGCAGACAGAACTCCGCTGTGTTTGTGTGTGACGACAAGCAGGATATGGAAAGCAGCACACATACACATACAGATACAGATACAATGTGTGTGTGTTGGGGGGTTGGGCGGGGTTACAATCATCCCATGACGAAATAAATAAATATGACACGCGCGAGCGCATGAGAAATGCGTCAGCCCTTTAGGCAACACAACGTGTTGACAACTCCGCCACCAGCAGCGATAACATCAACAACACAACGCATACCCTGTAGGCTAGTGTGAGTTAAGTGTAATATGGCACATCAAATAAGTAAATGTCTCAATTAGGGCTCAAAATCTATGCAGTAACTTTAATGAGGAAGAAAATGTCAGAGAAATAAAATAGCTGCTCACATTATGTATGCTATAAGTTGGTCAAAACATAATTGTTTAGAATACTTAAATATGAATATGTACAAAGATTATTTCCTAATATTATGCTTTTCAAAATACTATAAGCAAATATTTAGTGTATAGAAAATTCAAAGAGAGCTCTAAGTTATATGTCACACTCTTAGTTTTTTACATTTATTAATTTTTAGCACTCATTAATTTGCTTTCATTATTTGAATTTTACATATTTATTTGCTTTGACGCTTGCAAAAAGATATTTCAAAAAATTTAAAGATCAAATGGCTGCAGGATTATTTGAACTCTATGCTGCTTGATAAATTCTACCAAAGCCATTTTGCCTAGATTTGCATAGAAATGGCAGTGATACCCTGTGACCCATTTGGATGCAGGATATAAACAACAATGCCGCAGTCATTTTTGTAGATAAGGCTCAGAAACTGAGCCGCTAGCAAAGCCTTTGAAGAAGCCGTCTTCATGTGTATCAAAGTGTGTGTGTGGGTGCGTATGTGTGTTGCTGTGAAATATGTAGGAATGACAAAGCAATAAAACAGCAACAGCAGCAACAATTGCTAAGGCGGGTTGTTGCCATTGTTGTTGTCGTTGTTGTTGTTGTTGCTGTTGTAGTTGGTGTTTGTGTTGTTGTTGCTCGGTAGTTGGCTGCCTTAAACATGCTTAAGCAACGATCTCCACGCCGCTCCACACTCCGCGCCGCTCAATGTGTGTGTGTGTGGAATTTTTAATAAAACGTCTGAGGCAAAAGACAAGCAAATGGCTCAAACTCAAAAGCTTCTCGACTATGCGAGTGTGTATATGTGTGTGTGTGTGTGTGTATATAAATAGGTTACTGGCACGCCTCAAGGTATGCAACGGAAGCTGTTGACACGTCTTGTTGCCGCTGTGCGCGCGTGTGTGTGTGTGTGTGTGTGTGTTAATAAAACCAAAATGAGCTTGTATTGCTGGAAAATCATTGAGGCCTACACGATTTAGAGCCGCGCAACTGGTTTATCGTCTGGCCCCAACTACTACTGCGATCCCCAGCCAAATGACAGCGAACATCGTTTTACGACTTAACTGTGTGTGTGTGTGTGTGCTAAAACATTTGTAGCTGTGAGCGGCAGCTGCTCGATTCTCGAATGCTTTTTAATAGTCCACTTCATGTTTTTCAAAGTTTTCGCATGGGGAACGAGAAGGGTTGACTGGGGATGGGTGACTACAACTCTCCCTTGGCGCCGCAATGAGCCCAATTTATGATGGCATCTAATTTGCCGAGACGTGCGTGAATTTAATTATATTTATGCCGTTGAAAATTAGTTGAAATCAAATGCATAAATTCTCTAGACGCGCCACAACAACAACAGCAACAAAATGCGTTTGGTTACGTGACTGAAATGCGATGAGCATAACAAAAATTCTGCCAGATCCCCTAAAAACAAAAAAAAACAAAAAAAACAAAACAAAACAACACACAAAAATAGAAAAAAAAAATACACACATATATAACTCGTGTGCTTGTGTGTGTGTGTGTACAAATAAATATACAGAAAAAAACAATTTCCTCTGTGCTTGTAATCCCGCACGTTTTCCAAGCTGAAATAGAAAAGAAATAGCACACCCACACATAAGATGCACCCTTACACACACACGCACGCATCTACAGTTATTAATGTGTATGTATGTGTGTGTGCGTGTGTGTGTGTTCCATATTGCGTCTTGTACAAAAGTCCAACTGCCATATAAATGTCAAATCCATAAGTGTTACGCATAGCTCAGAAAATGTTGCGGCATTGCGGCACAAAACAAAACTTTAAGCACTTGCGGCTGTTTTTTCTTGACACACACACTCCCACGTACACACACACACACACACGCACAATGAGCGGCAGCTCAATAAAAAGAGTGTATTTTTAATGTATGCAAAAGTTTAATCCAAACTCAACTTTTGTCATAAAGCGGCGGAACATTTTTCAAGATTAATAAAATAATACAAAAGATTGCACAATAAAGTAGATTTGGGGTTTGGCGCAGATCGAATAAGTCTATATATGCATTTATATGTTTTTCCGATTCTGCATATTATCCTTATAAACTTTTGCCTACAGTTGTTATAAGTAAGGCATTATTTTCATTTATAGACAAATACTTTTATGGTGATTGCGTCCAGTTGAATTCAATTTTTCGATAAAATATTCAGTCACTATTTTAGAGCACTAAAATTCTATCAAATAACTACACAAATCTTGACTTTGATTAAATACTCTATGTCTTATTCAATGCACCACACATTTCATAATTTCTTTAGCTAAGAGTGTTGCAAGTTCTACGCAAAAAGTAGTCTATAAATCCGTAAGCACCTTTCTGATGTTTACTCCAATTTTGCTATTTGCCTACTTTTTGCTTTCACTTGAATGAGCACGTCGCACACATTTTTCTATCCTGAACCACTTATGTAACAGACAGAAGGAATATATTCTTGATCAGAAGCAGACTTAGCCAATTTATATAACAGCAGAATGAAAAATCTCCGACCACATAGAGTATATTATTCATGATCACAACCAGACTTAGACTTACATGAAAGACTATAAGATCTAAGAAAATTAAGAATATAGGATTTATGCATACCGCTCGCATATCAAGCAATACACATAGGTTTTCGATAGAATGCATAGCCTTCCAATTGATGTTTAATATTTTCTAAAAGAAAAAAAACAATTCTTAATATAAATTTGGTAATAAAATAAAAAATAAATATAAAGATATATATTTAACAGGGTATCTCGAAATCGAGCTCATACGACCAGAGCATTGCTGTTTGTTTAGCATATGGCTCTTAAATCAACAAGACGTTTTTAAAGATGCCACACGGGCAGAAAACTCCCACACACCCACACACACACACACAGTGATGTGAATAACCGTAGCCTGTCGGCAATTCTTCTACTTCTCTTCCTTCACCGACTTCGTTTGCCATGCGCTTTGCATAATTTGCTGCAAAAGAAAACTCATCGATTTGACGCAGATATTTTGTGTGCGTGCCTCGGCCTGCGTGTCCAAGTCCGTCATCATGTTCATCTCGACGTCCATCTCCATGTCCATGTCTATATTCATGCCTGCGTGCCTGTTCATGTTCATGTTCGTGTCCAAGCGGCTGTCGCGCTCCATTCATCAGTTTGATCTAACAACGCCTGCCCCTGCCCCTGCTCCTGCCACCTCCCTGCCATCGAATGCCATGGGCCATAAGTTTACTTCGCGCGTTTCATCAAATTCGCGCCTACACCCATTAGCACTCCACGCGCTGCCTGTAAGCGATTTGTGAATCATTACTCTCAAACCAATACCTCATTCCTCGCTTTTTGCTGCTCCTTCTGCAACCTTGTTGGAAGTGATTGAAAATCTTTTATTTCAATTTATAAGCATTTAAAAAATAGAGTTATCTCCAGAGGTATCTATAAATGATTGTTTCTTACCATCATATACCTATGTTTATTAAATTAAGAACTTTATTATTAAAGACCCTAAGGATATCCCCAATCGGTGGCAAAACTATTATTATATTAAAAATCGAATACTGAAAGTATTTTGATTTGTATTGATTGAAAATTTGTTTAAATTTTAATTTTTTAAGTGTATTTCGTTGGCAAGTCTCATCCCTCAGTGGTAAGAGTGGTTTTTTAAACTGCTGCCCCCCACCAGCGAAATATGTTTATTTAATTTATTAAAATTGATACACAAATATATATTTGCAGGATGCACTATTTATTTAAACGGATATTGTTGAAGGCATAAACGCTTAAAAGACTTATCAAAAAAAATGTTTGCCAACTTTTGCATGTTTTTTACTCATGGCTCTTAAAACCTTTCAGCATTCGGAGTGCTTTTAAAATCAGAGGCATTTAATTGAATGACTTAAATATTAGTATTTGAAAGATTTATTAGCATTTGAATTTATTATTATAATGTAATTGCCAGCAATAAATTATATAATTGTGCATTATGTTTTGGTATTACTAAGTGCATCAAAATATTCGAACTTTTTAAAGAAGCAATAAGCCAATATTTATACGGAAAAGAATTGATATGTGAATTTATCACGCCTTTTTTTTATATTCGTAGCATTTTTTTTATTTGATTTTTTTAATAATTCAGAAATCAAAAGTGAATTTCGTGTGGATTAAATGGCCTTTGGCAGTAAATCACGGCATGTGGACAAAGGACATGGAAATATTTACAAAACTATTTCAACGAGCCCACACTGAGCTGGCCATAAATATGCAGTGGCAGCAACAACAACAACAACAACAACATTTTGAACTACAACAAGCTAGATGGCTATAGAAGAGTGAGGTCGACTACGAAATACCCTGAAAACAGCTGATCTATTCCAGCTTTATCGTTAAGTTTCCCTTTCAAAGTTTTGCACACCCAAATGTAAGCATGATTCTGATTGTATTATGAGAATATGTTGTTCCTTATCCGATGTTGATGATATTGTCCAGTTGATTAATGTCTAATATGCTCATGTTAATTAAAATCCTTTGAACTTTGAAATTGTATCAGAAATAGTTAAGTATTGTTCATTTTATCAAAATTTCTCTAGTTCTTATGATCAAAAATATATATATGATTTATGGGGCGGGAGATGATTCTTCTGCATAAAATCATTACGCCCTTTTTGCAGATTTTGAATGGGTTCAGGGTATACAGAGAACAACAGCAGCAACGATTTGTTTGTGTTAAATGTTAAATGTCAAACAGCTGTGCAAATAACTGCAATTTACATTTACCACATCCGTCGCATATTTTGCACACTAAATAAACACATAAAAAATGGAAAAGAAACAACCACAACTGCAAATACACATAAATATATCCCTATATATATATATATGTATATATGTATGTATTTGTCATATATACAAAAGCATTGAGTAAATTTGATGAATTCATTATTGAAATACATTTATTTATTTAAATACAGATTCCACACACACACACTCATACACATAAATGTATACATATTTGTGCACACATTCATCTTTGATTGTTGCACTCGATTTTTTTCGTAGTGCATTTGCAAATTCGAAATGTTAACGCGACTGCATTCGGCAAATGTTTGTGCACATTTCATGGCCAGACTTTGCAATTCTGTATTTGCCACAGCTCCCGAATTTTTGTGCCACACTATTTATATTTGAATACGGTTGTTGTGCCACATACTTTGAAATTGCACTTCTCGCGTCTCATTTGCAAACAAGTCACCGGACAGATGCCTCATGTCTGCGTGTGTTTGAGTTCATTCATGTATGTATGTGTGCAGCGCCATTTTGACTTACTCAACGTGAGTCAACGCAGCGTCAGCGGCCAAATGTAAATGTCAGCAGCCACGTTGCGGGCAACATTTTCCCATTTCCCATTTACCTGAAACTGTTGCAACTTAACAGTTGATGTGTGTTATTTTATGCAGCGTAGTTGCACGTACATGTATACATCTGTGTACTCTTGTTAATTGAGCCACAGCTATTTGCCTTGTCCGACCTTCGGGATTAATTCTTAATTTGTTAGGTCGAACAGCAAGCGAGCAAACAAAATGGATAAAAAAGTTGTATCGAAAATCGCTATTGGGTACAATTTGTGCTTAGAACACTTCCATTAATAACTTCAGGCATATGGGTCTTAGACTTAAGAGTATTAATAGAAGTGACACACACTCAGCCCAACCTAGAAATTATTCATTTGTTATTCATTTACACTTTAATAAATTAAAGATAATACTTGCATATAAGCAGCAAAATATCAGAGTGGGTCAAATTTTATGTTCAGCCTATTAATTTCCACAAGCTGAGATTCTTCTACATTGGCATTCTTAAGAGTGGAAAGGTCAGCAAGTAAAAATGCAAATTATTCAATTGTTTATCAATTAGAAGTGACTGACTTTAAAATGATGCCTTTTGTTGGTATCGGAAATCGATATGTATCGATTCCAATTTTAAAGTCATCAGCTCTTATGGTCTCTGAGATCCTCATGTGCATATAGACAGACAAACAGAGTGGCATAAAAAAATAAATATAAATTACTAAACTCTGCCAAAAATGCCAACTTTACTGAAAATAATAAAACAAATTTGAAAGGCATTCTTGTCAAACAATGAACACAAAAAGCAAACACAATGCAAATATTGCATATAAAATAATATTTTGCTGTAAATTTGTTGATTATTTTTTGCATTTTGTGGCCTCAAGTGCCATCGTTGCGCACTTGGAGTATTTTCCAATTACGAACGACTTAAGCTGCCGAGTGATTTCTATTTGCCTTTTATTTCGCAAGCGTCAAGTAGCTTTTAGTAAAATGAAATACAGTCACTCATACAGACACACATATAGATAGATAGATAGATAGATAGATAGATAGATAGATAGATACATGAAGGTGGGCGGTGTAAAAGGGAAACAGCCAACGTTGCAACAATTTGCAGCGGCAAATTGCATTTGGAAAGCATTTCATTTGGAAATTACAAAGCGGGCAGAACAAGATGCCACGCGGCCAAAGGCAAAATGAAAACCCAAATGAAAAACGAGAATGAAACTATTCCATATAAATGAAAATGCTGCTGATGTGGATGATAATGATTTTGATAATGATGATGATGAAATGCGCTTAGGCATGGACAAAACACATTTTATAACAAATGCTTTTCCAGTGTGTGTGTGGGTATGTGTGTGTGTGTGTGTGTGTAGACGTGTTCGTGTTTTTGTGTGTGTTTGCTTTTTAGGCACTGTCAGTTGCCCGCTCTGACAATGAGTACATCTGCGGTTGCCGCAAACTCACAAACAGTCCACAGCCAAAACTATTCCATATGTCAACTGCAACAACGGCAACAACAACAATAGATATAAAAATTTCGACCCTCAACAGCAACAATCGTTGCCATAACCAAATATACCCTAACTTAATCCCATTGTAATGTACACAAAAACCAAAGTGTTTCTTCAGAAAACACATTCGAAAAATGCTGCTCATTTTCCCAACCGATTTTCATATCGCATAAGCATTTTGAAACACACAGCTAACAAATACAGCCAAAAGAATGCTTTTTTTACAATGCAATGCTTAATCAAAAAACTTTCCGCCAAACTATTACTTAAATATGCAAAACAACTTTCAAAGTTATAAATTTGCATTTTTCCATTCAATATTAAACAAACTTGACCAGCAAAATTCCAACTGTTGCCAAAAGTTCTGATAAGTTCATAAGTAATATTAAGAAGATTTCCTAAATGAAATTCTTTTCCAAAATATAAGAAGAAGATCTGATTGAACTGCTATTCGGAAATATATAAGACTAAGATAGGATTAAATAATTGAAACACTTTATTAGAAGATTTCAGGGTAGAAAAGGATGCACAATTTCAACCTATGGCTAAAGCATAAGAACATTCAAATCCTGAAAGATTATATATGAGAAATTCTCTGAAACTTTTACCAAAAATACTGTAAAAGCTGAATAAATTTATATGAAAGAAAATCCTTTAATTTGTTATTCGAAATGGAGTCGACAATTTTTTTAACCTAAAAAAAATTGTAAAAATTTAATGTAAAATTAGTATTGAAAATTCAACATAATTAAACTACAAAATTATACTCGACACATTTAAACTAGGAACTTTGTTAATGTTATATTGAAAAAATGTTTGCTTACTTTATTTGTATTAAAATACTTAATGAGTAAAGAATATATTAAATCTTTATGCATTAAAATTATTTTGTAATTTCAAATTAATTTAATGTAGTGTAATTAAAATACACAGCAATAATGTATACCCCAAATGTTTTTTTTCGTGCCCCAAGGGTGTAGGCATAACAGCCACATCTGCAACAAAAACTGCGACTTTCAAGGCAGCGACTGCATTTACGAGTGTGCCTGCAGCTCGTTAGTTTGTCATCGTGTGTGGATCTGTGTCCATGTGTGTGTGCGTGTGTGTGTGTGTGCTTTTTTCTTTTTTCAACTCTCGCATTTTTTATACACGTTTCCATTTTTTTTTTTGCGTAGCCAAGCGCCGAAAGGGAAGCATGAATTGAAAATGAAATTTTGTGTCAGTGTTGCAGAAAGTACGAGTTTTCAGTTAGTTCTGCGACTGTGTGTGTGTGTGTGTGTGAGTATGAAAAGTTGGCGGGACAGACAACAAATACACTCGCACACTTGAACATATGCAGATGACGGTTGAAAGGGCTGAAAGGGGTGGCATAGGGGAAGGTGCTTAGGGCTACAAGTGTTTAGCTGGCATTCAACACTTGACTGGGTAAATGGGTGGTTGGGTGGCTGGGTGGTTTGGTGGCCGCGTGGTTGCGCTTGGACGACCTTGCCACACATAAATGAGCAAACGAGCATGTTATTTTTCTGTGGATTGCGGCTTTAAACAATTCAAGCGCAATTAGCTCGCGAATGGACTGACACAGTCATCAAAATAATAAAATAACAGCAACAAAAATTAAGAAAAAAAAAAAACAGGATCGCAATGACAACGAAACTTTTGTCTCCAAAAATTGAAATTCCGCACAGCAAAATTTAAAGAATTTCAATTGTGAAACATTCCCTATTTCCCCCCAACCTGCTCTAGTCGATTGCCGGCGCCGCTTCCGGAAATTAGACAAGGGAAAATTCAAAGCGACTGAGACAAAACAAAAAGCGCTGGCAGCAATTAAAGCCGCCAGGACGTGCCTTGCCTTGCCCGAGGGGTGAGTGGTGTGCGGGGGGTGGGGGATGGGGGATGAGGTGGGTTTTTAGGGGCAGACAAATTAAATTTAATTATAAATTAAATGAGAATAAATTGGATTATTTAATTAAAAACTCACCTTGTACGAGCAGCAGCAGCAACAAAAGCGCCAACAGCCAACTGATGAGCCAGTTGAGTAATCCGAAATTGGCTCTGCAGCTGGCCGACATTGTTGTAGTTGTTGTTGTTGCTGTAGTTGTTGTATTTGTTGTATTTGTTGCTGTAGTTGATATAGTTGTTGTTGGCCTTGTTATCCGCATTTTATTGTTATGATCGCTGTTTTTGTAGTGCTTGCTGTTAGCAATTCGCTGCGGTCTTTTTGGCCTTGTTAACGTTTACGTTCTCGTCAAATTACAAGCCCCAAACCAGCTCAGCCCGGCTCAGCTCAGGTCGCGTCTAAGCGCTCGCTCGGGAGCAATAACAAAATGAGTTTGCTATCTTCTCAAATTGTATCTATATTATTTTCTTCTTTTTTCTAGCTCCGCTTTTCACATTGTTTTTTTTGTTTTTTCTTTATTTTGTCTCACTGATTTGAGCACTTTCTTTTGCTGTTTTTCGCTTTGTTTTTTGTTTTTGTTTTATTCGTGTGCGAGTGAAAAACCTTTGTTTTTTGTGTTTAGTCAAATTGCTGTAAATTCAATTTGTTCGTTTTTTGCTTTTCATTTAATTTGCTATAATTTGTTGCTGCCCGGAACAACAAGAGTCGCATAAATCATACGCCATGTGCGCTTCCAGGAGTCGCCTCAAAGTATGCAACACAGCACAACACACACTCAGGCACACACACACACCATCACAACAGCACACACACAGAGTTCGTTCGTTATTTGCGCTTTTGATTTGTATTTGGCTTTAGATAACAAAGTGTGCGCCAAGTAATTTATCTTGTCGTTGGCGGCTTAGCACTTTCACTCGACTGGAGTCAAGTTTGTCCTTTTTTCTCTATTTCGTTTTTTTTTGGGGGGTTTTTTAAGTAAAGAAGAGTGTGCCTCAAGTTGTTGTGGCTTTTGTTCTTCTCTAATGTGTTCTATTGGCTTGTTTTGACAGTTGTCGGATTGATGGAACGCCACTCACACACAGACACAGACACAGACACACACTGACGCACACACACGCACACACACGTAGGTTTATTAATGCATGTGTTTAATGCAGCTTAATCACCTGACATTAACAGAACATTAACACGCACGATTTGGGCCCATTAAGCCACTCCAAATTGCGACTCTGACTGCGACTCCATTCGATTAGGCAGCACGTAACACTGTTCAGCTACTGTTGGCAGTCTGGCAAACACTTTTGTTTTTTGGGGCAGCCCACACAGCAGACATAAATCACAAAAAACGCGTGCTTTGCACTCGAGTCACAGGATTGAACTGACTGCGCCTCGTCGCCAGGCAGCTCGCCAATCGTTGGCCGCCCACGAAGTGGATGCCGAAGCAGCGCACGACATCGGCACACAGCAAAAACACGACGCAATGATTCGAAGAGAGCGCTCCACTTGCTCTTAGTTGCTCAAGAATGGCTTTCTTCTAGTTGCTGTTCCCCTCCAAACTATTGCTGCACGAAATTGCAGCCGAACTTTGGAGTGCTCTCTGAAGACTCGCTGTGCTCGCACTTAAGAGCACAAGCCTCGAAGTTGCTTTTGTGTTGCTGCATGTTTTTTAGTTTGATATGTGGAAATGCTTATGAATGAAATCACAAGTGAATTTTCAATTGTTTTGAGCATGCAACAATGGAAACCTGGAAAATGCATATGTGTAACAGAAATTAAAAAAAAAATATATTTATTTTAGGCCTTATATATAAAAATATAATTTGTCAGTAAGAGAAACGACAATTTAAAAAAAAAAGTGACACTTTTATTTTTATTTATTAATACAAATTAAGAACAAATTTGACTTTAATTTCCATATTTTAAAATTTTAATCTTCTTCACATGTTCATTGCTTGCAACTCTCTTAAGCACTTCGCAATTCTCTTTTGCTGACTTACAGTTAGTGTAAATTGATTGATTAATTTCCGTTCGTTTTATTGTCTTTTTAGCTGTATTAGCAGCCAGTCCAAAAACTGACCGCCTCAATTACGAAGCGTTCTAAACTGTAAACTAAGTAACAATGTCATGTCGTAGGTCAGTGTGGCCGCGTATAAGAGTGCGCACAACCACTCTTATACGGCACAGCAAAGAGAAAATTACCCAGTCAACGAAGCGAAAAAAATGGCTTTAATACAAACAAAAAAAAATATTCAGTTTTAATTAATGCTTGTAATTAGCCATAGTTGTTGCAGCTATTTCATTTGATTTGACTTGTAGTTTCTTGTGGTTTCATTGTTGCCCCAATGAACCCTGTCCCTCTCTGGGTTGGGTGGGAGCCTGATTTTCAATCAATTTGCAAGAGTTTTTAATTACAACTCAATTTCATTTGAGTAAACAAATAGATAATACAGTTCACAGCTAATATATATAATATTAGTGCACCATACACACACACACACACCCACACACGCACACACACATACAAGATAGAAAGCATCGCCTGTTGAAATGCTTCAATCAATTAAATTAATTAGTGGCACAAAGTATTTCAACGATGCCCCGATAAGGTTGCCACATTTGTTTTTATTTTTCCTTTACAGTGCACACTGTGTCTAACGCACAAATCAACTAATATTGGTGTCATTGAGTTGAAGAATTAATTTAGTTTAAATAAAACTAATGATTTTCCCATTAAGTATTTATTTATTTGTTCAGCATCACTGGGTAAATAACATTAATTTCCATTTGTGAATTCCTATCTTAACTCCATTTTGCAATCATGTTTTTCCAATTTTAATTACCTTCATTATTAGTTCAATTAATCTGTAAATTTGTGTTAAATAAACAACCTATTTTTTATTGTTTGTCTGATATGCCTATAATTGGGTTTTCCCAATGGAACAATTGTTGGACAATTTTAATACATTTTTCAATATTTAATGTAAAGATAAATTTTAAATTGAATTTTTAATTTAATTAAATTTGTTTTGCTTGTGTTAGTTCACATTAAATTAATAAATAAATAACAAAGAGAAATAATTGTTTTCCTTTTTCATTTATTTTTGCTCAAATTTGTGCAAGTTCTCATTATCAAGTGTGCACTGTACTTGTATTCAATTAATTTGCTGTTTCGATACTCAATTAGCCTTATTATAGATTGTGATTGTGTGGTTTTTGTGTGTATTTATGTGTGTGTGTTGTGTGTTGTGTGCATTATGCAATCGTGTTTCTTGGACTTATAAATCCGCAGCCAAGGCCAAAACTGTAAACAAAATACAAACCAAAAAGTCAAAGCCAAATTAACAAGTTTTGACTTGGACCTGGACTTGAATCCGCATCCACGCTGTCCAGTGCACACTTATTATGGCCACAATTAGCGACCCGTTTTGTTTTCTGTTGGTGTTGGTGGTCGGGGCACGTGTCAATCGTAGCTACGCCCAAAGCCGATTACACGCACCTCCCACCCGAAGCCACCCTGCAACCTAATCCACTTCCAGGCAACACCTAGCCGCTCAAAGCAAAGCGGGGCCGTAAACTTTTTAATTGAAACAATTTGTACAAAAAAGCTACACAACACAGCAAAGGCAACCGAATAACAATAACAATAACAATAGCAACTGTGAAGACAGCGTAGCAAAGTTTCACTTGCTTTTAATCTGGGCCAGCGGCTAGAAAACTGGCCAAGACACAGAGCACTTTGCCCTCCCTCTCTCTACCTCTCCCTTTCTCTTTATTCCTCTCTCTCTGTCTGCCTGTGTTTGTTTTCCTTTTCTTTGCTTTTTTTTCTTGTTTTTTTTTGGCGGTTTGCGTGATTCGTTTTATTGAATTATTCGGCTGCTTTAACTTGCCACCGATACTCGATCCCAATTACGTATTGGTTCAGTACATATAGATATATATATATATATATATATATTTGTCTGTTTACTCGGAGTTGAAGCAATTCGCATAAATTTGTCACAATCATTATTCGAATCAGATTCGCACGCGCACAATTGAATTTGAGAACGCGCCGCACAAAACAAATCAAATATCCATTAACACGGCTCTCGTGGTACCCCTCCGCTCTGCACCATCCCCTAGCCCATGATGTCCGATTTTCGATTGACAATCCTCACACCCCTCGCAGCCAGATTTTGTTGCGGTCACGTGTCGCACGAATTGCAATCATATCGCGCGATATTGTTGAGCAAAGCAAAAGCCAACCCAATCATCAAGGGTGGCCCTGCGGCTTCATTAGAGTGCAGCAAACACCCACCCTGACACCCGCTCACCCCCACCCTTGGCGTTTATTAAAGCAGCGAAAGTGATGACCCTTATGCCTATCTTCTGCTTTGAAGGGTTTCTCGAGTATTTTATTTTATATTTATACGTTTTCATTTGTGCCATTAATTGAAATGCCAAGCAGCGACTCCCCGCCCCCATCGAGCATCCCGCTGAGCAGCCCCCAACCCTCTGCTCGTAATTTGGAAAACAATGCATGCGGAGCGAATATTCAACAGATTCTCAACTGGCACCTGGCACAAAGGTCAGTCTCCACAGAATGACCTTTAACAAGATGAACGAGCGCATAGGACAAAATACCAAATGGCAAACAAAAAGCAATGGAAAACGCCTATCTTTGCCACACCGAATATTTAATACTCTTGTGAGTAGGCGTGTAGCTCTCAACCATCAACCTTTCATTATGAATTTGACAAACTTAAATTAATTAATTGAAACTATGCCAATATCTAATTTAGCAAATCGAATATTAGGCATGACACCAACGATTGAAACTAATTTTAAATTATATTCATTAATATTTAATATCTGTATGTTAATAATACCAACAATTAAACTTTTAAAAACTGATTACTCATTAGCAAGTTGGTAGCACCAGAAAAGAGAAATCTCAATAAAAAAAATAACAAAATTTACTTTGTGTTGTCGGAGACTCAAATTAAATAAAATTATATAAAATGTATATAGAAGCTATATGAGATAACAGTCTTCAACTGCAAAGTTACTGATAATATTGTTAAATATCGATAACTAATGGACAAATAGGATTTATTTCTAGACAAGTAAAATACATCATGTTTATATCTCTTTAAAAATCAAAATTCTTGTTCAACCAATACATCAAAACATATTTTGCTGTTGTAGCAGACTGTAACACAACATGTGTAACTTAACAGCTGTAACTTAACATGCAACTTCCATGGTAAACTTAACATATAGTATCGATATCGATAGATATTATTGGTGTGATCAGTAGCTTGAAGAACAAGAGCTGAATCGTTGTGCATAAAGGAAAGAAGCATAATTGAATTGATCGAGTATAGCTGCCAAGTCAGATTATGTTAACTATGTCAGCTGCAGTAAGTTAAGCTTGATTTGAGTCAAGTATTTAATAATATGCTGCAACAGGCATGGTCTCACACGTTTGCTGACTAAATTAAAATAACCCCCAAATCAAAAGGTATGTAAAGAGCAGAAAAACAAAGGAATAAAGAAAAAAAGAGAAGCAGAGAAACTCAAGCAAAGCTAAGGAAATGAGCGGCAAATGCAATAAAAACCAAACCCGCATAATTTAACACAAGTGCGCTCACTTTACCAGATTTTGCTATATGTGTGTGTGTGTGTGTGTGTGTGCGATGTTGACTGTGTGTATGTGTGTATTGAGTGTGTGCACAAGCGTCTCAATTATTTGTTTGCCTTGGGATTTGCAGCACGCAGTCTGCTGTGCCAAGTGCGTGTGGCAAAGTGGGCGTCGGCACACGCCTCCTTTTATTGTGGCCAAGTGGCAGCAGCGAGCAACAAACAAACAAACAGCGTGCAACAACAATATGCAGCAACAACAAACAACATTAACATTTAAAACAATTTTCAATGCTGTAAAAATAACTGTAAAAATTTCAGGACCACAAACCGAAACCAAAACAACAACAACAACAGCAGTTGCTATTTATTGTGTGTATTTGTGTGTGTGTATGTGTGTGTGTCTTACACGCCTGCATACTTAATACCCAAACAGCAGAATCAACTACTGCCACAACATTTTCCTTTCAGCATTCACCCCTCCCCCTCCCCCCGCCAACCACACCCCATTCAGACCTCGACTAGCTTTCACTAAAGCCACACAACAGTTTTTCTTATCGCTCAAATGTCATCGACTGTCGACAGCTTTTGGCTTTGCTACTTTGCCACTTGCCTCCTGCCATCCCCAGCCTGCCTCCGCTTATATCCCCGCTTGCCACACTGTTCACGAAGGCGTTCATTTGTGTAATCCAAGCCATGCCCATGGGCGGCACTTGCGGCATTTAGTTTGTAATTTAGCGCATTTAGTGCCCCATTGCCGGCTAGAGTCCTGTCGCCAGGATTGCAAGTCTTTTCTCCATTGCTTCTGGCTGGGATTGCGACTGAGATTCTTCAATTGTACACACACACACACACACATACACACACACACACGAACACATACATATAAGGGAAAGCATGTGAGTTATTTTGGCTATTTAATTTGTTGGCTGCATAAAAACGTTGACCCGGTCTTAATGGCTTCTTAATTTGTCTCTTCAGCTTGACCAATTTGAAATTAATTTAGATACGCCACAAGAAATACTCAGCTTTGGCTTATTGCGTGTGTTGCAACAACTGCGGCACACTATATACTTCAGGAGCTTCTGCAAAGGATCAAAGGATATTTATATTGTTTATTTATCATTTACATTTTGATGATATATCATTTTATTATTATTTTTATTTGAAACAAATGATGTATTCCCTAAATAAATATATTTATATATTATCATTATATATATATATTTATATATCTAGAATCATTCCCAAGATAATATATTTTATTATAAAGTAGTTTACAAAAGCAATTAAGACTTACCCGATCAAATACACTCAAATATGTGTCAATAGAAAATAGCTATTAACGCATTAGCTTTTATAATAGATAAGCGCTAATGTATTAACCTTTAGACCAGGCCCAAAGCAGAACCTGATAGACATCAAACTGAAATATGCTTAATAATAATTGCCGTAATGCCAACATCCCAGATAGGCGGCAGGAGACAGCAGTCAACAGTTGCTGGGCGTCTGTGGCTGGGGTCCTTGGGGCACATAAATTTCGCATCAAAATCAATAGCAAATCAAATAAGGGACACGAGATGGTGAATGCCACAAGAGCAGCAAACTGCCTGCGTTGACATTGGCTAGTGTTAAAGTTAATAAATTGCGGCCAGAATTTATGGGCTCGGCCACTGAACTGAAGCGCCGGCAATGACATTTCAATGTTTACATAAGCCGACATATATATATTTATATACATGTGTCTGTGCGTGTGTGTGTGTGTGTGTGTGTGTGTGTGTGCTACAGTGGTTTGCGTGGTTGTTTGCATTAATTTGTGTGTTGTGTGTCCAAGAGTGTCTACGCATGACATTCCAAATGGTGACATATGCATTCGATGAAAACCTTTTACACAATCAGCCACCCAATCCCAGCCACCTTTGCCTGGGGCTCTTTTTGATGAAATCAGCCAGGCGAGAAATTCAATCAAGCTCTGGGTCCGTGTCCGATGGCTTTAAAAGGTTTTAGCCACATTCTGGCTTAATGATTTGCTTCCCAATTCCCAATATTCAACAACATTTCACATGTCATCATGCAATCATTAGCCACGCCCACTTCACAATCTATTCAAATTTAATAGACTTGGTCAAAGTAATTAATGATTCAAAATACATATATATATATATATACATATTTATTAATTTCAAAATGGGGAGCAACCGAAAAGTTCACAAAGTTAAATCAATTATTGAAAAGTATATTTCAAAAATTAAAAGTAAATTAAAATTTACTACCACACTTACATTATCAGCTTATAGTATAGCTCATAGTATATATACAATCATTTTAGCCTATAAGTTTATATCATTTCATTTAACTCCATTAAACTCCAGTTGAGTTTTAGCTTTGAACTAAATATTTCACAGTTTCATTGGTTGGTCAGTAGTTATAGCATCAGAAAGTGTATGTATATGAATCGCATATGCTTGCCACATGTGGCGTACAAGAGCATACTTCGGATATGTATTCTTCAGCGTGCCTAATATAATCTTATTTCTTGATCGAGATAAGCAGAGTCAATCACTATTCGACCGATGGTTTCTATGACAGCTATTTGATATAGTGGTTCGATTCCGTCATCTACAACCTATGTACTAACCTCAGCAAATTAAATTAAATACATATCCAGATTCCCAATAAACTGAGAGAGTTCTGTGCTTATAAAAAAAAAACAAAATGAAGAAAAGCTTTCAAGTTTTTTTCCGAGTGTAGGAGTATAATTTATAAATTATTAGAGTCTTTCAAATATTTGCTATATCCAAAATATATGATCAAAATTCAATTTGTCTTGCTGGGTGATTGAGTTTCTCCAGGCAGGCTGCGTCTGTGTCGCACGATAGGTCGTCCTCTGTTAACTACAATGCATGTGACTCCACTGGCGCCGCCGCGACCTCCAACCTTATCCTCATCATCATCGTAGTAGTATTCATCGTCTTGACGACCCTCCTCCTCTCCATCAGCCAAGTCGTCATCATACGCGAAGTCATCATCATCATTGCTAACATCATCATCATAATTGTTATCTTGGCGCGATTGAATCAAATTCCCTCCCAATTCGTTATTCCCGAAGCAGATTTCCTGCGTTGTGCCACCACCACGGGTGCCATCAATTGTCGTGGAGTCCATGTTACTGATCATATTGTTGATGTAGCTAGCCGTCTCGTTGGAGGCCATTATATCATAGAGAATGGCGGAGCCAACACCATTGGCCATGCCCACCGTATATCCGCCCACCAGAGCGTAGGCAGCGGGCGTGACACGTCCCATTGGCTTCGGATCGTCTCCATTCAAACCGGCTTCGACCAGGGCTCGACCCAGTTCCTGCGGCGGCAGTGGACGCAGCGCCAGGCGACCCGCTGCAATCGAGTATGGGTTCAGGCCGGGCTTAAGCGCAAGTTTTTGCCATTTCACAACTCACCTGCAACTGAGCTGAGCAGAGTGCTCAGTGTGATTAGGGCAATAGCCCAATGTGCTGACTCCGGTTTCATGTTCTTTCTTTCAAACCGCTCGCGAGTTAACTAAACGCCGCTTGCGGCTCGAACCAACTTTTATGGCCGCAAAATCGAGCGAAAGAAAGTTTACAAAAGCCAATCAGTTTTGCATATGCAAAACACACAAGCTTACCCTGCGTTGACCCTTGACTGGCGATGCTGCCGAAATGGGACAGCAACTAACGGAAAACCGGTTCTGACCCAAAATCTCAACTCATCTCAGACAATACAAAATTCAAAACATTTTTCATCAGAATTGTTCAAGCTGCCCTTATTAACAAAACAATTGTTGTATCTTTGTGTGTATTCGTATCTGAATAGATCTATGTATATCTTTATCTATCTACGTCTGTATCTGTATCTATAACTGTATCTGTATCTGTATCTGTATCTGTATATACATCTGTATCTGTATCTGTATCTGTATCTGTACCTGTATCTGTATCTGTATATGTATCTGTATCTGTGTCTGTATCTGTATCTGTATCTGTATCTGTATCTGTGTCTATATCGGAGTCTTTATCTGTATCTGTATATGTATCTGTATCTGTATCTGTATCTGTATCTGTATCTGTATCTGTATCTGTATCTGTATCTGTATCTGTATATGTATATGTATCTGTATCTGTATATGTATATGTATATGTATCTATATCTATATCTGTATCTGTATCTGTGTCTCTGTCTGTATCTGTATCTGTATATGTATATGTATATGTATCTATATCTATATCTATATCTGTATCTGTAGCTGTGTCTCTGTCTGTATCTGTATCTGTATCTGTGTCTCTGTCTGTATCTGTATCTGTATCTGTGTCTGTATCTGTATCTGTATCTGTATCTGTATCTGTATCTGTATCTGTATCTGTAATTGTATATGTATCTGTGTCTCTGTCTGTATCTGTATCTGTATCTGTATCTGTATCTGTATCTGTATCTGTATCTGTATCTGTATCTGTATCTGTAATTGTATATGTATCTGTATCTGTATCTGTATCTGTATCTGTATCTGTATCTGTATCTATAACTGTATCTGTATCTGTATCTGTATCTGTATCTGTATATGTATATGTATCTATATCTATATCTGTATCTGTATCTGTATCTGTATCTGTATATGTATATGTATATGTATATGTATATGTATCTATATCTATATCTATATCTGTATCTGTATCTGTGTCTCTGTCTGTATCTGTATCTGTATCTGTATCTGTATCTGTATCTGTATCTGTATCTGTATCTGTATCTGTATCTGTAATTGTATATGTATCTGTATCTGTATCTGTATCTGTATCTGTATCTGTATCTATATCTGTATCTGTATCTGTATCTGTATCTGTGTCTGTATCTGTATCTGTAACTGTTTCTGTAACTGTATCTGTATATGTATATGTATCTATATCTATATCTATATCTGTATCTGTATCTGTATCTGTATCTGTATATGTATATGTATATGTATATGTATATGTATCTATATCTATATCTATATCTGTATCTGTATCTGTGTCTCTGTCTGTATCTGTATCTGTATCTGTATCTGTATCTGTATCTGTATCTGTATCTATAACTGTATCTGTATCTGTATCTGTATCTGTATCTGTATCTGTATATGTATATGTATCTATATCTATATCTGTATCTGTATCTGTATCTGTATCTGTATATGTATATGTATATGTATATGTATATGTATCTATATCTATATCTATATCTGTATCTGTATCTGTGTCTCTGTCTGTATCTGTATCTGTATCTGTGTCTCTGTCTGTATCTGTATCTGTATCTGTGTCTGTGTCTGTATCTGTATTTACGTCTGTATCTGTATCTATAACTGTATCTGTATCTGTATCTATATCTATATCTATATCTGTATCTGTATCTGTGTCTCTGTCTGTATCTGTATCTGTATCTGTATCTGTATCTGTATCTGTATCTGTATCTGTATCTGTATCTGTATCTGTAATTGTATATGTATCTGTATCTGTATCTGTATCTGTATCTGTATCTGTATCTGTATCTATAACTGTATCTGTATCTGTATCTGTATCTGTATCTGTATCTGTATATGTATATGTATCTATATCTATATCTGTATCTGTATCTGTATCTGTATCTGTATATGTATATGTATATGTATATGTATATGTATCTATATCTATATCTATATCTGTATCTGTATCTGTGTCTCTGTCTGTATCTGTATCTGTATCTGTGTCTCTGTCTGTATCTGTATCTGTATCTGTGTCTGTGTCTGTATCTGTATTTACGTCTGTATCTGTATCTATAACTGTATCTGTATCTGTATCTATATCTATATCTATATCTGTATCTGTATCTGTGTCTCTGTCTGTATCTGTATCTGTATCTGTATCTGTATCTGTATCTGTATCTGTATCTGTATCTGTATCTGTATCTGTATCTGTAATTGTATATGTATCTGTATCTGTATCTGTATCTGTATCTGCATCTGTGTCTGTATCTGTATCTGTATCTGTATCTGTATCTGTATCTGTATCTGTATCTGTATCTGTATCTATATCTATATTTATATCTGTATCTGTGTCTCTGTCTGTATCTGTATCTGTATCTGTATCTGTGTCTGTATCTGTATCTGTAACTGTTTCTGTAACTGTATCTGTATCTGTATCTGTGTCTATATCTGTGTCTGTATCTGTATCTGTATATGTATATGTATCTGTATCTGTATCTGTATCTGTATCTGTATCTGTATCTGTATCTGTATCTATATCTATATTTATATCTGTATCTGTATCTGTGTCTGTATCTGTATCTGTAACTGTTTCTGTATCTGTATCTGTGTCTATATCTGTGTCTGTATCTGTATCTGTATATGTATATGTATATGTATATGTATATGTATCTGTATCTGTATCTGCATCTGTATCTGTATCTGTATCTGTATCTGTATCTGTATCTGTATCTGTATCTGTATCTATATCTATATTTATATCTGTATCTGTGTCTCTGTCTGTTTCTGTAACTGTATCTGTATCTGTATCTGTGTCTATATCTGTGTCTGTATCTGTATCTGTATATGTATATGTATATGTATCTGTATCTATATCTGTATCTGTATCTGTGTCTCTGTCTGTATCTGTATCTGTATCTGTATCTGTATCTGTATCTGTATCTGTATCTGTATCTGTATCTGTATCTGTATCTGTATCTGTATCTGTATCTGTATCTGTATCTGTATCTGTATCTGTATCTGTAATTGTATATGTATCTGTATCTATATCTGTATCTGTATCTGTGTCTCTGTCTGTATCTGTATCTGTGTCTATATCTGTGTCTGTTTCTGTATCTGTATCTGTATCTGTATCTGTATCTGTATCTATATCTATATCTGTATCTGTGTCTCTGTCTGTATCTGTATCTGTATCTGTATCTGTATCTGTGTCTGTATCTGTATCTGTAACTGTTTCTGTAACTGTATCTGTATCTGTATCTGTATCTGTATCTGTATCTGTATCTGTATCTGTATCTGTATCTGTATCTGTATCTGTATCTGTATCTGTAATTGTATATGTATCTGTATCTATATCTGTATCTGTATCTGTGTCTCTGTCTGTATCTGTATCTGTGTCTATATCTGTGTCTGTTTCTGTATCTGTATCTGTATCTGTATCTGTATCTGTATCTGTATCTATATCTATATCTGTATCTGTGTCTCTGTCTGTATCTGTATCTGTATCTGTATCTGTATCTGTATCTGTATCTGTGTCTGTATCTGTATCTGTAACTGTTTCTGTAACTGTATCTGTATCTGTATCTGTGTCTATATCTGTATCTGTATCTGTATCTGTATCTGTATCTGTATATGTATATGTATATGTATATGTATCTGTATCTGTATCTGTATCTGCATCTGTATCTATATCTGAGTCTTTATCTGTAGCTGTATATGTATCTGTATCTGTATCTGTATATATATCTAAAATTGTATCTGTATCTATTTGTATATCTGTATCTCTATCTCTATTTGTATATCTGTATCTCTATCTCTATCAATAACTGTATCTGTATTCTTCTGTCTCTGTATCTGACCCAAATATTTGTGGGCAAAGATTATCATAGTCATTAGCATAATTCGTATTATATTTGAAGCGCTCTTTCATTTTACTGAAACCGTTCTTTGTTTCACTTTCAGTTTCGCTTCCGCATTTGCAATTAATAATGCATATTTAGAGAGTGCAGCAAATCGATTTGTAAAATTGGACTGCAAATTATTGAAAAGTTCCTCAACCTGCTTAGCAGGTTCGGTTCAAATGAAATACGTAAATTTTGCTTCATTAGACAAGTTCCACTTCAGTTGATGCCCCAACGAACTAAGCAGCAACATCGTGTTCATCTTCATCAGTGAATATGTAATTTAAATGCCAGCTGGCTTTTAAGACAACATTTGCAAGTCTATTAATCACACTAAGGAGTTTCGCTTATAAGCCTACAATTAACCAAATTCCCCGAGAGAATATTTCCAGCAACTTTCTCGTTTTGCGAATTTCTTTCCATAATCAAGCCGAGAAACTAAACCTTCATTTAGCCAACTTTAAACTCTAGCTGGAGGCCACGAATACATTACTCATCGTTTCTTAACTTGTATGCTGAAATATTTTCAACTTTGTTGTCTATTTAGTGTCATGTTATATAATGGGCAAATTTATGCAAAAATGTTGCTTAGATTAGCAGCCGAATATATCTGCTGATCATATTAAGTCAAGTTTATTTACATCAGCAGAACTACAACTAGACTCAGTTAAGAAGTGGAACACTTGCTCATGAAAATATGAAGAGCGCTGTTCACTCTCGACTGCCATCTTCTTCCTCTTGATGCACTTTCGCTTATTTACTTGGCAAACAAAAATTAATATTGCTGATGGCAACGAGCGGCAAAGAACCGAACCATGTCAAAAAGTATATTATGTAACAAAAAGATACCCCATCCGCGCCGTCTTCGCTAAGGATACAAATACATTCCGCTTGTTAGCATATCTTTTTTTATTTTTTGGCTACTTATGAGCTAACATTTGGCTTTGTTGCAGCTGCAAGTAGTTATTAAACCATAAGCCGCTTTCATGGCCAAACAAATGCACGAGTTCTTAACTGGGTCTAGAGGCAAGCAACATATTGTACATTCCATTTTGAGTGGCTGCCGCTTCCCCACTTTCACTCACCATCCTTTCCGATGTCGTCCATTGGCGTCGTCGCATTTTTATTTGGCCACGTACAAGTTTCGGAATAGCTGTTAACTGCTGCATAAAAGTTTTGCTTGCAGTTCTGTCAGGCGCCTCGGCTTTTATAACGCAAATGGCTTTAAGCCAATGTCCAATGTCTGCCAATTGCCGGGATATTTCAAAGTTTTGCGACCCACTCAAAGTGTCAACCGATGCGCCGTCTCCCAAACCCCTACTACATAAAAATACCAACAGACAGGGAACAAACGCTATCTCTGGCAAGCCAAATCTCACACACCCTTGCCAGGCAAATTGATCGATTGAGCCCGTGGGAAAAACAAAAAAAGAAAAATCTTAAAATCTTAAAATAAGAACATATTTTTATTTAACTACATGATTACGTCGGTTGGTTCAGTAACTAATTAATAGATTTTTAGGTAGCATCATTAATAATTAAAAAAAATCATTAAGTGGTACAGCCTTAACGTAACATTAGATCTATTTGTCTTCTTGGCTTTTATTTTTAATCAAATTTATAATATTGTATATCTTAATTTAAGGCAGTGATTGAAAATGCTTCACTCTGTAGTCGTTTTTTAATTTGCTATTGCTCCTGTTACAGACTTTCACAGAGCAATTGCAGAAAAATGAAATGAATATAGCCAAAAAGTTGCCAGTGTGCTCTCTGTAGCAATAGCACAAAGAACAAGAGCGCAGCGAGAGCATAGCAGCCGAGCTGTAATCGCATATTTAATTTGCTCTTTTGCTCCTAGTAGCTGCTACGGGAGTCGCTACCAGAGCTGCAGCGGAGTAGTAAATTCAAGCAATGCTTTGAGGATCACAAATTTGTTCATTCTAGAAAAATTCTACATTTTTCACTATTTGGATTTTTGCCACAAATTTTTTGTTGTGTATTCGGAGACGTCTCCTTTAATGTGTTACACATTTCATGGCAATATTATAAAGCCCGCAGCAAGGATAAGTTTATAGACACAAGTGCAACAGCTGCGGTGCAACAAGTGAAACGCATCGAATACCAAGTTGTCTGCGCACTTCAATGCCACATTAACAGCAAGAACAACAACAATATCGACATCAACAACACCATTAGCAACATGTTTGCATTTTTGTTACCTCGCATGTTGCATGCTGCGCCTCAGGCACAAATGTCACGCTCGTGCCCCACCATCATTCCCCTCGTCGACATTCTCGACACGACACACGTCCAATGGTTTGTGATTTACGCACACTGGCATCGCTCGGGCAAACAGCATCATTTGCAGCTCATTAATCAGCTCTTATGTCGACTGCGGACTGGGGGTCTGTCAGGGAGGAGTCGTAGACGTGAATCTGGTCGTCTTCTTGGTCACATGGCCACATGCCACATGCCTCGTGCGCCATAATCGGCTTTACTTCATATTTAATGAGCAACAGCAAAAAACCAAAAAAAAATACATTTAGCAAATATTTGAGCAGCGCAACAAATCTGATTGAGACGCATTTGCTGCCTTTTGCTCTGAAATGCAATCCAAGCCAAGGGCAAACCAGGCAACCATATATTGCTTGAATGTACCAGATCTAATACTCAGATACATAATATGTATAATAATATATATATATATATATATATATATATATATAGTCCATAATAAGCAAAGTTTGATTGCCCCAAACATATTTGCTCATCATTTGTCAGCTCCTGTTCACAAAGTTAAGACAAGTTGATTTATTTGCTTATGGAATAATTAGACAAAAATGTATTTGTACTTAATTAGCAATGTATTTGTAAATATGTATTATTTGTGCAGGTTAAGAGTGAAGTCGGAATTTAAATGCATTTCCGAGTTATTAGAAATTAGTTGGCTGCCTTTCGAAAATTGAACTTTAGAAATCTGTGGAATGTGGCATGCAAGGATCGATTTACGTAAATCACTTATTTTTTGCATTCTTTTCAGAAGCAGCCCTTTATCTGGCCATCGTATTTTATATCTTGCAGCTGATTTAATAAAGCATCTGTGCAACGTTTTCGCGAAGCACTTGAGAAGAGAAGCGCAACAATACACAAGTAGAAGAATACTCATTTACCTTAAAATACCCTGTGGTCATTAAGTGACCAGAACGGGGGAGCCCAACTGGAATATGGTTAATTATGCCAGACCAAATATTACTAAGAGTAGTATTATAAATTTTAATGATAATTATGTCTAAAACGAATCCGGTTGGACTCGCTTCTGATCTTGTCATTCCAACTGGTGTCAGGAAAACGCAGTTGAATCCGAACACGGCCAACAAACTGTCCAATCTAACCAAGGCTATGTTGTATTTAAAGTTGACTTTCCATTTGTACACAGGGTATCTATTCGTCTCAAGGCAATCATCTTTAGGCAGTTGTTTGGTGCTGGTTTTATGTTGCACGCCACAGTGGTTTTTATGCTGCAGCAGGCCAAAAGAGCATGCAACGTCGAGTCGTGGTCGGAAAGGGCGGTGTCCAACAGCGGACGTGGGCATATTTCAGCAGCGAGAGATAAAAGAGGCGCGATGATAACACTTTAGATGGGTGGCACTGCCATAAGCAAACGCTGCTGCAAGTAGCAAGTAGCAGCAGGAGTAGCAGCAGCAGTCGCAGTAAGTAGCAGCAGTAACTCCTGCTCGTTACCCACTCGTTAACATTAAGCGCATTTATGCATGCAATTTTTGATATAACGAATATTGCGAGTATTACGAGCACTCAGTATCTCAGCACTGCTGATAAGTTTACAACAAGGCTTTCACAACCGACACATTCAAGTTTTGATGGGGTCGAGCGACGCGTCGGCCATGTATATAAATATTGGCATATTTATATATTTATGCATAAATATATATACATATATATAAATATATATTGTATATTGTGCATTGGCAATCAATGCAGCCATTTGTGCATTTATTGCCAAATTGCTGTAAGGGTCATTGATTTGTGGACTTTTGTGCAGCGCTTGTTATCATAATATATTAATTTATGATGCACTTTACGGTTTTTTTGCAGAGCTCCCAGACCAGAGCACTTGCCACGCCGCTTAGTGCTTGATTATCTCAATGAGCAACATTACTGAACTGACTTTATCGGCTGAGCGAGATGTCTGTAATTTCACTAAGTATCCTGCCCTGTCAAATATAGGATATAGAATACGGAATATAGAATATATGGAAAATATGTAGCATATAGAACAAACCACTTAGAATATACCAACTCAAACAAGTTAGATAGAATATCACTCATAGAAAACATGCTTTCTGAAAACAATAATATTTCAATTAGGTAACATATAGGTCCATCTGCAAGATCACAATTTGGAGCATTCTCGTTGGTCTTAAAGTTCTTAAATGTTGCTTGTAGTTAGGAATAATTTTAGCATTTCTATATATAAAGAGCATTTTATTTGGGTAGCGCTGAGTTGGCAAATAAAAACCGTTGCCAAAAAGGAAAACAGTTATCGGAAACGCAAACGAAAACCAAGCAACTGTGGGTCAAAGTTTAATTGTGGGAACGAACATGCGTGGCCAGCTTTTTCAACATAAATCATTCTTTATTTCAAGCAGGTCATTGGCACTGCCACAAGCGCACGCACACACACACACGCAAACACCCACATACCCACATACCCACACAACCACACCGACGCCCACACACACACATGAAACTTTAATAATGAATGGTGTTGGCCACGGCGAGCATTAACACCTACCTTAGAGCCGCAGCAAGTGCGTGCCACCGAATGTTCCTAACAAATCAAGCCGAGAGACTGGACCCAACGAAATGTTGCCTCATTTTGTGGTTTTTTTTTTTTTTTTTTTGCGCCTCATCAGTCTGCACTGTAATTAATTATAGTGTTATTTAATTTAATTGCGTGTGTAGCATTAAGACGCAGTCAGTTGGCAATTGCGTTCAAATGTTTGCCCTATTAGCAGTCACTGGCTCCGTTGCCCCTAAAATACACGCGACGCACTTGCACTTTGCAACACACACACACACACTGAAAAAAACACGTACTGAGTTGAGGCCCGCCTGCGGCTAGACAAATGTGTTTTCATGTTTGGCAAGCAACTCAAGCATTTGTCAATGTGCATTTAGGCATATATCTTTGTGTGTTGTGTTGTGCATATATGTGTGTGTGTGCTGCTTATGAGCGCAAGCTTTAGATGATGATGATGATAAAACATGCGGACAAACCCGCTGTGCCTACTGTGCGTATACGCATTATAATCTCATTTGTCGCGTTAAGTTCACAGCAGCAGCCAAGAGTTTAACTTCAATAAAAAGTACATGAGCTGAGAGCTGAGAGCTGACAACTGACGCTTGTGTTTGCCTTGTCATTGTTGCTGTCACTTAAACTGAAATCTAAAGTAAATACCTATGTCAACATATATCTCTGACTGACTGATTTATGATTTAAATGTACACTCTCCAAGTGAATTCGAGACGTCCCCGGTGCGAGCGAAGATGCTGCACAACTTCTTAGAGATCTGCATATTAATCATATTGAAAAGAATTTTCTCAACAATGATTGGTAAAGACTGCATTTAAATCTAGAAAACGTCATTTGAATTCCGAAAGCAAGTAAAAAAAACAAGTAAAAATTCTAGTCCAGAAATCCAAATTGGAAATGGGTCAAAACTTGCCAGGGACATCATTTTATGAAAACTGATTCAATATTTTTAAGTGTGCATTCAAATCCGAAAACTGATTTGAATTCCGAAAGCAAAATACCAATTGGAAATGGGTCAATATTTTCCAGTGCCACAATTTTGTCCAAAACTAATCCGATTTTAAAAAGTAAAGGCGTTTTAGTCCTACTTGGAACTCTAGATTAAGACTGCATTTAAATCTGAAAACGTGATTTGATCCAATTTTCTAAAATAAGGGAATTTAGTAGTAGAGCAACCTCAGAAGTGTCAGTTGAAGAGCATCTGTCCAGCGGAGGGCAGAAAGCGGCTGCCCAGCGAGCAGAAGCCGAAGTGGGGAGTGAAGATAAATTGGCATGTTTTTACGGGTCGCTTGCCCGCTATAGGACTTCATTTGCAGACACAGCCCAACTTTCAGGAACTTTGGCTAACCCAAATTCCTCGAACGCGAAATCACATCACCTGCAAAACACTCCAGTTGCGGCTGCCCTTACTTAACCTGGAAGACCAGAGAGACAATGATTAGTTAAGCTAAAAAAACAAATTTGAAATTTGCCTGGTTAGTTAAAAATAGCTAGTAAATATATATATAATTATATATGTATATGTAAAAATAAAGGTAATTGGCTACACGTGATTCACACTAACAAATGTACAGTTTGATTCGATTTGGCGCCCGATAGACATGGGATGACTTTTTGTTTCTAGACACGCATGGATCAGTTAACGCTTGCTAAAGTGACAGCTAAGCAACAGCAACAAGCGCCAGTTGAAACCCAAATCAGGCCAAATCAACACTTGTCCTCAAGCCACAACAACAACAACAACAAAAAACAGCTTTATTTTTGACGGGGGTCATGTAGAAAATTGGGGTTGCATTTTCCACGTTTCCTTTCCCTTTTTTTTATTTTGGCTCTCATTCCGTCATTTTAAATTATCGCTAATTGAATCAAGCTGAAAAAAGTGTTTCCGCTGTCAGCTCAGTCCGTCCGTCTGGCTGTCTCATTGTCAGCCTGTCAGTTAGCCAGTTAGTTAGCTGTCACATGTGGAAATTTGTTAAATTAGTTTTGGCCAATGAATTAGCAATCCCAAAAAAGTTGAGGCACTTGACAATTGGACATTGAGTAATTTGACAACAGACAGCGAGATCTCAAATTATACTAAACATATGTGACTTAAAACCTTTAGTTATTAGCTAAAGTTCAGTTATGGTGTTTCTCAGATTCGTCACTACATAGTTTTTAACCTGTATATAGTTTGTACATGACTAAAGCGGATTCTTATCAAACTATTTACATCTACAGTTCAATTCGTTCAATCGAAATTTGTTGCATCATTTTGTCTGCAATTATTGTGCATATGTCGCATGTAAATATTTTCATGCTTTGGCTAATAATAACTACAACATTAATACTACAAATTATGTACAAATTATAAAATAAAACAGTGAGCAAATAGATTAACACAATTTTAATTGAGACTGAAAAAAATCGGAATAATCGCAGATTGTATTATTTATACCCTGTGCCATTTAAATGAACATAACAAGCGCTGACAAATAATATAAATAAAAAAATACTTTATATAATATAAATAGTAGAGAAGTCGCAAAAGATAAGATACATTTAACTTTCATCTATGAAATATTTTATAAATTCGAAATGCTTTTAATTTAGAGTTGTTTGTTGACTCTTTCTCACACCTTTCGCACTCTGTGACATTTTTGACTAGGCTTGGACTTGCAGATGTGAATAATGATCCAACGAATACAGGGTATATCCATGTCTGGCACTCAAGATTAGCGCACCTTATCTAGAGAGTTAGCGACCCATTAAGCCAACAGTTGCTTATTTTAAAAATATGTTGTTGTGTGCAGTCAACTGTTGAACCCAAATGTGCAACGACAACTCATTTCGCAGTGGTTGTTGTTGTTGTAACTGCTGCTGCTGTTGCTGCTGTTGTCAGACGTTCGTTTATCGCATGCCTAATTAATTTTCCAAACAATTTTATTTCATTTTTTTTTACTATTTTGGGCCCAAGCTCATAAATATGCAAAATAATTAACACGCAGGGGCTGCCACGCCTCTTGCTCCTCGGTCGAGGCTTTGTGATTGATTGCCTCCTGTTGCCAGTGGAGAATCATAAAATTTTCGTTAATCAAGTTTAATTAATTAAGGCATACAACAATGCTGCGTTGCTGCAAGTGGATGCCAGAGGCTGACAAAATGACAACGCCATATTGGCATATCCATGTCAATATTTCCGCTTTTGGCCAGTCGTCAATTATAGAATACTTTCTCTCTGCTGCTAACGGAAACACTTACCGTTACAGCGTTGGTGTGGCAGTAGCAGGGACAGTGGTGGCACGTGGCGGCATTACTTTGGCTTTGTCAACGTTCGGTCATCATCAGCAACTTTTGGAACAACTCCAGCTCCGATGACAGTGGCCATAATCTCTCGGCTTACGCTGTTTAATTTAAGCCACGAGCCAACAACAACAGAAACAAAAACAACTATTGTCCTTTGCGCTCAAAGTTCGCCATCATTGATTTATCCTATTTCTGGAAAACATTCCCAGACGAATTATTAGTATTTGAACTGAACATTCAAAATATATTTTCAATAATTAGAAATGAATGAATTTATTTGAAAACCTTTCATATCACAATTATAAATCATTTTGAGTTCAAACATGCCCAATAGCTTAATGACAAATTTGCATTTGTTATTGCAGTTATGGCGCACACCGACTATACATATATCCTCCATATATAAATCATGCACAATAGATCTAAACAAAATACTGTGCCTTTCATAACTCATCTATAAAATGATAAAACTTAACTATATAATTCGCTAGGTAATACGAATAAAAGTTAAATAATTCAAGCAGTAGAACATTAATATCAAACTATTAACAAATTATTATGTCCATCGATTTATGAGAACTTGCTCCCAATATTTTCGTCAGGCTTCTACGTAATTGTCGTAAGTCTTTTTGAGAATTACGTCGATCGACCAACAAAATTTGCTGGAACCATAAAATATTATTTTCAAGTTAAGGAAAAAGAAGTGAGCAAAAAAAAGGGATCCACTGCCTCGAACAACGGATGCCCCAAACTGTTGTAAGGTAGATATAAATTTTGTTTGACAAGTGTACCCTGCAAGCATTATATGGAATAAAGATTGTAGCGCATAATTTTCACCTCTGTCATTCTGTCAATCAATTTTCATTCTAGCTTCTGCGTTATATATAATGAGCCAAATAAGTTCATTTGTATCTCTAATTATTGGTTGTTTCCATTTTTCATGATTACGAACAAATTTATCTTTGAAGAAAACGATGAATGATTTAATCATATTTTTAGAGATGAGATGATGTGGTTTCAAGTGTCTAGCTATAAGGGTGTCCATTTATCTTGACGGACAGACGGACATTTCACAAGACTCTTGTCCCTTCGGAATCGGAGAATTCAAATTCCACTTTACAAATGGCTTTACTACTGCAGCAAATTATGAACTGTGAGGAGCCATATAGCTTTGACATATGCTATCTGCGCCCCTCGCAACAACTTTGACATACGCTGCATACGCCCCTCGCAACAATCGCAACGAACGCGTCAGCATATAATATGCGGAAGCCGTTTGCAGAACGACGAAGGCCCAATCAAGTGCAGCGACCTCAGAGTGAGGCAACCGCTGACCCAATGCCGCCGAATGCAGCAATAGCAATATAATGCAACCGCTGAGGACAGCGATTGCAATAGGAGCCGCTGACGAATTCCAATCGAGTGCAGCGAACTCTGCAGTGAAGTAACCTCTGAGTGCAGCGATCGCAATATGGGGCGATCGCTGACCTAATAATGCTGCGACCGGACCTATAAAAAGGGCATCTCAGATACGAAAGTCAAGCAGTGCAAGTCGACGAGTAGAGGCAACACGTCCACTAGTGGATCGTAACAGGACGATACACCAGCACGGAGCTTCGAAGGAGCGAAGTCAGTCAGAGAAGGTCTGATCGCCACCTAGCTGGTACATGGAACGCATGGGTATCAAAGGGATATCCATGAGGCAGTGCAAGTCGACGAGTAGAGGCAACACGTCCACCAGTGGATCGTAATAGGACGATACACCAGCACGGAGCTTCGAGGGACCAAGGACAGGACCCAGCTAAGTTATAATTAAGTTAAGAGTTTGCACCATAGCAATAACCGAAGGCAAATAAAACCATTAGCTAATAATATATAAAGGATATGTGTTATTAATTATCGTAGCGCAATCAAATATAAATTTATTGCTCGAACCCATAGCTCGGCTGAGTTTTAGCCCAGCTAAAACCAAACGAACTAAAAAAGTTCGTTACAGAACAATGACGATTTTGGTCCACTCAGTCTAATCAAAAAATTTTCGGGTAGTGGCTTTTAGCAATTTATATTTCCGCTGTTGCCAATGAATCATGAAATATATCTTTTATTTATAGAGCTGTACAATTATTCAGTGTCGCTCAGTTTTAAATATGATCTTCAAATTGCTCGTATTTCACAGCCTGTGGCTGCTCTGGAATCTGGTAAAATTTTCGCTCCCCGGTACTGTAAGAAAAATTCCTAAGTCAGATGTCTTTTAGAATTGTAGTTCAAGTTTAATGTACAAAAGGACAAATGTTGAATGCTTGACAAATCCGAAGGATAATGAAAACACAAGATGCTATGTTAAGGCAGTTAACTGGAATAAGGCTGTGGCTCAATTTGACACCGATTTGAAAATACCTCTACGTAATATATTACTAAGTTGGATTTACTCATCATTACACATATTTATCAAAAAGTTATTCCAGGTGCGAACACAGGTCTTTAAGAAGGACTACAGCAATCAGTATCAACCGTTTCTAATAGATGCTAAAACTAAGCTGTGCTATGTACTTTCAAAAATAAATTTCATGAGATATGGCGTTATATTTATAAATTTATTAAAACAATTTTCTAATACAGTTTTCACAGTTGCCCTTTTGAGGGTCACATTTCTGCCCACAACGTATTTATTGATGAACATGATGTTTCCCCCGTTCCCATTGGGCTTCTATCCATTGCAGAGCACATTTATGGAAACATACAATATGACAATTTATGGGAACGTTGGCACATTCAAGTTATATACTCAATCTATGGATCCTGTCGTTTCAAAAAGAACAAAAAATTAAATATATTCACTACAAAAATTGTTAACAAAGTTAACTCTTCGAGCAAATAAAGTCGCAAAAAAAATATCTTAATATTCGAATTACTTCAGTTTTTTCGTAGACCACCACATAAATCCACTCCACTAGGTTCATTGTTATATTAAGTAACATTATTAAGAAAAATGCTGCAAAGCTATTATTATACCCTGAAACTGGACATAATGAGTATAATTAAATATATACATTGTTGGAGCGAAGTTTCCCCGCGTCTGGCAATGCCTGGATAAGATAATAAAACCCAAGTACCACCGTAAATTAACATAATTTTCAACATACATACATGATCAGCAGCTAGTCTGTGAGTCGATCAAAATCCAATTAATTTCATGTTATCGATAACTTTTTCTGTTTCCCGAATATTGGTACAAATGACAGACAGCGTGATAGACAGTACAGTAATACCTTCGGAATCAGAGTACACAAGTTAATGACAATGGTTTCTAGTAAATTATATTTGTGCTGTTCCCAATGAAGCATGGCATATATATCTGCCAGCGATCTCATTTACTAGTTGTAAATTACTTGATTATCTATAATTGTTCATCGTTGCCAAGCCGTTTGACTACCACATTTCCGTAATCAAAGCGTATTCAACCACTGAAAGTGCGTGACCAACGATGATTTCGAACAGTCCGTAAAAATAATGGCTGTTCTGTATTACTTTCGAGAGCCGGAAACTCTATATGAATGTGTTAGTTTGAAATTCCGAGTGCTCTCGATCATCTGCTGCAACGGCTTCTTTGAGCATGGCGGCCGTTTCTTCATCAACAAGTGGACACGAATCTACTCCCTGTCGTCTGCCTGCCTGGCTGTGTTTGGACTATCCGGCGCCATCTATGCCCTGCTGCAGGATGAGTTGATGCAGCAGCGAGTGCTCCGACTGGACAAACTGGCCATTAGTATAATGGGACTAGAAGTGCTGATATCGACGCAAACGTTTATTATCACAGTGCTCTCGCTGCAGGCCTGGGCACATCATCACGTGAGCATCTACAAGCGGCTCGCTGCGGTTGATGGGACACTGATTGACGAATTTGGCGTCAATCTCAACTATGCCAAGCTGATGCGAAAAAATATCATAGTGCTCACATTGGTCACCATTCTTTACTTGGGTGGTCTGAACACGATGGTGGCAAGTCTCGCCGAGGGTCATAATATTGGGCTTATGGTGCCCGCAGCCCTGTGCTATACTGTCATCACCGGTGGACCACATTTAACGGGCTATGCTCACATGACACTTGCTGAGCTGCTCAGCATACGATTTCGATTACTGCAGAAGATTCTGAGGCAACAGCAACTCCACAAGCAGTTTGGCAAGGATCAGCTAATGGATCGCCGATTGCGTAGCTTGGTGGATATAACCAAAGAGCTGTTCTACATCATCCAGGAGATCAATGATGTCTACAGTCTCAGCATATGGTCTGCCATGGCACACGACTTTACCCTGAGCACTTGTGAGCTATACTTTATATTTGGTCGATCCGTTGGCAGCAATGACGTTGGCAGCAACAGCAACAGCAGCAGCAGCAACGATAGTGAAGACAGCTTGGGCTTAATGCTACAAGCTTTTCTGGCCGTCTGCATGCTGGGTCCGTTCTACAAGATGCTCATCGGACCCGTCTACTGCCACCGCTGCGTGGAGGAGGGACGCAAGTGTCTGCAGCTGTTGCAGAAGTTAGACATATGGTTTCCAGGCCGCCCAGTCATCAAGCAGCTGGTAGAATCCACGATGTGTTGGCGTCTGCAGCTTAAAATCGAATTTACGAGCGGGACGAACACTGTGCTTAACAAAACTATAATCACACTGGTAAGGAAAGAGACATATTTGTACAGGGTATAAATCACAAAATGGACAACAAGGGTGTCTATTCGTCTATTCGATTGGCCGTTTCTAGTTTTTTGTATGGCTATAATAGCTTAAGTGTTTCCATTTCCAAGATTAAATCACTCTTACGCTGACAAACAATGACCAGCAGTGCTCGGCCAACCATTATGCTGATTATTCATTATAATCAAAAATTAATTTAAAAACAATTAGAATTAGGGAGGCTCTATATATGGCAATTCAAATATTGCACAATACTCATTACCCCCTTGTGTTTATTGACTGTTTTGTATTGTTTGTTGGTAACGGAAAAACATAAACTTTACGATAATCGACATAAAGTATTATGAACTTTGATTTCCTTGTGATATATGTCCATTAGGCATTAGCACAGTATATTCAGAAAAAAATCTACTTTAATTCTTGGAAATCGTAATAAAATATAGAAATCATTTCTTGTTTTTAGGAATAATTTCGAGATATTGTGATAAAACAAGTAAGAAAGCTGTAGTCGAGTGAGCTCGACTACGATATACCCTGAACCCAGTTGTTAAATATATTCTACTTTTAATGCCAAATTTCCCTTTAAAGAGTCTTGCACCCAAACGTGATAAGGTCTTCAACCACACTCTTCTCTTATGGCAGGCACATGGACTGCAGAGTAAAAAAAACTAAGCCAGCACACAAGCCCGAAGTGACCCGAACTGGCTGGCTACATATAAGTGCACATAAAGACATAAACTTACACACACATATAAACGCAATCGTAGGTAACGGGTCTCTACAGTATACACACAAAAACATATTGACGCTCGCGGCGATTATGGTGCCATCTCTTTCTCACACATGCGCTCGCATATGTATGCGCACAGAAATTGCTTGCGGCTGCTGATAGACATGAGATCAATTTAAGAATCTACTTTCGACTATAACTTCGATGTTACTCATCATATCTTGACGAAATGTGGGCATTTGGTCAATGATATGCATATTAATATGCATTAATTAGAGGCTTCTGAGAGAGAACTTTCTTTATAATTTTTTTCAGCCTCTCAAAAAATCAAACTTGGATAAAAGATTACTAGGAACCTCCTTCAAAGATCGGTATTTCTTTAAACGTTCTCTCGTGTTTTAAATATGCGCAAATACTAAGTAGAAACAAACTAAACTAAAAAGTATCTACTCAAAGAAATATAGACCATCCTCCACGATCCAGCTGTACCATGCTCATATAGAACATATTAAAGGATTAACTATTTTGATACCCATAAATATAACTGATGGTAAACATTCTTATTAAAATCCAATTATCGTCGAATTGTTCATGTTTAACATTGAGGGTGGCAATCATCGTCGGATCAGTTGGATTCACAAGATCGTAAAATTTTTATTACACTATTACAGTTTGTTATTAAAACCGCATTAAATTATAGTTAAGTGTTATTATGTTCAAAATACACATAAAACTATCTGTTATATTACAGCTCATTTCGTCACATTCACAGTTTTAACAATGATTTTAAAGTTAGTGGTCGTTTTGTGCTTCTCGCACATTTTGAAAGTGGTAAAATAAGAATTTTTTCATAAATAACTATTTGTTAATAGAAATGTCCTTTGCAGTCCTGTGATCCCATGGTTGTATATAAAGCAACAAACATTGAATGTTTGCCTGATCCGTCTTACGTTGAAAATGCGACTTGTTTCTTAAAAGCAGTTAATTGGAATAAAGCAGTCGCCCAAATGGACTGTGATCTCATTGTGCCATTATCAAACACTTCGGTAAACAATCTCAATCAATGCGTATCCAATTTATGTAGAATAATCCAACTGATCTTCCAGGTTCGGATTGAGTTTCTTAAGAAGAGCTATACCAATCGATATAATCCATTCCTGATCAATGTCACTGTAAATATGTGTGAAGTGATGGCGAAAAGAAATTACTTACCTTACGGAACGATGTTTTTGAAAGTACTCCAGAAATACACAAATATGATTCACAGATGTCCTTTTTCGGTAACATATTTATATTTTTGTTAAAGATCATTATAAATATATACACATCACAGGGTCATTTATATGCACGCAACTTATCCATAGATCCAAACTTGCTGCCAACATTTCCATTAGGCTTCTACGTAATTGTCTTCGGTGTTTTTGAGAATTACGTCGATCGACCAACAAAATTTGCTGGAACCATAAAATATTATTTTCAAGTTAAGGAAAAAGAAAGGAGCAAAAAAAAGGGATCCACTGCCTCGAACAACGGATGCCCCAAACTGTTGTAAGGTAGATATAAATTTTGTTTGACAAGTGTACCCTGCAAGCATTATATGGAATAAAGATTGTAGCGCATAATTTTCACCTCTGTCATTCTGTCAATCAATTTTCATTCTAACTTCTGCGTTAAATATAATGAGCCAAATAAGTTCATTTGTATCTGTAATTATTGATTGTTTCCATTTTTCATGATTTTACGAACAAATTTATCTTTGAAGTTACCGGTTCGAAATTTGGAAATTCTAGCTCGAAAACGAAGATTGATTTAGTCATAGTTTTAGAGATGAGATGATGTGCTCCAAGTTTCATGTGTCTAGCTATAGGGTGTCCATTCATATTGACGGACAGACGGACACTTCACAAGACTCTTGTACCTTTGGAATCGGAGCATTCAAATTCCACTTTATAAATGGCTTTACTACTGCAGAAAATTATGAACAATGACGATTTTGGTCCACTCAGTCTAATCAAAAAATTTACCGGTTAGTGGCTTTTAGCAATTTATATTTCCAATGAATCATGAAATATATCTTTTATTTATAAAGCTGTACAATTATTCAGTGTCGCTCAGTTTTAAAAATGATCTTCAAATTGCTCGTATTTCATAGCCTGTGGCTGCTCTGGAATCTGTAAAATTTTCGCTCCTCGGTACTGTAAGAAAAATTCCTAAGTCAGATGTCTTTTAGAATTGCAGTTCAAGTTTAATGTACAAAAGGACAAATGTTGAATGCTTGACAAATCCGAAGGATAATGAAAACACAAGATGCTATTTTAAGGCAGTTAACTGGAATAAGGCCGTGGCTCAATTTGACACCGATTTGAAAATACCTCTACGTAATTTATTACTAAGTTGGATTTACTCATCATTACACATATTTATCAAAAAGTTATTCCAGGTGCGAACACAGATCTTGAAGAAGGACTACGGCAATCAGTATCAACCGTTTATAATAGATGCTAAAACTAAGCTGTGCGATGTACTTTCAAAAAGAAATTTCACGAGATATGGCGATATATTTATAAAGTTTTTAAAACCATTTTCTAACATTAATCACAGTTGCCCGTTTGAGGGTCACATTTCTGCCCACAACGTATTTATTGATGAACATTATGTTTCCCCCGTTCCCATTGGGCTTCTATCCATTGCAGAGCACATTTATGGAAACATACAATATGACAATTGTGAGGAGCCATATAGCGATGGCAAATAAATATATAGGTTTATATATTTATGTGTGCTATATGCGCCCCTCACAGTAACTGCACATCAGGCCAAAGTCAGGCCCTGATTGCAGTTGCGGCGAATTCGCTCTCTTTCGTCCTCTCCCTTTCATACGCAGGTTGTCAGCCATATGAGCATGTCTGGCACACATGTCCACCAGGACATGTGCCGTTATGGTGTGAGGAGTATTGCGAGTGCAATATCTCCATCCATACTCACACCAACGGCAGACATGGGCTGGCACCGACAAATGGCAGTGGAAAGTTACCAGAAAATCACGCCACCGAGATGATCGCGTGATTTCTGGTACAGTCCCGACAAAAGGCGGCGTCGGGACTATAAAAAGAGCGCCGCAACACACAGCAGGGACAGTCAGCACCCACACGGGAAGTGGAAACTCTGCCAAAGCTCAAGCAGAATAGAAACCGAGTGCCGCGAAGAGCATAAAAACGGCAACAGCATAAAGTGCAAGTAATACCAGCGTGTATCAACCAGGACGATACACCGATTAAGGAGCGTCGAAAGGACTTCGACGCGAAGGACGAAACAACATCGCAGGACATTGAAGTCCTTCGGCTGGTAGATAAAGTGAATCCTTGCTACGTTTGAGTCGTGGTATCAGTGCAAAGCCTGCCACAGTCACAATTAAGCGTGCGGAATCAAGCCTGAAATAGACGGTATACGTGCGAAGCCTTTTGGTTGAAAGGTGTGCCGTATGACAACCTGTCGAACAGTGCGAAGCCTGAAATAGACGGGATACGTGCGAAGCCTTTTGGTTGAAAGGTGTGCCGTATGACAACCTGTCGAACAGTGCGAAGCCTGAAATAGACGGGATACGTGCGAAGTCTTTTGGTTGAAAGGCGTGCCGTATGACAACCTGTCGAACAGTGCGTAGCCGTGAACTTGTGCAGCTGGGGCACGGGAAGCCTGAACCCGACTCTTCCGAACAGGATCACTTTTAAAGCCAGACTAAGGCTCCAGTGGACTATCATCAATTAAGTGCAGTCTAGAACATAGACATAAGTGGCACTGTGAAACGAGACATTAACCAAATAAACCAAGTAAACTTAATATATATAAAAAGTGTGTGTTCTCAATTGTCGCATCACAACAAATACAAATTTGTTGTACGAATCCACAGCTCGACTGAGCGTTAGCCCGGCAAAGCATTAGGTTCGTTACACAATTTATGGGAACGTTGGCACATTCAAGTTATATACTCAAGCTATGGATCCTGTCGTTTCAAAAAGAACAAAAAATTAAATATATTCACTACAAAAATTGTTAACAAAGTTAACTCTTCGAGCAAATAAAGTCGCAAAAAAAATATCTTAATATTCGAATTATTTCAGTTTTTTCTTAGACCACCACATAAATCGACTCCACTAGGTTCACTGTTATTTTAAGTAACATTATTAAGAAAAATACTGCAAAGCTATTATTATACCCTGAAACTGAGCATAATGAGTATAATTAAATATATACATTGTTGGAGCGAAGTTTCCCCGCGTTAGGGAATAATAAAACCCAAGTACCACCGTCGTTGTGTACTCAAGCAAAGTTTATTCGGAACTAACTTCAGATGTTTAACATAATTCTGTTGCTTAACATAATTGTGTTGCTTAACATAACAATAGCCATCGACACGGCTAGTCTGTGAGTCGATCAAAATCCAATTAATTTCATGTTATCGATAACTTTTTCTGTTTCCCGAATATTGATACAAATGACAGACAGCGTGATAGACAGTACAGTAATACCTTCGGAATCAGAGTACACAAGTTAATGACAATGGTTTCTAGTAAATTATATTTGTGCTGTTCCCAACGAAGCATGGCATATATATCTGCCAGCGATCTCATTTACTAGTTGTAAATTACTTGATTATCTATAATTGTCCATCGTTGCCAAGCCGTTTGACTACCACATTTCCGTAATCAAAGCGTATTCAACCACTGAAAGTGCGTGACCAACGATGATTTCGAACAGTCCGTAAAAATAATGGCTGTTCTGTATTACTTTCGAGAGCCGGAAACTCTATATGAATGCGTTAGTTTGAAATTCCGAGTGCTTTCGATCATCTGCTGCAACGGCTTCTTTGAGTATGGCGGCCGTTTCTTCATCAACAAGTGGACACGAATCTACTCCCTGTCGTCTGCCTGCCTGGCTGTGTTTGGACTATCCGGCGCCATCTATGCCCTGCTGCAGGATGAGTTGATGCAGCAGCGAGTGCTCCGACTGGACAAGCTGGCCATTAGTATAATGGGACTGGAAGTGCTGATATCGACGCTGACGTTTATTATCACAGTGCTCTCGCTGCAGGCCTGGGCACATCATCACGTGAGCATCTACAAGCGGCTCGCTGCGGTTGATGGGACACTGGTTGACGAATTTGGCGTCAATCTCAACTATGCCAAGCTGATGCGAAAAAATATCATAGTGCTCACATTGGTCACCATTCTTTACTTGGGTGGTCTGAACACGATGGTGGCAAGTCTCGCCGAGGGTCATAATATTGGGCTTATGGTACCCGCAGCCCTGTGCTATACTGTCATCACCGGTGGACCACATTTAACGGGCTATGCTCACATAACACTTGCTGAGCTGCTCAGCATACGATTTCGATTACTGCAGAAGATTCTGAGGCAACAGCAACTCCACAAGCAGTTTGGCAAGGATCAGCTAATGGATCGCCGATTGCGTAGCTTGGTGAATATAACCAAAGAGCTGTTCTACATCATCCAGGAGATCAATGATGTCTACAGTCTCAGCATATGGTCTGCCATGGCACACGACTTTACCCTGAGCACTTGTGAGCTATATTTTATATTTGGTCGATCCGTTGGCAGCAATGACGTTGGCAGCAACAGCAGCAGCAGCAACGATAGTGAAGACAACTTGGGCTTAATTCTACAAGCTTTTCTGGCCGTCTGCATGCTGGTGCCGTTCTACAAGATGCTCATCGGACCCGTCTACTGCCACCGCTGCGTGGAGGAGGGACGCAAGTGTCTGCAGCTGTTGCAGAAGTTAGACATATGGTTTCCAGGCCGCCCAGTCATCAAGCAGCTGGTAGAATCCACGATGTGTTGGCGTCTGCAGTTTAAAATCGAATTTACGAGCGGGACGAACACTGTGCTTAACAAAACTATAATCACACTGGTAAGCAAAGAGACATATTTGTACAGGATATAAATCACAAAATGGACAACAAGGGTGTCTATTCGTATATTCGATTGGCCGTTTCTAGCTTTTTTTTATGGCTATATTAGCATTACGCATTTCATCATTATTTTTCAATGTTGTGAGGAACCATATACATAGTTTTGACAAATAAATGTACATAAATATACATTTATTGCTATATGCGCCCCTCACAAATAACTGCACCTCAGTCAAATTCCGAAATATGACAAGCGGAAGCCATTTGCAGAACGACCTAATCCCCATCAAGTGCAGCGACCTCAGAGTGAGGCAACCGCTGAGGGCAGCGATCGCAATAGGAGACCGCTGACCCAATGCCATCGAATGCAGCGATCGAAATTTGAGGCGACCGCTGACCTAATTCCACCGAATGCAGCGATCGCAAAAAGGTAGTAAAGAACTACCAAAGATCACGCCACCGAGGCGACCAGATCTATAAAAAGGGCGTTGCAGATACGGAAGTCAGTCAGTCAGAGGCACGCAGTCCGTCAGAAGTGAGAAACGAGTGCGAAACTCACTGTCGGGCAAGAGTAGGTCAGAGACTCACCGCAGTCAGTGCGAAATCTAGGAGCGAAGTCAGTCAGAGAAGGTCTGATCGCCACCTAGCTGGTACATGGAACGCCGGATATCAAAGGGATATCCATATGGCAGTTAAAATTGTACCATAGTAATAAGTGAAGCCGAATAAAACCATTAGTTAATATATAAAGGATACGGGTTATTAATTATCGCAGCGCAATCAAATATAAATTTATTGCTCGAACCCATAGCTCGGCTGAGTCTTAGCCCAGCTAAAACCAAACGAACCAAAAAGGTTCGTTAGAATGTCTTCTGCCGATTCCCTTTCCAAACTAATTTCTAGGTCTAGTTTTTGATGCTTAACTTCTTCTGATATTCAAACAATAAACACAAAAGTTATTAAAAAAATTTGTGTCACAGAGTAGCAAAAGAAAATAGAGTATTGAATATAGCTATGAATATTTGTAAGAGCTGTGCACAGTGTATCTGTTTGTCGTGCACTCTCGACTGAATCAATTTTGTATTTTTTTTGACTTAACTATTAAATTTCTATTTACTTTCAGTATACATCGATGGTGTGTAATTATTTGCTGGTGCTCATCTCGTTTGCGATGACACAGAAATTGGGCGAGCAGGTGGAGCAGCAGAAAGTCGCGTTGCAGGATTGGATAGGCTTTTAATGGACAGCGGGCTTTGGGTTGTGGGGGGTGCTGGGTTGCTGGCCGCTTTGTTGCATATATCATTAGCTAAATTAATTTACGGCTCGTTAACATAGAAACTCCATAAATATGTCAGCGGCCCCAGCGGACGAAGCCGCCCTCCATTGCAATCAGGCAACGGCAACAACTTACTCCTCCCTGGCTGCTTGGCTGGCTGGGACCGAGGACTGCACCCAGGGGGGCGGTCACAGGCTAATGATTATAATGTTTGTCGTTTATTTTATTTGAATTTTATGCAAATTAAGCGAGTCACGAGCGAAGGCAGCCCGACATCAGGCTTTATCAATGCGGCCAGTCCAAACTTTAGTGGCTGCTTCATAATACTCAACTTATTATACATTCACCCAACCACCCACCAAGTCACCTTCCCGCTCACCCCCAACAGACTACTGACCACTGCACTTGTCTTTTAAGTATGCTTTTCACAAGATTTTAATTCGATTTATTACGCAATGTTTGCAACAAAGTGCAATTGAAAATTATTCTTATTTAATTCCCTCAGCTGTTGCAGTCTTGCAACATATTGTCCAAAGCAATTTATATAAATATTAATAAAGGATTTTAAAAAAACATAAAAAATGTGGACTAAACTATAAACCTAATCCAATAGCAAATGGAGCAGTTAGTTAACATTTTCCAGTTTATTTTTTAAATATAGTGATTTTAAAAACCAAATCAAAACCAAAAACAAACGTGAACCAATTGCTTCAGTTTTTGTTGATCCATATATCGTTTTGCTATTATTATTTTACATTCAATTTGTTCATGGAATAAGACTATAAGTGGAACTACCATTCATGCATGATGCGTGATATAAATCCTGATGACAAAAGCCGTCGCGATTGAATGAGTCCACAATTATTGGAATCTCTTAAAAAATGAATATTATTGGTCCGTTGGCCAACTCTGAATGAGTATTGCCAATGAGACCAGGCTGCTGGATTGTGATTGTTATTATAGCGCATTTATTGGGGGCTGAGAAGAGCTGGAGCAAAGTAAACCTCAAGTATTTATTGCAACGCATATTTTATGCCCATCGTTGTCAGAAGAGAGGCTCCTATGCTGCCTCATTGCAACATTCCCAATCGCCATTGTCGTAATTGAATAATATTTTTTTCGCAACTGGCATTCTTTTGTTTCGTTGTCATGCTGAGTTTTTCCATTATTTTCGGGATGGCAGTCGACGCCTACGCATAATGCAACCATATATGGGCAATATAATTTGCGATAATTGCTGCATGCCACATTACAGTATTGAGCCGTTTTTGTGGCATTTAAAGACAGAGCGAGCACAAGAAATAATCAAAAATTATTGCATGAGCCTAATTGCAAGTTAATTGCGTACACTTATGCCTTAATTACCGCACACACGAATAAAAAGTCGCAATTAATAGAAAGTTTCGACGGGGTTTACAAACCAAATATCGCGTTCAGATAATTGCAATTTTACAGCCTGATTTAAGGCCTTCCAATTAGACGATAGTCAAACTAATAGTTAGTTATTTAATAGTTATGAGTAAAACCTTTTCAATCGACTAATTGTGGGCACTTAATTAAGTTGCTAGAAAGTCAAGGAAATCTTTCCCATTAGACCTTACAAGTTGACTACAAATTAGATTAATTGGGGCCATTTAGCTAAGTTGCTGGTTTAAATGTATATAAAATCAAGAAGTAATCCTAACCCATCCTGCCTTACAAATTGACTACAAAATACTTTCGTTAATCCATTCAGTTAAACACTTTAGATAAAAAAAAACATTTGAAATCGACTAATTAACCAATCGACACCTAATTAAATTGTTAGTTGTACGGCATTGAAGATAAATGTTGATTTAATCAAAATGAAATCGTAAGTTCAAATTAACTACAAACTCCTTTGGTTTATGCTTGCAACTGAACAATAAGTAAGATGTGTTTGTTCTTCGATGACTTTTTTCTTTTACCTCCAACTAGATTATTGCCAGTCGTTTTTTATTTTTTAGTTTAGCTTAGTTTGTTTTTTATCACTAGTGAAAGTTCAGTACTAAAGATTACTTACAAATGCAAAGCAAAGTAGTGTTTGTTGACAAATACAAAAGAGGTACCTGAAGCACTTTGACTTAATCCGGCTGTGAGCTGTTGCTACACATCAAGGAATTCAGCGAATTATTCCATTAACTGTGTGCATGTAGTATATATAAACGTGACAATCTGCGCTAGCTGTAAAAGCTAGAAAGCTTTTGTAATGGCTAACCAAAAAGTCATAACAGCATTACACGCTTTACTTAGCTAACTCATTTAAAAGTTTCACTAATAGCATGTCACACATGCAGCGCAGCGAGTGGGGCGTGTGCTTAGCCCAATTAAAATGTGGTCAGGGTTGCCAGCTCAGCTCGCGACCAGCAATGGCAGCAGCAAGTGGCATGGGAGGGGCGCAACACATGCTGCCCGCATCCGAGGAAAAGCGGCATCTGTTCTATGTATTTTATGCACAAAAGTTACTGCAACACAATGCGTTTGCACACACAGTCTATACTCAGTTTTCCTTTCTGCTCTCCATTTCTATTTTATACGCCATTCTATTCTGTTATGCATCTTCTCTTCTTTTTTTTATTTTGGGTAGCAACTTAATTAGCAGACGGCGCATTTTTTATGCGTGATGCAAGCAGTTCTTGTCGCACCTGCATAAGGTATGCGAGCACAATGAAATGTTTAAGCGGGGCAATAAAAAGCTCGAGCTAACATGGAATTAAGGTTAAGTTAAGCCGCAGCAGCATCATCAGCAGCAGCAGCACAGTGCAAAACGCTTCATTATAATTATGCGGCTGAGCGAGTCGCGTATTATTCAACATATATACATATACATATATGCCAGCCAATTGCCAACTTTGAGGTCTATAAATCCAAAGTGCTCATGAACATAAATCATCATGAAATGACTAAGCTAATTAGTTCAATGTATTCACATCAAACATTTCAAGTGGAGCAAATATTTAAATTAGTCTATTGACAAGTCAATCAAAGCAGTTGCGTTTGCACATCTTTTATTTGCATATTTCACTTAAAGTGTCAAGGATGCACACACACACGCACAGGATACATTTGTGACTGTCAACAACACTTGCAAATTATCAAGTCTCTTAAACATAAAGCACATATTTACATACCAACCATTCTCTCTGTGTAATATATATATTTTTGTGCATGCCCTTTTTGACTTTTTCGAGAGCAAGTTTATCAAAGCCAAGCCAATTTAGATGCAAATAAACGAATATAAATTGCTGCCACGTCATATTATTTGGCAAATATTTAAACAAATTTCTACACAAATATTTACCACTTGACTTGATTAAAAAATGAAAATGTTTATTGTGTGTTTTGTGTTTTGTGAAAGAATTCATTTTGCAGCAATAAGAAATAAATGTTGGCATTTTAAAAAAATTCATTGTAGCTTATTGTGATTCTCGGCATAACAATTGCAAATGTGAATAATAAATAACTGCTATTGGAATGGAAAATATTTGATCAAATCGTCTATCAAATATGGAGAAGTTTTCCTGTTTCTTATTTGTAGCTCCTCTTTCGGCTGTTGCTGGAGTTACTTGCGCAAATTAAGTATACCACACGTGTGCCTCATTTTGATGTGAATAATTTATGAAGCAATCAATTAAAACTCACGCCACAAACTGTCTCCTTTCGTTTTGGGGCAGTGAAGTGCTCCGGTTGTTGTTGCTATTGTTGCTGCCTGCTGGGAAATTTTGTGTGTCAATTTCGAATGCAAATCCACTTAATTAAAGCAATTTGAATGCAATTTTACGCCTTCAGAATGTGTAGGATGCATTAAAAATGCATTAACCCATAGACGAGCAACATTTGTGTTGTTTCTCAGCTGCAACATAGCAGAACAACCAACGCTCTGGGCTTATGCGTAACGACGCATTTGGCAAATGAAAATTGCATGACACGAGAACGGTCTGATGCCAGAGGCGCAAACTTAACTTCAATTGCTAATGAGGCAAGAAGCCCGAAAAGGACACTCAACGCACTTTGCACTAAAGCGTCACAGTTGGCCGAGCAATAAACATTTTTATGGCCAGCTTTAAAATCAACATGTCGCATTTTGCTTCGCGTCGCGATGGCACTCAAACGTGTCCTTTATTTATTTAAATGCAAGGGAAAATAAAGACGTGGCTTATGCATTTAAAATAGCATCAAATGCCATAAGCAGCCCCCACTGTCTGCCTGATGACACTTAACGAGCCGAGGGGTTTACGTTAGGTGCCAGCCAGGGTTGGCAAAATGTGCTGATCTTGAGGCGTAGTGCAATCAAAACGGCAGCAAAAAACACTTCAGGCGCCAAGCTGAGCATTCTAGCCATGTCATAGCGTAAACATTCTAGCCTCACTTCACTCGACACAAACACAAACACACACACACCGAGACACATGTGTTTTTGAAATGGGGCGCAAATTTGCGAGTTGAGCGCTTTTGACACGCAGCGCTAAGCTCAGGCTGGGCATAGGGCTGAGGTTGCAGCTGCAGCTGGGTCTTGGCATTAATGCATTTATAGTTGGCCTGGTCTTACCTGCTGCTGCTGCTGCTGCACTCTCTCTCACTCTTTCGCTATCTGGCTGTCTCTTTCGTACGCATACTGTTTGCACGGTCCAAGCAAACGACTTGACAAGTGCCACAGCTCCAAGGACAAGAAGGTGCAAAGGTAAAACTCAAAAATAACATTACGTTTACCGAAATCCTAGTTTACCTGTGTGTGATTATGTCTGTGTGTGCGAGTGTGTGTGTGTGCGAGTGTGTGTGCTTGCGAACGCTCATCTAATTCAAGTGCAAAGAAACAAGCAAATTACAAGCGTTTTGTGCAAGCTGCTTAAGCAAAATAAACGAACGCATGAAGAGCACGGGTGAAGTGCAAAGGTGAAGGTAACTTCTGGCCAAGAGCTTTGCCTGCCCCACGATTATACACAGTACTTTTGTTTATGTGTGCTTAAGTTTCTTTTTGCGTGTGGCATTTGAGTACATAATGCAGCCGAAATGCCATTAATACAATAGTTGTGAAAGCCAAGTAAGTTTCCTAATGCAATGTTTGAAACCACTAAAATAAGCTTAAAGGAAATATTGATGATAGTACGATGAGAGGAAAACGGAAAATATAAATCAATTTGATATTAAATTTGAAGCTTAAATGAAGATAAACTGATTGAAGGCAATAATTATAAATTAATTAATGAAAATCATAATTTGTCTGAAAGGTTTGTTTGAAGTTTGCTGAATGCTTCTTCAATTTTGTAATTATTGTTGTCGTTGTGTAATTTTCTAATGCCTCTTAATCATATACGATTATATAAGAACCTTTGATTAAGTGTGCATTACTTCTTCAAACATGCCGCAGGACATTATTCACTGCGACACTCTACCTCACTGCACTTCGCTAATCTGCAACATCAGCTGAAAGCCCTGATATATTACGCGATTGTCATCTATTTCATGCTGACTGCGTTTTCAACAGCACACAGTATATTTGCATTTTGACCACAATCCAAATGCAGAGTCGAAACAGAAGCCAAACCGAATCCGTTCAGCAGCAACGCACGCAACAACAACAAGAACAAGAACATCAGCATATGCGGACACACACAAATTTACGGATTAAGTCGCGTCCGGACTGCCACTGGACACAGCAGATTGTAATTACAGTCTGTCACGCGTAGTTTGGAGTAAGTGCGAGAACGACAAGTCAATGACGCTAATTCGATTGGCGTGACGCCAACACGCACACACACTGCGTATGCGTAATAAAGCGCATATAAATGCAACACATAAAAAGCGTTGCATACTTTGGGGAGCAACGCAAATTTAAAGCTCAAATTTAGGCAATGTTTTAAGCTTGTTGCTAACATCCGGCGGATGTCTGCTCTGAAAAGCTAACTCACTGCAGACTATGGGGAAGTGAGTGGGAGTGAAGATAACTGATTACAATACATATATATATATGTACCTGTGTGTGTGTGTGTGGGTATCTTTGGGTATTTGTGTGTGTGCTTAGCTATTTTCGAACAGAAATTGCTTTGTAATTTGAATTTGATGCTGGCAAACAATTTGGCAATGCGGAAATTGCAAGCTCTTTCAACAGCGCTGCTGCTGCTGCTTCCAACTCAAGCCCGGTTCCACAATTACAAACGGAAACTGTGAGTTGCTAGGCAACAACAACAACAACAGCAGCCAAATTTTTGCACAGCATCTGGAAATGTGGCCTAAATGCAGGGCAACAAGCTGCAGACGCAGCCCGCTAAGAAACTTTCGCGGTTCCAGCATTTGATAAATTGAGTGACGAAACAAATGTTAGCACACACAAAAACACACACGCACACACACAGGAACAGACACAGCACTCTCCGCCCTGAAATCCACTTATACAAAGTTCACATAATGGTCGTCGACCCGCAGCGTGTGCATCCATTTAATTGAAGTGAAATAACATTCTGCGTCAGCATCTAACGAGTGCAACGCTTTTCTTGTTGCAGTTGTTGTTGTTGCAGTTGTTGTTATTGTTGTTGTTGTTGCTATTGCTGTTATTGTCCCTTGCTAATGCTACAACGGCTGGCACATATTGCGTATGCGCAACATAGCGCCCAAAATGCTGGAAAGTGAATATGTGCAAAGTGTTTTGTACTCGCATTTGGCAACATCTGTGTTGCACATGCAACTTGCCCCATTCGCAGAGACAGATTGTAGCAAGCACTTGTTTACTTGTGTGTGGTCTTAAGCCAAATTTAATTGAATTAAACCGACAAGTCGACAAAAATTTTAAACTTCTCAATTTATTTCTTTGGATTGAAATCTTAACTTAATTTTATTAACTAATTTAGCATTTTCAGTAACTTTAAATTTGCCTGAATTAACTGTGCTAGTTGCTGCTTAAACTTATTGATATTAATTAAAACAAATCTATCCCACATCATATTCATACTTTGCCTTACTTTGTTAGTTATTATTATAATTGGGGAACCAGCACTGCGTCCTATAAGGTCTATAGTGCCCCCTTCTGAGCCTACAGCTCCTCCATCACCCTCAGCTCCCAGACTTCATGCAAACTTTGTTAGTTACAATTTCCAAATTATAATTTGCTTTGCTTAAGAACTCAAATGTGTTAAATTTAGCATATGAACATTGGTGTCTCATGCCACAAACTATACTACGTATATTATTAGAGTCACTCTCATCACTCAACTTTGCATTCATTTATCATTTCTAACGGATTAATTATTTGCCAATTAATACGCTTATTATGTAAGTTGATAAATAACAACATATATGACTATATATGGAGTCAGTTAGTGCTGATGATCAAGTCTACTTTAATCTGTTCCAAAGTGAACCAAAAACGTAAAATACCCTCCGAAAGAGTAAAAAAAAAATATTATTTTTCGCTTAGCTGCATATATGTATATATATGTTTCTCTTCAGTAGGTCAGAGGGAAAATCGCTTTACTGCGCTGCATTTAGCAAGGCCTTGAGCCATTTTTATATTATTTCAATTCGTACTGTTTGTTTTACTTTATCACCATTGAGAGTGTGTAGGTGTGTGTGTGTGTGTGTGGTTGAGTGAGGGATGTCCGCACTTTTGGTCAAGCTTTGCATTTGGCTTACTTAACATTGTTGCTTTTATTTTAATTCATTTACACACTAAGAAGTGTGGCGGACTGGCCAGAAACGGCAGCTGGGAGTTGGAGCTAGCTCAAGGTTCAGTGCTGTGGACCATTACGTTAAGTGCCGTTGGGCTGGAGCGTCCTCCTACAGGATATGGAATGCATTTGTCATTGTGGAATGCATTTTAGCAAATGTTTGCCGCACGTTTGAATTACATGACACAAATAGCAATTGTGCAACAAAAAGAGGCCCGTCGACTGCCCGCTGGAGCCCCTTTTGCTGTCTCTTGTGTGCCAGTTGAAATTAATATTTACACTCAAAATGCAATTTTCCAGGCATTTCCTTTTGTTCGCTTGTTGCCGCTACTGTTGCCAGAGTGCAGCGCCGATCCCCGCCCCCATCCACTACCGGGTACTGTGCGTGCTCTGTGTGCTGGCAGCTTTCATTTTATATTTCGCCATTTAGCAGCATGACAAATGCAACAGCATCCAAGAGCCAACAACAAGCGTCTAGCATTTGTAGATACATTTGCCATTTGTCATGCAAGTGCAAACCCCTACTTCTCACACTATTTATATATACTGCATGCAGATGTGGCATATGGTCTCTCTATTTTTATTTAATGCGCTCAGGTGTCAAGGATGTGAAAGCAGCAAGCAGCAAGCAGCCAGATATAATTAAGCAGCTGCTGCTCCAGCTGCTCCTCCAGCTGCTGCTCCAGCTGCTGCTCCAGCTTGTGCCTTGTGCATTAATTGCATTATTCATGAGACTGTCGCATGTGTTCCGTGTGTTTGTGTGTGTGTGTGTGTGTTTTTGTGCTATTTTAGCGACTCAATTGCATAACAACAACAGTCTGTAAACAACAACAACAACAACAACGACGAGCACAAGTTCAAGAACTCAATTTGGTTTGCTGCAGCTCCTGCATTTACTTCTGAGTCCTTTTCGAGCCCTGCTTTAATCTCACAAGCAAATTCATATTAAAACTCCGCCCTGCCTGCCACGCAGGGCAACTTTTGTGTGCTACACAACTGGCGCAACACAAAGTTGTTAATTTTTCATCACAACTGCAGTATGCGTACTTTTTAAGTATCCTCACACACACACACACAAGCAGTCTGATTTTCCACTTAATGCTGTATGTTTGCTCTTCAGCTGAATTTTTGTTTTATTTTTTTACTGCGCTGCACTTGCAGCAATTTGTTTATTTGAGACACACTTAAATGCCAATGCAATTGTGTGCTGACTCTAATGCAGTCGAGTTGATTCGACATATTTCGGCATTATAAATTAGCTGCAGCAACGCAATTATCAGACAATACAAGTATATTTAAAAACATGTTTTATTCGTGCCAAAAAAAGTAATTTATTAAATTGAAATTGCAAACGAAACTAAACTAAACTATTGCGGAAGTCACAACTAAATTTTCATAATTTCTATTCACAACTTTATTCGCAACGGCTCCACTGTTCTTCTTCTTAAAGTTGGTGGTCACACAAGAGGCTTGCTACAGTGTTAGCTGTAAAGTTAGACTTCTCCATATTTAAATTGATTAGGTAAAGCTGATGATAAACATCATCAAATAATTTAGTAACTCAACAAAATGTTGATAAAAATCGAATCAAAGTTTTCCCATTGCAAGTACACTAAAAAAAATCCAGTGTTTTTCTTTTCTTAATTCAGAAAAAATATATATCATTTCCAGATTATTTTTCTAATTTGTTTTATTTTTGTACAGAAAACTCGAAAATTAGACCTTTAAGATATTTTATTTACAAACACCTAAAGTGTAGTTTATTAATTCATAAATTTTAAAATATTTAAAAAAAAATTTTCTATAAATAAGAAGAACTTTCTAGTTCTTCTACAGCGATTTTAAAACTTATGCTGTTTTTTTCGAGTGTAGTATGGCAAATAATTATCGATTATCCCACATAATGAGTAAAATTTGTGGGCGAATCAAAGTTGCGTTTGATCCGCTATGATACAGTGGTGTAGTTTACTGGCTGCCTGCAGCATTACCAACATCAGGAGCACAAACAACCAGCAACCAACCACAACGGCAGCAGCAGCAGCTACCACCGAAACAGGAGACGTGGCTGCAACTGCAGCTGCAGATGAATTTAACGGAATTTGTAGCCTGCATTTTGGCACACACACGAGGGAGCTGTGTCTCGCCGCCAGCCAAAGCAAACAAGCAACGAAAATGTTAATGAGCCTCTCTGTAATTAATTTTCACAAACACTAAACTCTACACACATTCTGCACACACATGCTGCACACACACACACATTGTGCACACACAAAGATTGAGCCAAGGCAAAAGCAAAACGTACATTGAATGTGGGCGCAACTGCAGCTTCTGCTGCAATTTCCACAAATTCAAATTCTATTAGCTGAAATATAAATACTTTACACAGACAAGCTAATAAACATGTATGTGCTGAAAACAGCTAGAAAACTAGTTGCGCTATTTGCATTTGCAGGATTTGTAGGAGTAAGCTGAGTGTGTTTGATCGAGTCGCGTGACACAAACACTTGTCTGACTCAAATGTATATTTCACGTATCACGTATTAGGCATACGCCCTGTCAGCCAATTGAGAAAGGCGCAACTTCGATAAGGAAGAGACAAAATTAGGTAATGTATGAGCATAGTAAATAGAGAGTTTGCCAAGGCCACAAACATGGTCATACATGGTCCTAATAGTATAAGTATTCTCTGAACGGCAGTAATCCAAGAGACAGGCTATAAAAAGTCGTCTCCTGTGCGAGAACGTCTCAATATACTCTATACACGCGCAGCATTTGAATATGTTACACAAGTTGGCCAACTTTTCAGTGGAGTGCAGGCGACCCCCTCGAATCTCTGCTCCTGATCAAAAAGCGAGACTGAGCAAACAACGAGCACACGATAGCTTTTTACTTGGTAGGCAATTTATTGTACATGAAATGAGCATAAAAACAGAACAGTAAACCAAACAAAAAAAAAGTAGAAGAAATATAAAGCAGTCATGAAATCAGAAAATAATCCACATGGAGCTGCCACAGCAACCGCAGCAGAAACAAATTCGAATGAAAAACTTTCTAATGAGTCCGCATTACAATTTCAAATTTGTAGCGCAAATTATTATAAAAGTTTTTGTGTGCTGAACAACATACTTGCTCCTACTCAAACTTATATACTTTTGTATATACATGGCGGCATACAAATGCCACAATAATTTCACCCACACACACACCCAGAGAGACAGACAGCCACACGCACGACAAGTCACACAAATACAAAGTGTAACAGATACAGTTACAAATGCATATATATACATATATACATATATACATAGATACATATATATATATACATAGATACATAGATACATTTAAAAGTACATTACTGCACAGCCTAGTTTTTTGTCAGTCATGATTTTCATAAATTTTTTATGTTTTTTTTTTGTAACTTTTTTTTGTTAAGTATATGTGTGTAGTTGTGTGTGTGTGTGTGTTGCTTCAGGCAGTTATTTATGATGTTTTACTATAGTTTTTGGCAGTTAATTATTAATTTATAATTATTTGCTAGGCAGGCAGAAATAGGACTTGAAATAAAGTTTCCAACTACCCATTAAAATTTTGCAACAATTTTGCTTTCAATTCGAGCAGCAATTAAATGTTTCTTTCAGTTCGCCATTTAAATTTGTTCTGTTGGCCATGTCCAAAATTGGGAGCAGCTCGACAAATTGGTTTAGCACCAGCAGCGAATAGCAGAAGCAGCCGTGAAAAACTCAAAACTGAAAACTGAAAACGAAATAAAATAAAACCGCACAACAACAATTTGCACCTAATTCTGTTTATTATTTCATGATTTAATTTATTTGGACTGCGGTCAGTGTATAAAAAAAAAACAAACATAGCATAAATAAAATAATCTCTGTGGCTTAGCAGGATTTTGAATGCTCTAATATATATATATTATATATATATTATACAAAATTCATTATTATTATTTATATTGTAGATAAAGTAGTTCGACTCTCATATTTATTTACTTAAATGTTTATTAATTTGTTTAATTTATGTGATCTTTAAAATATAGAAATATTATGCAAAAAAAATGGCAAACTTCATGATGCAGTTCGACAACTTTTGGCAAGGGTATTCGCATAAGGCTGAGTTGCCCCAAAATCAGTGGCAAAGTGGATTTGAGCGCGCAACTTTGAGCGTTGGCCGGACTCGTTCGCGTAGTAAATAAGTTTTTGAGCTCTCGTTGGGTTTATTATGTAATGCGGAATTGTTGCATAAGTAATTTGCAGCATGCCGCAAATATGCGTGTTTTAGCGGTGTTTTGAATATTTAAATCGTTTTATTTGGTCGGCACTTAGACAATGGCATATTTTGCGGAACACCGTCCACAAACAGTCGGTTGCACTTTCCGTACAATCAATTATTAAAACCAAATAGAAACCCAAATCTCCACTCCACTCCATTTCCCGCCACTTTCACTCTATATGAATTTAAATTAAACAATTTAGCAGCCACGCAAGCGACTGACTCTCGCATTATATAATATTTATATTTATGCATCATTTTTGAGTATAGTTGCATTTTGTTGTAAGCCAAAATATTACCACCAAATAATTATCTAGCTTAATTATTTGTATTAATCACACAAAATACCTTCAATTGTCAATTGCGATTTTAAATTGTGGAAAATTATTAATTTGATATTTAACTATTTTGTGTTTAATTAAGTATTTTATTGTATTCATCACAGTTTTGTGGTACAATTTGAGTATATTAAAATATCCATATTATATTTATATAATATTGACATAAAAACATAATTTCATACTAACAAAATTTGCTAAAAATAAATATTAAAATATAATTGCCCTGATTTAAACAATTATTTGTACTAAATCAGGAAATACCTGAAGAATTTAGTAAATGCATAAGTTAAACAAATACTTATTTTAATTTAATTTTTTAAAGATTCAAGAAACTACTTTCACTTCAGGCAATATCTTATTCAACTTAATTAATTTAGGATAAACCAACTTAGAAGTCCTGATTAAGTCAAGCGCAAATGTAAATGAATCCTGAGGATGAATCCTAATTGATCATGATGTTCAAATGTTGAATCAACATTATTGATTCACTAAACTCAGGCCAATTATCCTTAATGTGTATGTTTATGTGTATGCTATTTCATTGAAGTTTGTGTTTTAATTATTTGCTTGCAAGCAGTGCATTCCTGCTGCAGTTTTATTATCGATTAGCAGCTAAGGATGCACACAGAGACAGAGACAGAGACAGAGACAGAGATAGAGACATGCTGCATACTCGTAGTATAGGCCATTGTGGAGTGAACGTTACTTTGTTAATTGCACTAACAAACATCTTCTTGTGTTGTCCTGGTCAATGAGTGCTAACGGGGATGGGGGTTGGGGTTGGCGACGGAAGCTCAAATGGCACTTGATGTGCATTCGACATTAGTTCGTTAGCTGCACCAAATGGGCGGCAGCAACACTTAAGCGACGGTACGGTACGGTACGGAGACCGGGTCCAAAGAGCGGCAACCTCCCCACAGCGTTGCAGGGCCAATTTAATGTCAGCAGGCCAAAAGTCAGGTTAAGAAAAGTCGCAGTCAACACACACACAACTGCATAAGTGCGCTTACATAAGTATATGTGTGCGTGTGTGTGTGTGTGTGTGTGTGTGTGCAGGAGACACAAGCATGAATAATAAAGAACGAGAGCACAAACACACAGATATAAACTGTATATATATAATATATATACATATATATATATATTCATCTGTATATGCAACGGCTACAGTAACAAAAGAGCTGCAAATTAAAAAGAGACAAGCAATTAAAATGGCTTACAACACAGCGCTGACTGCAGCAACAACAGCAACAGCAACAACAACAACACAACAGCTTAGCCAACGTTAACAGCTGTAACTGTAATTGTTGTAGCCGCCGCTGCCGTTAGCCCTGCTTCTGGGGCCATAATTGCTGACAGGATGCGATGCACGCGACCACTTCCGCATGGCAGCTCAGCCCCAGCCCCAGCCCCAGCCCATCCCCATCCTCATCCCTGTCCCGTACCCATCTGCTTTAACCAAACTCAACTTGGGGTCTGCTTTCATAACGTTGGCACATTTTACGTGCAAAATAAATGGCAAGCCGAGTGCAACAGAAATTAAGTGCAGTGCAAACAATAAATGGGCTGCTCCTGCTCCTGCTCCTTCACCGGCTTCTGGTCCCGGTCCTGGTGCTGGTCCTGGTCACGACTTTTGCTGATGCGTAAGTTGTCGTTGTCGTTGCCGTTGTCCTCATTGTTGTTGCCAGTTGCCAGTTGTGGACAGTTTTTGGGGCCGTCATCCACTGGTCACCGCGACGGCAGCAGCTGCAGTCCGCCACTTTCCGTTGGTTTCGCATAATGCGCATACGCAGCGTAAGCAAGTCGGCAACAACACCATCAAGTGTGACTTCCGCTCTTAAGCGCCTGATGAGCGCAGCCAACAACAACAGCCAGAGTTGTGCATATAAGTAGCTACACGCAAAAGACCGGCAATAACTGTTGAGATATATATTTACAGCTAGCTGAACAAAACGATTGTTGAATTTATAATACCCTACAACAAAATTAACAGATTGATTATAATCTGCAAATGAATAAAAATTAATTTATAATTCAAATATAATTGAAATGATAATTAAAAATTAAATGTATGAAAATAATCGCAGACATGCTTATATTTCAAATCGTGTACAGAAAAAAAGCTCTGAATAAATATTCCCATATGAAAATAATTAAATTTATAGAAACTAATAAATATAACTTAAAAAATCTTAAGCAACAAGTTATTTCTTAAATAATTAGTGCAACAATTTTAAATATTGTATCATAAATAAACTGTAAATAAATAAATAAATATTCACAACATAAAAAAAACAAGATGCTATTGATAAATAAATAAATAAATCAGTATTACTACAATTTAAAATATTAAAAAAAAAAATTTAGAAACCAAAATAATTAAAAATTAAATGCAACAAAATAATTTCATTTTAAGAAAACAGAAAATTCTTTTATATTTTAACTAATATTTAATTAAGTTGTCAAACTGTTAGACGTAGCTAATGCACTCTCTCTCTCGAAAGAGTATGTGCCACACTGAAGGTGGCGTATCGAAATATGTGCGCTGACTGAAATCCAATGTTAATTTTTAAGTAAATGGACAATGTGCTGCAATTCGTGGCGCTGCTTTTTCGGCATTCCCTGCGTCCACATGTGCATGTGCAATTTGTGCCCAGATCCAACCACGGCAATCATAATAATGGCCCACAATTTTACAGCATTACATATCGGAAGGAAGTCGCCGTGGCCGCAATCTGTGCAGCGTCTCATCAGCCAGTTTCCCCTTAAAAAAAAACTTACCTTAAGCCGTTTGATGGTGCAAAAATGTTACGATATCTCTTCATAAGTCCTCACTTGTGTCCAAGGTAACCACTCAATTAAAATCCTTAAACTAGTGTACCTTCTATCGGCGACTTTTCAACGCATATTGGGCACAGGTGAAGGTCAACTTGGTGGAGGGAAGCTTAACAGTTTTATCACGCTCAAGCACCGTTGACGATGGCAAAAGAACATTTTGCTGGCGGCAGTTTTTTATAGTTTCTTCTTTATTTTTTTTTTGCAATATCCTTGGGGACGACAACGTGCCTGAGACACGGTGTCCACTTTGATTGCCGCCTCCAATTAGCGTAATATTCGCAATATGCTTTTGCCAGCGTTTGCTTTTTATTATCATCTGCTTTTTCCCTCCCCTCCATCTGCTGCTGCTTCGCGTTATTTTCGTGCTCGCAATATCTAGAATATTGGCTACATCTCCTGCTGGCACTGCACAAAGTTCAAGCAGCAGCCGGTTTTAATTGCTCGACAAGGAACATTTCCATTGTCGTAAGAGCAATCGCGTCGTTCTCTTTTATGTCATCGCAGAAAATTGCCAAGTCTTGTCTTTGATATTACGAGTACATACTTTAAATCCCAACTAATTGACATTTGCAAATACGCATATGAATCGCGCGCAAAAGCAACACCAAAAAAATAACATCATCAGCAAACGACATCATCGCATTCACTGATAACCCGTTCTTAGTCACGTTATGACTGCCATAGTCAAGAAGAAGTGGGAGCCAACATGGCTGCCAATTCATTCACAAAATTCACCAAAGATAATGGTATGCACACGGTTCGTACGCCGGTTTAAATGATTAACAACTTTTGGCTTCTTTCCACAGATAATGAAGACTTATGTGCCGCATTATCAACAGACTATGATAGAAGGCAGCTAAAAACTACACTATAAATGTAGAGTTCAATAAATCGAACAAACATATGTCTGAATACCATTCATATATTGATTTAGCATTTGAGTTTGATTGATTAACATGCATATACTTCGCATAATAAAAAACCTACTATCTACTTTGTTGTTCGCCACATTTACACAATTCGTATTCTTAACAAATTCCACATATAACAAATCTTAAAACCATAATGATAACTAGATACATCGTACAGCAGAGACGACAAGCACTTGGTACACTTACAACTATACTGAGTTAAACCATTATATACACTAGAAGTGGGCGCAAGCCTTTTATTCCTCATCCTTAATGCAATTCTCGACCAGCTCACACAGATTTGGGTTCTCCATGGCGGCTGCAATGCGTTCCTTGTCATTAATTTGTTTATTAACTGGAAGACAGTTGAAATTATATTTTATATTTTGAAATTGGTATTCATTTACGCAGCAGTAGAGGCAACTCACTCTCCTCTTCGGTTTGGTGTGCGCCCTTCTTTATGTAAATGTCCAGCTTGATGTTGTGCGGCAAGCCGCGCTCCACCTTAATCCGTATGCATAGACCAATCAATGTGGCCAGCGAGCAGTGCGGCACTGTGGGATTGAATTCTATGCGCACCTGAAAGTTTAACCATTCACTATTTATGTGTCAAAATCAGTTAACGTTGTTGACTTACCACCGAAACATTTGAGCGTGTTGGCGGCATAACAAATATGCCATCCTCATAAATCACATTCAAATCCTCCAAGGTGCAGGGCTTCTCCGGATCACGTATGGTGCGCAGCAGATCTGTAAGCATTAGCATATAACAAATGTCAATTATATAATTGATTTTAAATAAAATTCGCATTACACTCTCACCATAGATGGTCTCTTGCAGGTCGGTGGCATTGCGATAGCCCAGTTCGTGCAGCAATGCATCCTCCCCGTAGGCAATTCCACCATTATCCAATGACATTTCGCTTGTTTTCCGCACCAGATCAGTGGCTGTTGTGTTGCTATTGTTGCTACTACTGCCTGTGGCGGCGCTGTCCGATTCAGAGAGTTTGCGCTTAATGTAAGACAACATATTGAGGCTTTTTTGTTGCTGCTCTAATTATTCCCGTACGTATCTGTGTGTATGGGTGTATGTGGGTGTGCCTATGGGTGTATTACGGTTTGGCACGTTTGATTGGGGCGCTCTTATCGCGTCAGTGTTTGTTTTTTTATCTTTTACGATTTGTGTCGAACTATGCTCCTCGTTTGCTTGTGGTGCGCTGTTGTTGTTGCTGTTCTACTTTCTATTTGTATGCTTGTACAATGCAGCATAATATTCTTGCCGTTTGCTGAATTGTGTTGAACTTTGATTTTACGCTTTGATTAAGTATTTTTCAATATTCATTAAATTTACAACGCAGCACATGAAAGGTACTTTTGTAAACAGCTGTTTTTTGTTTTGGTATCCACAGGGCTGCACACGCAGGGTTCATGTTTCATTACTCTTACCAGGTCACCCAAAGCGAATGTCTGTTATTTCTCTTGTGAGTCTGTGACGTCACAGCAGAGTTTTACTCTCGCGTTTTGTTAAAATGTTTAAGTAAATAATAGTGCTCGAATCCAAATAGCTGAGAACTATTTTATTTAACGTTTCTTAAGATGATGAAAGATGATTTTACCATGTATGCCGTGCAACTTAATTTTATGCAGCCCTGGCAGTGCAAGTCGTTCAATCAAATCGCTTTTCGCAACGGTTTTCGTGCTCGTATTTAGAGAAGAGTTGCAAATAGCACTAAAATGCATTGGTCACTGTTGCCTTTAAAATTACTTTAGTTGTGTTATTTATTCACAACACTTTCGTACATTTGTCAACACTGTAGAGCTTATCAGTGTTCGCACTCTTCGCTCGTGCGCTTTGGGCTTAGGAAAGTTGCACATGTAATCGCTGCGCCGGCTTCTTTCGCCAAATTTTCCTTACAGTGGGATACTAGTTAGAAAGACGAGTGTTATCTATAATTAGTGTAAGTGGAAGTTGTGCAAAATCGGATCAGCAGACTATTAATCGATTTGAATTTAAATGTTAAGTAACATAGAAATGTAAGCCGAACAAAAACTACTCTGTGAGCACAGTCACAGTGAAAGCGTTCACTAATTAGGCTGCGCATCCCATTGTACATGGCAAACAAAATTTGTTGTAGTAGGCTTTGATTTCGATATTCCTGCTCTTAGCCTGATTCAAATACAGTTTGGCTCATTTCGTTTTTGTTAGTCTTACTAATTGTTTCTTATTTGTGAACGCTCGTCGAACGGCAGCAAATCTCGTCTTTTTACCCTTTTGAAAAATAAAGGAAAAAGTTGGTAAAAAGCGAAAAATACCATCGAATCGAAACTCGAACAAGAGGTATATAAAAGGTAAGAGAAAATGACTCGCAATTGTTCGTTGGTGTGAGTGTGCGCGTGTGCAAAAGAAATTTCGTAAAAAAAATGGCGTTGAGCGAAAACTGTCCTGGAATTATTCCGTTAGCTTAGGGCTTATGCAAGAAATTGTTGACCCCCAATTCGCAGTTCAGTTGCAATATTCGTTCCTTGCGGATCACAATTTATTCTGGAAGATATTCTTTTTTTTTCTTACTATTATAAATCTATGTGAGCTTTGTGTTCGTTTTAGTTGTTTTTAATAATTTTTTTAATATCAATTCTGATTTAATTATATTATAAATATATGAATATTCTTTTGTAGATTTTAAACAGCAAAATGACTGCCAATAAAGTGGATTTCGCTGCCGCGGATCAGTCCGCGGCTGTGTCGGGTGTGGCCATAAGAGATGAGCTACCAAACGGTGACTATATCCTGGTTGCCGTCGACATTGACACAACTGGTCGCCGTCTCGTTGATGAGGTCTGCATTTTCTATTTGTTTTTTTCCGGTTGCCAATTTTAACCTCACTTTTTTACTTTGCGTTTTAAAATGGGGCCAGATTGTTCAGTTGGCTGCGTACACCCCAACCGATAACTTTGAGCAATACATTATGCCGTATATGAATCTGAATCCAGCTGCTCGCCAGCGTCATCAAGTTCGGGTTATTTCGATTGGATTTTTCCGTATGCTGAAGTCGATGCAGACCTATAAGGTGAGTGCACGTAACTGTTTAATTCCCAAATGCTGGGCGCATTTCCAATTTCCATTATATTTTAATTAATTTCGTAGATAATTAAATCAAAATCGGAAGTCGCTGCTCTCAATGACTTCCTCAACTGGCTGGATCAGTTAAAGTCAAAGAATCCCAATGCAGACGGCATTGTACTGCTGTATCATGAGGAGCGTAAATTCATTCCATATATGATACTACAATCTCTGGTTAAATATGGCATGCTCGAGAGATTCAGCAAGATGGTCAAGTCATTTGTGAACAGCTACAATCTGGCCAAGTCCTCGATGGGCGACGCCAAGCACCACAGTTTACGCAGCCTCTCGAAACTCCTCTCCACAGCCAAGGAGGAGATTACCCTTAAGCCAGATAGTAATTGCATCAGCAGCAGCAGCAGCAACGGCGCTATAAAGAATCGACACCAAAGAGATCCAGATGATTTTGATGGTAGTGCCAGCGTTCGTGCCAAGCTAGCCTTCAATGTGGCCCTGCAAATGAGCAACTTGGTGGGAAGCAGCGTCCCCGAATCATCGGATGACTCGGGCAATCTATTTAATGCCCTCAAACCGTTCACCGAGGCCATTAGCTGCGATGTCGATGAGCTGGACACACAGAATGTCCAATTGGAGCGACAGAACTCATTCCGTCCGGTCTTCTTGCTATATTTCAAGACAACGCTCTATCATCGCGTACGCGCTGTCAAGTTTCGCATTGTGCTCGCCGAAAACGGCTTCGATTTGACCACATTTAGGGACATTTGGACCGATAAGCGTAGCGAAGGACTGGTTGCCGCACTCCAGAGCATTGACAGCCTGAAGGCGGAAGATAAGAGTGAACTGGTCGAGCTGCTCGACAGCTTCTTCGATCCCAACAAGACGACGGTCAAGCCGATCGTCAAGCTGGGCACCAATCGTCGGCGCCAAAAGCGCAACTCTCTGAAACACAAATCTGGTGCTGGCGATGAGTTTGGCGCCGGTGGCGACAAGTCACAAAATGTGTCCTCTGTGCCCGACTCAACAACGAAGACGCCACCATCATCCCTTAAGAACGGCAGTCGGCCACAGCGCAAACGCAACTCGCGTGCCAGCCTCAACAACAACAACGAGGTGAAGATCACCGAGTCGGCTTCGACTAGCATCCCTATTGCGGCCACCAACTAGAGGAAGGAGTGGGGGGCGCACTGCCAAGTAAATTACTTTTGCCATTTGTTATTTGCTTTTTAAACTTGCATTTTAAACCCAACCGCTTTTTAGCTAAAGTAGAATATATATATATAAATATATATATACATATATATATTAATATATAGCTTAATAGGCGCTTTGTATGAATTTATGTTGCTTACTTTTATTAGTTGCAAGTTTCGGCTTTGTATTATTTTATTGAAACTTTTTTATAAAAAACATTATGAGATCATGCTTGATTATTTGTTATAATTTTCCATTTCTGCAGCCACAAGAAAGCAAATCAAAAAAATCTTTGATTTGAAGAAAAAGCAAAAAGGAAACAAAACGCTGAGAAATATTGAACAACATGCACGACATGAAACTACTTTTGAAGAAAACCACAAAATTTTAAGTGTCAGCGTAAATTTTCAGTAATTTTTTTTTGTGTTTTGAGACATGTTAGTCACTTGGAAATTCAAGTAATCTCGTTATAAATGTATATAACCTATATCATATTTAATTGAATCGCTAGAAAAAAGAAAACTGACTGCGATTATTGGCTGCAAGAAAATTCTGCTCATCGACTATGCTACTCTGTCGAATTTCTGGCATTCTGTTGCGGCTGCTGCTGCTGGTGAACGGCTCCTCATCAGTCTTGGCATATTTTCGCGGCGGCGACGACTCCGTGTTTGGCACCAAGCAACGCTTCCGCTCCATATGTGGCTGTGGCACATCCTGACCAATTTGATTGGCAATTATGATAAATAATATATATTGGTGCTACTACTGCTTGTACCACTACTACTGCCGAAGAAACACATTCACCCGAAACAGCATATTGTATGGGAATATCGAATCGGAAGAAATCGGCCGTGCATCTATGTTAATAAGGACACTGTAATTAAATATGCAATTAAATATCGTTGCGTTCAGGCATAGTTTCCCAGCATATTACGTGCGAGAACGCTGGGAAAAATATGAACCAAAAAACGCTTCGATTGGAACAACATTGGGTATACCTAGGGAAACTACATTAAAAAGAAATATATAGGTTACCCAATGTTAAATATTTGTAGAATAATCTCGTTTAAAACCATGTACCAATCACAAACCATGTCAATTTGCAGAAATGAAGAATCAAGCTTAGCTGCGCGCAAATAATAACAAATGTAATTCACACAAACATTGATAATCTCAAAACTTATATCGCATGAGAGAAGAGGAGAAACTATAGCTGATTTATTAACACTCATACACTCCTAACCGCATTTACATATACATGTATTAATTTTAAATTAAATTAAATTAAACACGAAATCCCAACGTATTTTTATTTTAAATGTGGTCACACTGGCCAGCAACAGCAAGGGTGGTGGCATGCTGTGTTAAGCGACAGCTGTTCTGTTAAGGCTCTGCTCTGTGTATGCGCCCAGAGCTGTATCTGTTGGCTGTTAACCTGTTAATCCACCATAACAGTTTACAGTAACATTTTCGTTGCGGACAAGTGTGCTCGTGTTAAAAATAAAAATAAAAAAGTGCTTTTTTTTCTTCGTCGTGTGATCAAGAAATTCGGAAAAATTAGCGGCCAATTTAGCTTTTGCACGCTGCGTCAGTTGGCGCTGCTGCTTGAAAATATGGAAGTGGATCCAGATGAGGAGCGTGAGGCGGACACGTCGATCTACGAGACTTCCCTCGACTTTGGCTACTTCAACATAGCTCACGGAATGCTCGTCGAGATCGAAGAAGATCTCCGTGGCCGTTTCCCCGGCGAGCCCCGCGTCCCTTATTCCCAGCTGAACAACATCTATTTGGCAGCGCGCAGCAGCCAAATGATGAGCTTCGTTGAGGCCCTAAACACGATCAGCTCGGCGAAAGTGCAAACGCATTTGGTCAACACGGTAAGTTAAGTTCCTTTTTTGTTTTTTGCGTAATGAGCGAAATTAACTCAACTGCGTCATTAATGAAATTTCCACCTATATTTAGGTATTGTTTTGATATGTAAAGTCGAATTTTCGTTGTTGTTGCTATTGCTGCTTGTGCTTCTTGGCGGCTCTTTGTTTATCGCCCCATCTGGGCGACTAAAATGAGTGCAGCCTCTCTATAATACAGTGAGCACTCGATATGTGAAACAGCCAAGCAAGCAGTTGAATTGTCATTGTTCAGTTGTCATTCTTGAATGCATTAAATTGCCATACTAGTTGTTATTTGCGAGTGATCACTGTACTCACACATAATGAATGCGTATTATTCATACGGCTAGCTGCAGTAAACCTTGTTAATTTCGCTATTCATTTTGATATGGCAGATTTGATATAGGCGATATTTACTACAATGTTTTGCAAGTATTCAAATGATGGTCAAAATATGCCAGGTCATCTCACATTAGAGATTGCGGACGCAGTCAGCACCATCTTTAACTAATTACTCATTCGCACATATGCGCGAGATCTCTTTCTGGACACGAACTTGGCCCAATGCCAACATTCAGTTTTTGCAGTTTTGTTCCTGAAATGTTCGTTGTTTAATCATTTGCCTATTTATGAGAAGCGTAAAAAAGTGTGGCACGCCACAAAAACATTAAGACATAGCTACTAACTAACTACAGCCTTGTCGAAGTTGAAATACCCTCGCACATATATTTTCAACTGATTATATGTATTTCAATCTAATATTAAATTATTGTTAATTTTAAGACTACGAATAATTAATGAATATTTTATTTACATGCATTTTGCTTATCAGAAATTTGAATAAATATTATAGATTATTTCTGGTTTGCATATTAACCGAGATACCCGCAGATAATCGCTCGGAAATGTCAGCGATTACGTAACAAGCATGTTGCATAACATCCGTTGCAGTAGAAAAAAAAGTAACAGTTATTTTCCACTGTAATCGATTCCCCACTCAATATTTAATAGCCATTTCTGAGCATTTTAATGGAATGTGAACGAACAGCTGGCAAAGGTGTAAACAAACTCCCCACAACCCCTCAGCTTGCTCTCTGAGAGCGTGTTGCTCTCTCCGCCTCTAGCTCTTTCATCAGCTGAGCTGTCTACCCTCGCCTGTGTCGCACTGTGTCCTTTCGATATCAACCCCCAGTTGTGCGAGCCATATGCAAGCATGGGGTTGGGCGCAGGACTTGTGGTGTGTTCGTTGAGCTCACGAAGTTTTATCGAATTTTTCGGGACTGCCGTGCAGGAGTTGAGCCTGCAGCTGCGTCCTTTGCCACACTGCTCCAGTTAGTCGTTGTTATTATTATTGCCAGCCAACCAGGAGCAATGCACGCGGAGTTATATCGGTAAAAGCGTGCATATTCAGCCAACAACTGAATCCTTTCAAAAGTAATCTGGATTCCTCCTTCTCGCATCTTTTGCAGCACACGCAAACGCTGGTACGAGTCCGCCTGGCCAGGAGCGAGCTTCTGGCGCGGCGCTAACGACTCATTGCCGCTAACAAACTATATAACCTATCCGGCGGTGAGTCTCCGACAATGGTCTGTCTGTCTGACAGTTTCTTGACCCAGTTGCTATTTTCGTTGAGCAGCCAGCAGCCAGCAGCCATTTAAAGCGAAAACGCAATAGCTGACTTTAAGGGGTCAGCCCCTGAAAATGTCTGCTGCTTGCCTTGGACTTTGGATACGCCTGGATCTTCTCTTGTCTTCTATTCATATGACAGCCATACACATATAAACATATGTATATACATAAATAACATACATATATTTATATATATCTAGACAAGACAAAGAGCGCGCAGTTTGTTGTAATATTTACATGTGCCGTGCCAAAAGAAATCCAATGCACTGCAAACAAGGCAAGGGGAATCGTCTCTGTATAAACAGTTTTCCGACAATTTTCTATGCACGTTTTTCCCCAAAAAAAAGAAAAGCGACAAAAAAATAGAAACAAATTTATGCTGTAAATGCGCTCAACGCACTATTTTCGGCCAGCCTTGACTGTGAAATGATGAAAAAGATGCGCACGCACCTCAAAAGCATGCATATAAACAACGAGAACAACAAAATAATACAGTGAACAACCAATATAGCAGCAAATGGAGGTGGTGTATACAATAATAAAAGAAATGCAACTGTTTCCAATAAGATCTATGTAGAATTTATATTGAATATTTGACATATTTCAACAATCAACAAACAACAATCAATAATTGATGAATCTAACTGCAAAGAATTCGTTTAATAATAATCTTCAGCGATTTGGAATCTTTCACATTATTTTCAGCCACTGAATACTGCACATTTATAGATATATTTGTGGATTTCTAATAAAAACTATTTCTCAATAAACGTTGTCCTCCATCTCTTTCCGCAGAGCTTTGATCAGCCCGATGGCCAATCGCTGACGCCGCTCACCATGGCCGCTATGTCGGGCAATGGGACGTTTGTGAAGACGCTGCTCTCGCACTACGATGTGGATCTGGAGAGGGAGTGCAATGTCATCTTTGATGGCCTTGTCGTGTATGGGGCGACTGCGTTGTGGGTGGCCGCTGGCATGGGTCATCTGCAGATTGTCAAGATGTTGGTGCAGGCAGGCGCCTCGATCAATCACAACACGAAGGCGCAATCATCTCCATTGCGCGCCGCCTGCTATGAAGGTGAGTCTGTTTCGCTATCAAAATGCTCTACTCAATTTAAATTTGAATTTCGTTTCGTGCAGGTCGCTTGGACATTGTGGAGTTTCTGATTGAGCACGGCGCTGATGTGAATGCTACCAATTTGTTTAACAACAATACGTTAATGATTGCCGCCTACAAGGGTCACCATCTGGTCGTGAATACGCTGCTGCAGAACGGCTCCCATGCCAACGATCAGGCGCTGTGCGGCGCAACGGCGCTGCACTATGCCGCCGAGAGTGGTCATCTGGAGGTGGTTACCACCCTGCTCGATAATGGCGCAACGCTGCAGAATAATGAGGCTGGCATATCGCCGGCACTGCAGGCTGCCGAGCGGCTGCACGAGGATGTTGTCGAGGCATTCATTCAGCGTCCGGGCCTGATGACCAAGGAGGAGCAGATCACCGCACTGGAGCTGCTGGGCGCCACGTATGCCAACGATAAGATTAAATACGATGTGAATCGCGCTTTCACCTATCTGCTGCGTGCCATGGAAATGCGCTACAGCGATGCGAAGCAAGTGGTACGCAAGAAGGTGCATCAGCCGGTGACCGCCTACGACAGCTGGTTTGAAACGGAAAATCTGCCCGAGCTGAATGCCATCAAGCTGAATCATCACTCCATACACATGGAGTCGCTGGCCATACGTGAGCGTGTGCTGGGCAAAAATAATCCAGAGTTGCCGCAGGCCATCGTCTACCGCGGCGCAGTCATGGCGGATCAGGGTCGATTCGAGCAGTGTCAAGTGTTGTGGAACTATGCCATCGATCTGCGCATGCGCAACAATGTGAGTTAACCAAAGCGACCACTCCTTGCCAATAATCCCTGATTGAACATTCACTATTTGTGCAGGTGTCTGTGGAGCGAGATTTGCTGCGTTTTGCCCAGCTCTTTGCGCAAATATTACGCGTTGAGAATCATCGTTTGACGTTGGATGATGTGTTGCCCGTGTTGGAGAAGTGCCAGCAGGAGATTGAGAACAACAAGCTCAAAATGCTGAATGATAAGCCAAATACCTGCGCCAGTTTGCTGCAAGATCAGAACAACCAAAATTGCATCACAGCGTTGTATTTAATTAAAATAGTCACGCAGCTGGCGCGTCGCCGGACGGATCAGGAGATCAATGAGGAGCAAATACAGCAGCTGTTCCTCACAGTGCGTAAGTTCATCAAGCACGATACCCGCTTGCAGGATGGCCAAACGCTGTTGCATCTAGCCGTCAACGGAGTGACGCCAGTGGATGAGTTCTACACGAACGAAATGTGCAAGTAAGATGAAGTTTTTAAGCAGCTTGAAAGGATTGCTTCTAAATAGTTAATTGTGTTTTGTTAGATTTCCATGCTATGCGACCGCTTTGGTGCTGGTGCACTGCGGCGCCTCTGTTGTTGCTGTGGATGCAGCAAGGAATACGCCGTTGCATATACTGGTTACCAAGATCAATAGCACACAGGATCGCCAGGGCGAAATGACGCGCATTTTGGAGCTATTTGTGGAGGCAGGCGCACACTTGGATGCGGTGAATGCAGCGGGTCAAACAGCAGCTGTAGCCTGCAAGCTAAGTAAGCTTCTTTAATTGTCCATACATATTTGTACTTAAAAACGTTTGTATTTTTCTTGCAGCTAACTTGGCCAATGTGCTGCATGGACATCAGAATGCGCACACCAGTTTGAAATGCCTGGCAGCACGCTCGATAGCCACAAACAAGATCAAGTTCCGAGATCTGGTGCCCAAGCAGCTAGAGGCGTTTATACAGATGCACAGCGTGCAGAAAGTGCTGGCATAAATAATCTATTTATATATATATATATATGCAACCCAAAAAAAAATGGCCAAAAAATATTAATATTAACAATTAGGGCCAATTGAAAAACAAAAAGGAAAAATGAACACAACTTAACTTCAAGTCATTAAAACTGTGTATATTTTGTCCTGCTGCATATGATTGATTGATTGATTGTAAATGTGTATCGAATTTAGTGACTTAATTTAGCCAAATACCAACATTTATACATATATATATATATTTATATATATATTTTTACAATACGCACACGAACACATGCACACATGTGCAAAACACTATATTTGTATGCTTATTTCATTTGTTTTCTTTTTTTTTATATATGTTTTTTCGGTTTACTTTGTACGACACTCACACATTAATCTAATTATTTATTTACAACAACATACACACACATAACACACGCATGCACACACACACACTTTGACTGATTGTTTGTTTGTAATCATATTTAAAATCATTTTGTACATTTTCTATATGTCTATAATTCTAAATGTTACTGCTAATGCGGGGCTGCGGCATCTGTGGAATCAATTGAATTGATGATTTGGTTGCCCGTTGTCCCAATAAATAAATCTATATATGAAATACGCAATTTAATTTACAATTTGTTAATATTATTTGAATCTGGTTAGCTATATTTAAATCTGAGAAATCACAGCTGATGAAACACAACTACATATGTACAAGATGGCAAATATCTTATGTATGTAACTTATGCTCAGATGCTTATGTCGCTAATCTTATGGTTATTGTGCCGCACCTGCGGATAAACCTGCGGCTGACGCATTACCTCCTCATACGATGGAGGTGGCGCTGTAAAAAATTGAATTTAATTTAGTGGTTAATTGTTGTTGCGCGGGAATATTCACCGTTAATGACATAGTCCTCGTCGTGGCTGTAGGCGGGATTGATAACCGCATCTGTGGAATAGGTACGCTCAATGGTGCGCTCCTCGAGCGTGGATCTATGCGAATAGCGCTGCAGATTATCGGTCTGTCGATGAAAACTGTTCACATAGTGATCCTCCTGTTCAATATCCTCGTTCTGCAACTGGATCACATGCACAGATGGACGACGCTCGCCCCTCTCCGCAATTGCATCCGTGTAATTCTCGCCAAAGCGGAACGGCGCCGACAACGATTTCCTGCACTTGAGAAACAGCACGATCAATATCCAGCCCAGGATGAGCACCAAATAGACAAATCCTAGCATGCTCATCTGCAAGCCGTTTAGCGGTTTGGGCCACGCGGCCACGTCCGGCCCAGCAGAAGCTGGACTAGAACTACGCTTCTGTTGTGGCTATCAAATGGGCAGTCCTTGCTAACACGCACACATACACACACACACACACACACAGATAAATTGTGGGTCGATAATAAAAATCGATAAATGCTAGCACGTCCTGCCAGTGGCCAGCGTCGTTCTGGTCGTGCTCATTGTTGTCGGCAAACTGACGTGAAACACATTCAGCGCGAGGACACCCTGCCGCCACTGGCAAGCGAGGGCGAAGGCGTCGCCATATCAGCGATGACCACAACACAAATTGACCGTAACTACAAAACGGACATGAGGCGGTCAGATTCTAATGGAAATAATGCACTATTTAAGTAGCGCCGACTTTGATTTCTGGATGAGCTACAGTCCATGACTGGCGTGTCCACAATTCCCACTCCACTCTCCCTAATTTTAATGCTGTCCGCTTTTTCCTTATGCTAATTTATCAGCGTGCGTCGACAAACCCTTTGAGAACACAACTATGAGGTCATTGCGTATTTAATTGGCCAAATTAGCTGAAAGTCGTGTGTGTCGTGACGTCATATAGAAAAGGGGAAATGTTAATAGTCCACTTAAAATGATGTGTCCCTTTTGGAATTATATAAAAATAGCATGCAAAATGGACGCGCTGGCCTTCTAAAAGGATTCAATTGTTTATACTCTAAGCGAGCTGGAAGGCGGGTATGTTAGTTTCGATTTTAAAAGTTAGTTAGTTATTTGTCTGCCACGCCCACTGTTGTGTGGGAAAATCGATTGAACTTGAAACTTACTTCCCCCAAGTTTTAAAGTTCGACAACATTTTTAATGAACTTCAAAGGTAAGAAATAAATTTAAAATTCCATTAAGCTCATACACAAAATAAGTTAAGATTGTTATAAAGTTTAGAGTGTGGTAAGGGTATGTATTCTTCGGCGTGACTGGTCTTTTTCTCTTTTTCCAATATGCACTACGAGTCCTCCATCCTGTTTAGCTTAAGTGGAATTCAAGTTGAATGCATTTTGTGTGTTTTATTATCGCTTCAACATTTATTTGTTGCTGTTGCTTACTTTTACAATTTGTTTTTTGTGCTTGGTAAATGGTTAATAAATTATTAAAGCCTTATTCCTAGGGTCATGACTTACAATTTCTTAGTGCTAAAGGGCTAACTTGCGACGGACACGTAAATATTTAAACCTATTTATTAACAAATTGTATTCTTTGAGTGGCGTTTTATAGATTCTGATAAAATGAGTATATTCAAGTGAGTGGATAGGAGATTGTGGCATAGATAATGAAACCGATAATAGATGATAGATACACTATTATAAATTTAAAATTAAGAAGTTCAGTTCATGAAATTGTAAACGATATAATTAATTAATTAATTATAGTAATATACAGATTATCCCCTTAATGTTTTAATGCATTTCTTTATAGAGATATTTAAGGTATTTTTTAATAGAAATAAAATTACAGATTTAAAAATCAGAAGTTGGAAATATATCGGTAATCCTTTTAATGAGAGTCATCTATGGTTGCATCATTTTAGTATTTTCATTTAATGATAGATTTGTAAGAAAAACAATTTCCCATGGATTTCCTTATAGAGATGTCTAAGAAAGCTCCTTCGAAATTGTGTGAGTCCATTTGAATTTGAAGTGTTCATTTTGTCAGTTAGTTTATGGCACAATTTGTTTAGTGTTGGGCCAAGTATTTGGATTAGTGCAGGAATCCTAACTACGGCTCGTACTTATAAGCAAATATATATAGCTAAAGATATGGGTACAAGTGCTTGTACTATCACAAGTTTGAATTGATTGGTTGGTTGGTTGATTGATTGTTGTGTTGAATTCACAGGCTCGTCGTTGCCTGCAGCTTGAGGTAACGCGTCCCATTCTCCGCATCCGCCATCCGAGCTATGTGATCCGAGGCAGCGTAGCAGGTGGTTGCCGTTGGAGTGCCCGGCCTGCTGTTGCCGCTGCTGTTGTTATTGTTGATGTTGTTGTTGTTGATGTTGGTATGGTGCATGCTGCTGCTGTTGCTGCTGAGACTTGCATCGCCGCCCCTATTGACGGCAACATTCTGGCGTATGCGCGTGGCGCCCCAGATCAGCACAACCACCGAGGTGACCAGTATGCCCAGACCCAAGCCAGGCAGAAAGCTCTTATTGAGTGAATCAATCACATTGTAGGTGTGCAGCAGCCTCGGCGGCGCTTGTTGCTTTGGATGCAACTGCTGTTGGCTGCTGAACTGTCGCTTGTTCTGCTGATAATCCTCGCCAGCATCGTGCTCCGACTCCAGCTCATGCGGCGTGTAGTAAGGACGACGCTGAAATTGTCGCGGCACGGGCATCGCGCCAGGACTGCTCAGCTGCAGCTGCGTTATGTTCGAGCAGCCTATATTCAGATCAGCCTTGGGATTCTGCTCCTGCACCATGACCAAACAGAAACGATAGCTGTGGAGTGCACAAAGTCATAAATATCTCCTGGGTATATACATATGGTTACAGTACACACCTTTCACCTATGTCCAGTGAAGAGCTATCGGGCACTATGACACTCACAGTGTTCTGGCCGTTGACCACCTTGCTCTCGCAGTGGATCTGTAAGAGAAGCAAAAGAATTTTGTTAATGCTTGAACAAATCCAAGATCAGCATTTCCAGTGCTTCACTCACCGGTGAGTTGTCAATGAGTATTTCGTTGATGTTCTCCTCCTTGTAGACGAAAATGGCATCGCACATGTAATCCTTTTTGCTGAGATTAAGCAGCCAGGTCAGAATGAGGCCATAATCCGTTGAGTAGTGCAGCTCATGAAGAATAATCTGTGGCAAATATCAAATCAAATAAATATGGAATTGAATTTAGATTTTAGCTAGGAAAACGCACCTCCTCGGACAAGTCTTTGACATGGGATGCGGTCTGATTGGGTTTCGCCAGCGTTTCCAGGTGCTCCATTATATTTGCATTGTCCTTCTCCACATTGTCCATGTCGCAGGTGAGCGTCTCCACGGGCACCTGCAGCAGCGGGGCACCCTCGAGTCGTGGTGGCGTCACACAGGATGCGCTCAGGCTGGACGAGAGCTTGGAGACCTGCAGCCACTCGGCAAAGGGTTGAATGCTGCAGTCGCAGGACAGCGGATTATCCTGCATTTGCAGGCTCTGCAGCTCCTGCGCGCGATCCATGGCATTCCTGGCCACAATAGAGATATCATTCCCGGCGAGACGCAGTTCCCGCAACGAAGGCAGCGGCGCTATCAGATCCGAGGTTAGGGCACGCAGGAAGTTGTGCGTCAAATCGAGCACAGTGAGGCGGGTGAGATGCTGCAGCGAGGCACTGGAGATGGCCACAATGCCATTGTAGCTGAGATCGAGGCTGTCGAGGGCGCCCAAGCCATAGAAGGCATGATCCTGCAGCACATCGATCTGATTGTGACGCAGCGAGAGACTCACCAGCCGGGAGAAATTAGCCAATGCCTTGTTCTGTATGCTCTTGATCATATTCCGATTGAGATTAAGGCTCTCCAGATTCCTCAAGCCCGGCAGCGTCTGCTCACTGAGCGGCCCATTCAAATTGTTGGCGGTGAGATCCAGTTGCCGCAGGCTCAAGCACAGACTGAGCGCTTTCAGGCTCTGAGCATAGTCACCCAGTCGATTCCCGCCCAACTTGAGCACCTCCAGTTTGCGCAGGCTGCCAAAGGTGCGCTGCGATATGCTCGAGATCTGATTGCTGCTCAGCTCCAGGTACACCAGATTACTCAACGCCACAAAGTCTGAGGTGCCCAGCGCCTTGATCTTGTTGTTCGCCAAATCCAAACGCTCCAGCGAGCTCAGCGTGGACAGAGCATTCCAGGGCACACTCAGCAGCGCATTGCCAGGTAAACCCAGCGCCTGCAGCGGTCCCTTGATGCCCAGAAATGCGGACTTGTGGACGCGCTTAATCTCGCCCGAGGAGATGACCAGGCCATGCAGCGAGATGCCATCAAAAATCTTTGCATCGCTCAGAAAGGTGACATTCCGCAGCGAGCAGTCCAGCAATGAGATGGAATACGGAGAACTGCGCAACCTGTCAGCCAATAACTGTTGAAAATTAAAAAAAAAAAGATTAAATTAATTGACGATTAATTGATTGATTATTGAAAGTAATAAATGAGATAATAAAATGAGATTTGATTGAGTTTAAACTGCTGACAAAGAGTTAATCTTGGAAATACCTATTTGTTCTTCAGTATATGAGACAAGGATTCTATAGAAGCTATCCAAGCTGTCTGTCAGTAACTGTATAAAATACTAGACCAAATAAATTATTTTTAAGAAAAAAATTACTGATTGCTATTGAAATAATTCAATGAAATTCGTCTTAAATTATCTCAGAAGTAACTATATATCCAGTTGAATAATTGGATCTTAAAAGATTTAAATCAGCTTGTATCTCACGCCCAATTGTCAGACATATAATGACTATCTTATAGCTGAGAACCGAATTTCGTTAAGAGGGTCAAATTGTCCATTCATACATCTAAATCTAAAGCACGCTTCATTCATCGTAATCAATCTATATATAGTAGTAGTAGTCTATATTTGAGAATTATGAAACTTAAAAGAAGAATTTAAATTTCTAAAATATAAACCAATTTAAGCATTTAGGCTGGAAAACTTGTTGCCTCGTTTAACTGGCTTAAATATCGACACATCTCCTATAGCATGGGAAATAGGCTTCCTAAATCCTTAATCCTTAAATAACTATATCTAAACTAAGTCTTGCTCAGTTTCATGACAAACCTTTGAGGTACATTTACAGCTATGTCCCATTGCCAGAGCCTTTCCCAATACTCACCAAAAGACCGTGCAAATCGATGTTGCAACGTAGCGTGTGTGGCAGATCGCAGCCGCACTCGAGTTCCGCATTGCGAGTGCCCGAAATGTTGGGGCACTTCCACTCGAGCAGGCCATCCGTATCGATGGGCAGTGGCAAGGAGGAGACCTCCTCGGCCTTGCGCTTCTTGGGTGCGCTCTTGTTAAAGTATTTGCCATTGGACAACTTGGACTTGGGCTTGGACATGGGCGTAGCTGCATTGTAGGCGGGCACAGCAGCAGCTGATATAACATAGGCGCTAATTGTGGTTGCTGCCGTTGTTGTTGTGCTGCTCGTTGTGGTGCTCGTTGTGGTGCTCGCTGTGGTGCTCGCTGTGGTGCTCGCTGTGGTGTTCCTTGGGGTGGGGTCCTCGAGCAGATCCTTTAGCTGATTGGCCGCCACCAGTGAAAGAGCCAGCAGCAGGCAGCTGAAATGGAAAAATTACGTTCGACTCATGGAAACTTTTTTGACAAAAATAAAACGCTTAGTGAAAAACTTTTGTGTGAATTGCATTTGCATAAGGCATAAGTGAATTTGAATTGTGCGTTTTTTTAGGTCAAGCAGCGTTGACACTCTGACACACATGTATGTACATGTACATCGCCTCAGATTCAGATTCAGATACATAAACAACTAGAGATAGTGTAAGATGCATTCGCACTGATGTGCAAGACGACAATTTGCCAATTAAGCGCTTAACACAATCAACGACTTGCGATTTATAGTGAGAGATACTTTTGTATCTATTACTTGTGTAAAGAGCTAAAAAAAAAAAATGAAATAGACAAGTAGGTTATTAGTCGATTGCCAGAACAGATATTTCCCAATGTTTACAACATCTCTTCTCACCCAGGGCAAGAGCAACTGAAACCGAAAGCGAAAGCGACGCAATAACAAATGTTCTCCGACATCTTATTGTTATTATTGTTGTTGTTGCTAATTGAACCTGCGAGCATGCATGCCACTTATGTTTGTTCTTATTATGCCCTAGCAGAAAGTATTCACATTTTCTAAGAAATTTGGTGCATCCCGCATTTTTCTACAGTTTTTACTTATATCTTATGACTACACATAGAAGCTTTTCATTTTTGAGAAAGGTAACTTTAATATCATGCCAAATGGGTACAGGTTTAATACAGACACTGAAAACGAATCTATCGGATAAGGCTGGAATTCATAGTTAAATAACTGATCTTGATAAATATTTGTTTATATATTTAAATTCCATTTTTATTTAATTGTATGCATAGTCTATTTATAATGTATTTAAATGTGGAAATTCGTGGATACCTGCCAAGCTGTTCTACAGACATCATTTGAACCGATTTTGATTCTCACAGTTAATAGCAAAAATAAATATTAAATATATTTTGTATTTAAAAAGCTGTGTTTGCATTTTCAATAAACATTTAGCTCAATCGCAACAAGACGCATCGAAGTAACCACAAGGGTATTCAAGTTTTGGGATGCTGTAGATAATCATTATTATGCCGGAGCATACAGATATCGGATAAGTATGTGTATATCGTATGTATGTCAAATCGTCTGTGGCGTGACGAGCGATTGTCTAGCAAGCGAAGAGACAAGAAATTTGCGTGCGAGGCTTTAAAAACCCAGAATTCGGGAGCTACGCGTGTTTAGTCGTAGTTTGGCAGTTGCTGCGGAAGCGCTTTAGGATTAAAGTGGTCCAGGCAACCAATCAGCCATCCAGTCAGTCGGTCGGTCAGTCAGTCAATCAATAGTCCTGTCATATGCATCACGTACAACAAATGGCTGAGCAGTTGAGAGCATCGAGTGCGATTGTCCTGAGCCTGATCCTGCTGCTGTCGCTGTCGGAGACGCAGTCTAAGCTGCTGACACGCTGCCAGCTGGCCAAGGAGCTGTTGCGTCACGACTTTCCGCGCAGCTATCTATCCAATTGTAAGTAATTTAGATAGCTCTTGCCAGAATCTTAACGACTTAACGACTGCTCCCTCCCCCCCCCCCCACGCAGGGGTCTGTCTGGTGGAATCGGAGAGCGGACGCAGCACATCCAAGTCAATGCAGCTGCCCAATCAGAGCGTCAGCTACGGACTCTTTCAGGTATGTGCATCGATAATTAGCAAGCGTGTATTGTGCCATTCTTTACCTTATCAGACAATTAACAGATTAACAGTAAGAACTGGTGTCGCAAGGGTCGTCGCGGTGGCATATGCAACATAAAATGTGAAGGTACTCAACATATATTTCTGTGCAGCCAAATAAGTGATTAAAAGACATCTCTCCTCAGAGTTCCTGAACGATGAAATCTCTGATGACTCCCGCTGCGCCATGCAGATCTTCAATCGCCATGGCTTCCAGGCCTGGCCAGGATGGATGAGCAAATGTCGCGGGCGCACGCTGCCCGATGTGTCGCGCTGCTAACTTGGCTTACATAGCGCGGATGCTTTTGTGCTAGCTGTTTAGTCCTAGGCATATATGTTAGCTGTTAGTTGTAAGACTCGCTCGCATTATCAATTCAATAAATCTTACACATATGCATACACACACAAACATATATTGTTAATAAAATTTGTATTCGAGATTAACATTTTTCCAAGAATTTATTATCAGTTTGGCATTAAAAATGCATGCACAGATGTGATTGACCTGTTAAATGTCATTTATAACTAATTGCGCTGTTGCGAATTTGTTTAAGTGTATATAGGATTAATATATATTTTCGATTTCAGGTCAGTTTTCAAGTCGTCTAAATTGCCATCTTTCATAGAGTCTTTCTCTACAAAAAGATTTCTGTCGCATCAGTAATATCTTTAAGTAAATTCAACTAATTATCTCAAAGGAATGTGATATTTTTGAATCGCAACAAAAAACCAACATCAATTCTGCTTGCAACCGAGTATCTTGAAATCGAGAATGTTTACTTGTTTGCAAATATGCACCGATAACAAGCATGCAGATAAACTGATATATTTTACATGAATGTATGCAAAGGCAAATAAGATCAGTGAGTCTCTCGGTCTGGGCATGCCACGGAGAATGTTACGGCATAGCTTATCGCCAAATCAAATTACCAACAAAAAATGCAAAATATATAAAGTACAGCGATAGAGCGTAAATTATACTCTCCCAGTATAAATACCCATTTACGACGAGAGCAGAGCTTCATTATAGTCCAAGCGCTACGTAAGAACATTTAAACATTCGCGTTTTTTAGTATCAGTGTGGGGGCCAACAGTGCCGCACATGTGAAGCGCCAACGCCAGCTCACGCCAAAAATTTGAAAATAATTGACTACTTGAATAAAGCCGAAAAACACAACTCGAATACAAAAGAAGATACAGCTGCTGCTCAGACAATAGCACTCACACTCGCACTCAGACTCGCTTTCGTATTCGTATTCGTATTCGTATTCGTATTCCAAATCGTGTTGAAACTAGTTTTTATTGTCGAGTCGAGTCGCGTTCCGTCTGCTGTATTGCGTTCAGTTAATTAACAGAGGTAAGCATTGTAATTAATTTGTAATCCAGTCAAAACAGTGCTCAGCCACTCAAGCACTTTTTGGCCAAAAAATTGGTATGCAAACCGAATAATTGGGAAATGTGGTGAAATAATTGCAATTTTTTCAATTATTTCCTTATGAATATTAACCACATTAATATACAAATATACAAAAGCACTTGTGAGTGGACCGTCAACTCTGCTAGTTATAATAATGGTTTACATTTTAATATGTATTCTAGTAAATTACAGTATATAGTCATATATTCATATATTCTGTCGATATTACAACAAGTATTCATTTTTACTGATAATAAATTTCTATTTATGTGATCAGCAAAGCCTTAAATAATTGGTTTTTCCAGCAATTCTATTGCATATTTTTCTTATTACTTAATTTAAAGTTCAGTGTGCAAACAAAATATATATAATTTGACTCGACAAACGATTAATAAAATAGTCATAAATGATGGCAGACATTAGCTGCTATTTTTAGAACATAAGTCAAATTGTTGTGAATTAATAACAGTTTAAGCGTGTATTAATCAATCGGAATATAAACTTCCTTTGCCCACTTGGCTCCAACAAGATCTTTATATTCCTATTGTTGTCCAAGCGTGCTTCGCATACTTCCAAGTATAGTTCAACAACAAAATTCCTCTTGAAATCCAATTCTGACAGGTTTTTCCTTTCGTTGGTATTTTTGTTTACTTAGCAGCAGTTCTTAAGAGTTTCAGTGGAACTCCAAGACATATATTTGAGGATGGCTTAAACTGTGTTTATTATTTGCAGTCAAAGTGCTAATTAAGCAGCCACTTTAAAGATGTCAGTTAAAATTGACAGACTGTCAGCTGATTATGGCACGGTTCGAAACCGAAAAAAACGAACTTTGCATACGCTTTCATTTTATATATTTTTTATCAGAAAGAATCTGACTTTCTACAAGACATTTCAATATCAGAAGCTATTTTTGGTGTCTATAAAAATTTGACTTATCAGATGCTCAGATTAGATAGCTTGGAGATAGAAAGAAGAGCAAGAGATAAAAAGTATACATTTTTAACTAGGTGTGAATATTTGACATCCAAGCGACTCGAACACTTTTGCGACAGTGTATATGGATGCACCTAGCTACCCTTTTGAACCTGTTGTCTATTCGTGTGTAGACACAATGAATGCCCATTTTTAATTAGTCGCAGTCGGCGTGGTGCTTATCAACCAGCGATTCCTGGAACGAATGAATTTGATCAAATGCGTACATAATGCATATGTATATATTTAAATACGCTATTTAATCAAACGTTTTGACTCTTGTCAGAAATGTCGCGTGAGTTGAAAACCCCAAATGTTGGCATGTTGACTTTACTGCTGCCTCTCTTCCTGTTGATGAGCGGAGTACTTGTGGAGTCCAAGCAGTATCAGCGCTGCGAGCTGACCCGTGTGATGGTGGAGAACTATAGATTTCAAAAGACGCTAATGTCGAATTGTAAGTTTTACATGCATAAATGAAACTCTATCTAGTTGATAGCTAATTCGCCTACAATTTAGGGATCTGCCTGGTGGAGCATGAGAGTTCTTTGGATACCAACAAGGTGACAAGGAATGCGAACGATAGCAAGAACTATGGATTGTTCCAAATCAACAGCAAGGACTATTGTGCCGAGGGACGCAGGGGAGGAGTGTGCAATATGAAGTGTGAAGGTTGGTTTAGAAATTAAGCAATTTTATTCGATTTCCATTGATTTGCGATTATTTAGATCTGTCTAACGATGATATTTCGGATGATATTGAATGTGCAAAGGCAATACAACAACGCGATGGTTTCAAATATTGGAAGGGCTGGAATCGCTTTTGCCGCAATACTCAGAACCTGCCCAACTTGGATGTCAGCTGCAAACTCAGCACGCTAACGCCTCTTCGTAGTCCCCGTTTCAATTCCTTCTACTAGCAGGTGACCAGGAGTGGACGGTTTCCAAGCGAAATTACTTAAACTATAGCTTCTGAAAAGCAGTTTGGATACTACTTAATTGGCAATAATGAGAGCTGCTTATGGCCTCATTTCCGAAATTAGTTTAATTAGGAATTTCGATTTGTCATAAATTTAAAGAAACCACAAGAAAATTGCTATATATATATATATACACATATATAAATTAGTTGTGAATCAGCAACTGGTTTAAGTGACCAGGAAGAGTTTCTTGGTTGCGGCCAAATCAACTGTCCTAAATGCAAAGTGGCAAGAGCTAAAATCAGCCAACATTTTTGAAAAGCGTTTAAATGAAATCAACACAAACTGTTGCCAAAACAAATATCAATATTTAAACATGATTATGCATCTGATAAAAATGTCAAATTAAAATGAAATCATAAACAATTTATTCATATAAATACTCGAAAAGATTTTAAAATAAACAAAAATTAATGCAATATATATGCATATATGTATATATACGATATACAATATCATTATGAAATGTTTAATAATATTGCGATTGTAAATCAAAAATTTTAGTACGGATTACAATATATTATTATGATTTGTTTACCTTTAAGCAAACTTCATTACTGACAACATGTGTGACTAGAGGTAACTCGATTGGTTCCATGATAGAGCTATATGACATATTGATCCGATGATGATGATGATTTGACCAAATTCGAGGAACATAATAACGTAGCTATTTCGTGAGTTACCGTATCTTGGTAAATAAATAAAGAAATGTCGCATACAATATATGATCATATGAATATATGATATAGTGGTTCGATTAGGTTGGTCATCTGCAAAAAATAAGGATATATACCAAGCATAAAACATTACAACTGCAGGAATTTTGTTCATAAACAGACGACCCTGTGAACTGAGAGTCAAACGGATAGTAATACTGATCAAGAATATATCTACGGAGATGTCTTCTTTAATCCGTTACAAACTTCAGGAAAATTGTATAATACCCTCTCTAAATATTTCGTTGCATGATTTTAGGTGTGCAAATTTACTTTCAAATATTGTAACATATCCAAGGGCTGTTGAGCTAACCCAACCGCATTGAATGGTTCTGTGCTGGATATACTAAATACTACTATATATACTACTAATACTAGTACTATATATACTTCAAAAGTTTTTAATTGAAACAAAACTGGTGCAGTCTTCCTAAACGGAAGACTACTAATAATAGTTGGGTCTTGCTTTGTCACAAATATATCGGATCTCTTCGATATACCCATCAGGACAACTGGCTATGTCCACTTAAGCCTGTGGATGTAACACAGTGCTTCAAGCTTAGTGACGAAGAAGAGCGGAAGGAGTTGCAGTCCATGCGGTATCGGAATGAGTCAAACCTGTCTCATGTGGTTTGGTGGCATGGACTTCTCATCCCATCCCGTCCAAAAAGCTTCCTAAACTAACCTAGCCCAATTGCAACGTTCTTTGCTTGAGTTTAGAAAAAAAGGAAAAGTTCATAATGTTTTTGGAACGCCATACAAAATTTTATTTTAATTATTTCAAGAGGTAATTGCTGAAGCTTAAAATCTGTTCCTTCTATGCGTTCTGCTTCTGTGTCCGTTCCTGTTAATTCATCTGTATTTGGTTTATGATGGCCACACGTCCTCCTGCAGCAGCAGCAGCACGTTTGTCAAGAAGTATCCTCCGGCGAGAATTAAGATCGGCGGTCCTTGGCTGTGCCATTTTGGCTATTTGACTTATTAGAATCAGCAAAGACAGCTGGCAAATGGTCATCCTTCTCCTCCTCCTTCGCTGCATCGATTGAAGGGGCCGCTGTTGTTGCGTTTGCCGTCGCTGCTGTCGTGGTGCCACAGCGCATGGTACAACGTCACCGGCGACAACAGACGCAACAATAGCGGCCGCTACGAGCGGTACCAGAGCGGTGTTCAGCAACTTGCGCCAGCGGAGTTTGATGTTCTTATAAGGCAAGCGGCCACAATGGCACAGCCAAGGACCGCCGACCTTAATTCACAGCTCGATACCAGTTAATGTTACTGAATACCGTGTGGTGGAAACGTGCGTCGATTAAATAGCGATTTTGAATTTGCCAATTTCTTGAATACGGGAATTTACGCTGCTGTGCTAACAAATGGAACTTGAAAACAGAGTAAATAATGCAGTTTGCGAATATGTTTGATAGGTCGTGCACCTCAATACAATAGCCAAATTGAGTAGCCAAATGTATAGGAATCGATTGACGGTATAAAGACTTTATGTCGCAACATGCAACCTTTCAACGGATGCATGTAGATCGAATGAGTCTAAGCAGTATGTGATTGAAGGTAGCAGATGGGAACTACATACATATATGGATAATCATATGGATGCTAGTGATAGTGATGAAAATTTACTACTTTGCTAATTTTGTTGGTAAGTTTTAAATTCTTTTTCTTATTTCACGTATTACTGTGAACTCAATATTCAAATATTCAATATTCTAAATTCGGTCAGTCGGCCACGGCTATATTGACTCGGGTAGAGTTGCTAATCAAAAAATATGCATTGCAAACTTCAAAATCATATTAAAATACCCTTTATACAGGTATACAGGTATATCCAACCAATTTTCAAGCATAGTATAGATTGATAGATTTGGCAAGGGCATTAAATCTTCGGCATACAACTTATGGGAGTTGTTACGATTAAATGTATAATCAGGTGTTCTTTAAAATATGTTGAACCAGCTATGCATACATGCAAAATATACTTAGACTGTTGACATTGTTAGACAAATGTTCTATTTACCATTGTATTATTCATTGGAAGTATCATTGTTAAGGCGTTATATTTTTAATTCTGTTCTCAGAGCTTATTTTTAGAATTTATAATGTATTAGGAAGAAGAATGTAATGTAGACGAAGAAAGACAGATGCGGGAACGGAGCTGGGCAGAGACACCAGGACTCCGACAAGCCAGAAGTCTCAAAAGCGATTTAAGCAAATGATATCCATGGGGAAGAACAGCCTCAGAATACTCACCGGTCTATTGACAGGACACTGTAGACTGGGGCACAATAGACCTTATAGTTCGCAGTGTTAGCTTTTTCCCCCAATTATAATAATAATGTATTGTTCTGCTGCAATTTTAATTTTAATTAAAAATAAAATACTTGCAATTATTTTATTTGCAGGAACATAACTTTTTATTTGATGAAAACAGCAGAAATTATTTTGCTTATGCACAGGTTTTGTCACACGGCAATATTAAAATTACTTACGTAGGTTTTAATTTTGTTATCTTTTATAAATAAATTAATTGATGATTAAAACGAACTTTGACTTTTCGAAAGCAAAAAGATAAGCGTGCGGTTCGACTTTCAAATGACAACTACTTTGCTTCCACGCTAAAAGTGCTCCTAAATCCAAAGCGAAACAGATCGAAAAGAAAGATTTTATTGCTCGATCTCCTTTTTAAACTATCTTACACTAGATTTCATCAAATTTCATAGAATACCTATTTTATTCTAATGATTAACTAATTTATGAAATGAAAATACGGTTTCTAAGAGTAGATTGTAATGGTAAAATACAAAATATACATTTAAAGTTGATGGCAGCTCCAAACTTTTCAAGTACTTTTCAACTGAGGAATTTTGAGGAAAAACTTTTTTCTTTGTATGTATTTTTATTTTTCACGGATGATAAGTTGTTTGTAAAGTCGATCAAGACTATAAATATGAAAGAAACCGTTCAAATTGAACTATGCAATTTGATGATCAAAATATTGTAGCATATTTGACGGCAGTTAAGCTAACCCAAAATTATAGTTAAGCTGTGCTGTAATTCGAAATTATAAACATATTTAAATGAAAATTACAAGCGGACAACTAAATGCGGATAACTTGATTAAAATATCAACATTTGAATATAAATATTTTAAAATAATCATAGATACGAAAATATTTATGAATACATGCATATGCCTCCATAAAATGCATATTCATAATTGAGAATGTCAAATTTAAACACTTTCTTAACTGAAAACGCCCTCGAATTGTGTTCAATTTCTTGCTTTGTCACATATTTATGCTCTCTTATGGGAGCAGTAACTCTAGCTAGCTCCGGCACCACGCCTACGCCTAACCAGAAAGTAAAGCAACAACAACAACAACAACAACTGCAACAAAATATTCACCACGTGGGCGTCTTTGCTCGTTGCTGAACGTCTGAACGCCTCGGCAAATGGAGTTTGTAGTCGTAACTCTGGCGACATCAGGCTTGGGCATCTGCACTTCCTAGACGCCTCATGCTGCCTGTTGCAACTGCAAGGGCGTTGGGCAACCTACGGCTTTTTTGTTGCTGGCCTAATGAAATTCAGTTTGCTGTAGGTAAGAAAATGCTCTCTGTATGGGCAGAACCAAAGCATTGCAAGGTTCTGTGGATGTACTACTGAAAGATACTTTTCAGTTGCAAGATACTCCAAAGTACTTTAAGTCACTTTTACGAGCGTTCACTTTGTAATTGATAGGCTGTGGCTAGCTGTGCTGTGTGCTGTGTGCTTGGGTAATGTAAAACCAACCAAAAGCAATTCTCGCACAATTCCCGGTAATGTCTACACATAATATCATTTGCATTTCCGTTCAACAAAAGAGGCATTTCCGTTTTTAGATGCCCCACACAGACAAACAGACAGCAGCCAAAACAAAAAACAAAAGGCGAAACAATGAAAATCGGTTCATTCTACAAAGCGCCGTAGGGCTTCAGGGAAGCGTGCAAGTGCCAGCAACAATAGCAACAGCAATAGCAACAACAACAACAACAATAACAATAATAAGAATAACTATAATGTACAATCTACGGCAACAGGTGAAGCTACAAATGAAACTCAAAAATCAGAGCGTAACTACAAATTACAATGCGCAATGGCCAAACGTAGGCAGAGCTGTTGCTGCTGCTGCTGTTGTTCCATTAGAATGCGTTTTGCATATGTACGTGGTCAAAATAAATCACAGACAATAGCAACAACAACAACAACAACAGCAGCAACGTGTTGATATTGCTGCGTAGTTGATCAAAAGGCACAACAGCAACATCCTCTCTGGCAGCAAACATTTCAAATGCAGCTTTGCTGCCGTCTCCTGCTCCGCCCTTTTTTGGTCGTCACGCTAACTGGCCATAACAGCCAACAGCCAACAACAGCCAACAACAACAGCATACACAACATGGCCAAAACGTAATGTTCGAAACGTTTCAGTGCGTTTAATTTCCGCTGCTGTTGGTCAGCTTGCTGTGGTCGTCGTCGTCACTGTCGCTGGTTAGCTAATTATGCATAAAATGCATTGACAACAACAATTTGATTTTGGCCTACACAAAAATCATAAAGCTAACCTTAGACTAGACCTAGCCCCAGTGCCGGCACTCACGTTGTTGATCTCTGCCTTTTGATCCTGCCTGCCTGCCTGCCTGCTTGCCTGCCTGCTGACTCAGCACCAATCAGGCATGTGCTAATCGCATATCCATTTGCCATAGGCGTCTAGACGGCATTGGGACCCAACTTGTTAGCCTTACCAGTTCGGTTTTTAGCACTCGCTTGCTAATCAAGCCAAAAAGTAACACAAACACCAACACAGCAAGTCAGCCGCAAGAGATCCGCAAAAAAAGCCAATCCGTTGCCAGTTCTACATTAACATTCTTCTGCGCAACAAGCATCTCCCACACACTAAATATGGCAGCGATATTATCAAAATCTCTACGCATTTTGAATACTCTTTTCTAGCACACAAGTTCGAATACTTCCGACTATTTTTTTATACTCCAAAAGATATGTGTTGAAATCATTATTTTTTCTTATTATCCATTCAACTTTTTAGAAGAATTTTCATTTTTAATTTACGCTTTAATTTTTTTGATTTTTTTTTAAACCATAATAAAATAATGTGGGACTTTTGATAGTTCACATTAAATAAATAAATTATTGTTAATAAACAATATTAAATTTTAAGCTTAATTTAAATTTTACATTTAAGTCAAACCCTGTCAAAGCCAATTTAATTTTGTGTGTGTCGAATAATATATTTCAGTTAAGGTTCTTAACAAGACTACACAAAAACAATAAAAAATATTTCAGTTAATATAAAAACTTAAAAATAACTGCATACAAATAATAAAACAAACAATAAACATAGCAGTTGCTGTTGTGACATTTGGCCTATAGACAACAATGCTCTCAAAAGTGTTAACTAATCACTAACTGTATATTGGCAACTTGCTATAGTCAAACTACCCGTTCCAAGCATAGAGCATACGCAGAGCTCTGTTTGTGTAGGCGCAATCATAGCGCCGCTTTTAGCAGCAGAGTGAAACCCATCCACAAAGACCTGGCTGGCACCACAGCTCCAGTGCTGCCCGCAGTCAGAGCCCAAAAGATGAATCCACACATCTTGGATGAAATTAAGGCACGTCAACGGAAATACACCTCATTTTTTTTTTTCTTCTTTTTTTTGGCGAGCGCGCACAGCCAAATGACTCAAAATGTGTTGTTGGTAACGGCATTGCAGCGCTTTCTGTGGAAGAAGACGAGGCTGATGCTGCAGCTATTGTTGTTGTTGTTGTTGGTTGCAAACACGCTGTTGAGGTTGCTGTTGCTGCTGAGGTTGATGCGGTGCTGTTGATGCTGGCGATGTGCAGATACAGCCTCAGATACGTATGATAATGATGTTGAAATGCTGAATGGCAGAGCTGTGTGTGTGTGTGTGTGTGTGAGTGTGTGTGTGTTCGACACCACACAACGCGCGCAGCTGACTTTGAGGCAACATTTCAGATGGCTATCATTAAGAAAACTGATTTAGAATTGGGCCCAGACCGGTGTGGCCATTGTAAATGGTATACGAGTTCAATTCGCTTGGATAATGAGGCAACTGTGATCTTAAATATATGATGATTATATATATAATGATTATATATATATCTGTATATGAAATGGCAACCTGTTGGCAGTGCAATAAGTAGCAACAAAGGCATTGGCCGCATGCTGCGTTTCGACGGGCGGCCAAAAATCATAAAATATTAAAGAAAAAAAACGGTGGCGATAATCGCTGCATCTTTGGCCTGTCTCCAGCTGTTTAGCCAGGCCAAAAGTGTGCGAATTCGCAAACGGATTTTCACATAATTTAATGCCAAATCAGCACGCAAGTAAAACACACACTCACACACGGCCATAACAATACACATTTATATTTTTTTGGTTTTTTATTTACTTTTTTTTCAACATATTTGCGCTCCCAAAATGGCCAAAAACACGCGATAAGCCACCGAACAATTAAAAGCGCGTTTTTTGTTAGCTCGCCTTCTTTGGTGTGGCAATAAGCCAAAGTCGAAATAAATTGAAAGCACACTACTTGCATTGCAGCGAACTATGCACACCCTTTCAATAGTTCTTTACTGCTCAAAATATTTGCAAATATTTCTCAACATTTCTTTTTAAAGTTATTTGCTTAATTTCAAATCAAAATAAAGAGAAAAAATAATTGAAATAGTCTTAGTTAAACTTATTTCAATATTTGAAAATAATGTGTAAAATATTTCCGAAATTTATTTTGCACACAGAAATCATTCAAAATTTGGTTAGAGTATGCGCTTACACAGTTTATATTAACTATAAACGGCAGTTGCGAGCACTTTTTACTTGTCACTTGCAACAAATTGTTGCAGCTGCTGCGCATTTTAACCCAACGACAGAAGTCAACTTCGCTTACCAGTGGTTTTGTTGCACATTACCTAAATACATTTTGCTAACCGTACAAAAACTGAGCTGCAGCAGGCAAATCATTAGGCAACATGTTGCTAATGTTGACAGCAACATGTTGCTGCAAATTGAAAAGGCCAAAGGCTAAATTGGACAATTCAGTTTGCATTTTTTTTTTGTTGCGGTCTGTGCCATTTTTGGTTCAGTCAAAACTCAATATCAACCTGCTGCTGCGCCTGTTGCCAATGTTGTTATTGTCGTTGACGTTGTAAGTGCTGTTGTTGTGGTTATTGTTGTTGTTGCTACTGCTGCTGCTGGTGCATTGTTATCGCTTGACTAAACTTTTAAGTTGTGTGCCGAAATCAGCCACGAAATACGCTCGAAAGCGCAACGAAATAAATATGCCTCAGGCGATGCAACACCTGTGCGAACATCTATAGAAACACCTGACATTTTTACCCACAATTTACTTTTAGTATTTTAATATAAATAATATTCGGCATCCATCACAAATCTAACACAATTTTCGTAATTTCCACAACAGCAAATTAGCTGGTGGCTCTATTTAGATGCGCGCCACTGTATGTTGCTGAAATTCGTATGCATAATTCAGTTGCGAGTACTGTGATGCGTTTCTCTATTATGTTTTGCGCATGTGTGGCAAATGAAATTGCTGCATAGCGCGTGAAGAAATAGTAAAAGTTGCGGCTAAGCCAAAGCCAGCCAGAGGTCAAAATGTCACGCATTACAAACACAAACACAAGCACACAAAAGGAAAAATAGAGAGAAAAGGAGAGAGATAGAGAGAGAGAGAGAGAGAGGGGGAGACAATCTGTGTTTGTGTTTAAGTAGCTGCAACCACACAACGAACGTGCAGCAAACAAAAGGCACCGCAGCAACAGCTGCTTTGAATGTGAGCTTGCTGCGAACGGGCAGGAAACCGTCAAGGGATTTGATTGTGCCCCCTGTCCTTACAGACGGCCTTTCCTGTGAATGATTGAAAGAAAAGTGCGCTCAGCAATCGCAGACGCAATGTGTGGCTGCGTATTAAGACGGAAACGGATGTTGTCCTTGTAAAACAAACAAAGACACACACACAACCAGTCAGCCTTTCTCAGGGAACGCTTCAATTACACACACACAGGGCTCAAGATCAACAAAGCGCAGATCCCTCACAAACAGTAGCTAAACAGGCAAACCACCAAATGAACTTGTGGCAATTGCTTGGTTTTTATTCTTTTGGCATTAAGCAAGTGTCAAAATACCAATTACGCAAAACAGCTAAGAAATGTGTCAGAAGTTAACCCTATTAAAAAACACGCAAAATTGGGAACAACGCTTGAAATGGTTGTGCCAAAGACAAAGCGAAACACTCACGCAACAAGCTTGAGCAGTTCTAGGCAATTGGCTCGCGTGGGCATCGGCTATAAGGCTATAAGGAGTACTCTGCACCACTAACGAGTGCAGTTTTTAATTAGTTGAACGTCCACGTTAACATCATCGCAATTGGCCCACAGGCAACTTAAATGAGCTGTGAGTATCCTACGGACTGTGGCCATAAATTTAACGCCAAATTACTTTTAGTTGTAGCTGCCAATGCCGCAGGCTGCATTCATATGCAAATGCCCATACGAAACAACCAACTGAAACGCATTTAAGCCAAAAAATGCTGCAGCATTGTAGCAACAGCGAATGAAGTTAAAAGGAAAAAATACAACCAATTTAATTTAAATAAAATTCAGTTTGGCCAAGGCCCAAACGCAGGTAAGCGACCTAAGCTGGGCCTCTCTGCCTGGGCCTTACTACTGTTATTGTGGTTGTTATTGTAGCTGTTGCTTGAGCGGAAACGGGGCAGGTTCTAAAATCCATAAAATGAGTGATTTGGGCGCGTTGCCGCTGCAGACAAATCCCGGCTTAAAGTCATTTTAAAAACGGTTTGTTTACCTTTCGGGATTAAGCAACTGCTGTTGTATTTACTTCGATTGTCGAGATGTTGTATTGTGTTTATCTCATTTTGTGTATTTTAAATAATTCATTTTTGGATTTGAGCATTGGTTTGGATGGCATTATTTGGTTGCCAATTCAAAGAGGCCTAACAAAAGCAGCAGCCAACAAAAAAAACTCAACTTTCAATTGCTGTCACTTATTAGGCATTTTGAATTGTTCAAGTGCCGCGGTTTCTTCATATGCATACATACATATCAATGTGTGTATGTATGTGTGTGTTCAATTAAAAAGTAATTTGGCTAACAACAAATTGCTTGAAATCCAAAAACAGCTAGCAACAGCAAACACAAATGAGAAACCAAGAAGACGCCCACACATTTCCGTTCCTCAACCCACTCTAGAAATAATGTTTACCAATTTTGTTGTTGTGCTTTTGTTGCTTTTGTTGTCGTTGTTGTTGTTGTTGTTGCTTAGCGCATTTTAATACACAGATGAAAACAAGTTTGTAAACTAATTTGCAGCCGCTTGACAATATTACCTGTAATTTAAAACTAGAAACAAATAAACAGACGGACCTACTAATACAAATATCAACACAAACACAGATTGAGATACAGCTAACACACACAGATATAGATCAATGTATAGACTGTGCACAGTGGAACTGTAAACAAAACATTTGTAAAAGTCAGATATATCTGTAAGTTCAATTAACTAGTGATTTTTCAAACTGACAGAACAAAACAACATTTAAAAAGAACTTGAATTAAATAAAATACAAAATAATATTTGATTATTTTAAATTAAAATTTCAAATAATATTTGATTATTTTAAATTCAAATTAAAAATAATATTTGATTATTTTAAATTAAAATTAAAATTAATATATGTATATTTTAAATTAAAATTAAAAATAAGAAATTGATAAAAATATATTATTAATATACAATTTTACCAATCAACAGATAAACAATTTATTTAATCCATAAAATGTTTGATTTTCAACAGATCAAAATAAATGTAATCTGTACAAATATTTTGTAACTTGTTTCATTATTCAGTCCACTGTCTTCGAATTGACCGCAAGCCACATGACAAAGTCACTCGGCCCAGGGATCGAGAAGAGCAGCTTACTGATTGAAAACCAACCCAAGTTCACAGCCCACGCATCGCCCGCGACGATGGCGCCGCCAACGCACGTGCATAATGTTATATCGACTGTTAATTGCGACATTTCGAAAGTTAACACAAGATCGAAACATACTTGAAGTTTACATACATATACCCATCTACCCGGCCAAAAAAAGTGTATTTTTAATTTGGGCTCTGTCAGCATGAATGAAATTTAAGTGCACGTATAAAAATGCTGAAGAAACCAACTTGATATGAGCATTTCGTATGCATTTTAAAATCAATTTGCCTCTAAACGATGTAGGCGTGGCCATGCCACATGTGTCCAGTTCAACAAATTAAGAGACCTAAGATAAAGTTGCTCTCCGGAAAAAGATTTGAAACGGACCAAATTAAAATTATTGTATGAGTCGAACGACTCTGCATGAAGCTGCTTTACAATGCGGCTAACATGTCATACCACACACACACACACACATATATATATATACAGATATAGAGTCATAGCCCACACGTAGCGACATCAGTCTGTGAAAAGCACCGAAAAACCCACACACAAAATGCCAGCCGTTTAACTTGTATGTCAAGAAATTGTAGATGCTGTTCGCTGTTGTTGTTGTGTTTTTGTTGTTTGTTGTTTGTTGCTTGTCTGTCTATGTACGAGTATTGGATGCTGCGGAGGAGTATGCTAAGTGAATGGCTCTAGCCTGTAGCATTCGGTGCTCTCTGCTGGCACTGCAAGAAATGCTTTTTCATTAGCCAAGTAAATGCCAAACTAAATTATTTTCATGTGTGCTAAAATAAGTTGCGGCTTAGTTGTTCTTAATGTGCACATTTCGCAGTAATTTATTTATTTGATTGCCTGCCTGCCAGCCGCAATGGCGACACACTTATCAATATCGCAAGTGGGCAGAATTTTTTCTTTTTTGCTGCTGCTGCTGAGCTCCCATTGCCAAATTTGGCAACTTGTTGTGGAGCAGCACTGACAACAGCAACAATAACTGCGACAAGTAGCACACAGTTGTTGTACTTCTTGTGAAGACTTTCCAGCTGCTGCTGCTGCAAATGACGGCTTATAAATGACGCCCACAGCTGGCCAAACAAAAGACTTAGGCAACGAACTTGCTGCCAGTTGTCAGAGCTCAGAGCTCAGAGCTCTCCACAAAAGAACAACAGCTACGGCCAGGCAAACCAAGCGGCTAATGAGCACATGTAAAACAGTAAAAAAATTATATAAACATTAATTATGTACATTTTTTCATTTTTTCATCCCCACCCCCTCGTTCTCTCGCTCTCTCTCTCTCTTTCTCTCTTTCTTTATTTGTTATCCAAAAAAGGAAACGTTGTAGGCGTTGGGAATGATATGAAAATAAAAACTTTGTTTATATGTCGGGGGGCATGCTGTGAAAATTATGAACGATGTATATGAAATTAGAAAACATAGTGGAGAGGCTTGGAAGCAAAGCAAGAGCGAAGCGTTGAAAGAAAGAAAAGAAAAGACAACAACGACAAAGCGCTAATTGCGCTTAAACTGAATAACTGCCGCACAGTCTATATAAATGTGTGTGTGTGTTTGTGTACGTATGAATGAGCTGCGTAGGTTGAACAAACTTCTTGTCTGGGCCCGCTTGGAGTCGTCCAAGCTGTCAACAACAACAATAACAAACAACGGCAGCAGCAGCAATCACATCACATTTAACTCTTTTTCGTCTAGGTTTTCATTTTCTTCAATATACACACACACACTCACTCATAATTGTTGAAAAGTTTAACGCATTTTGGATTTTAAATGACAGCAGGGAGTCGCAATAATTGCCGCACAACGGAAGTGCGGCTGTCTAACGAAGTTAGCAGCGTTTAATGAGCTCAACCAGTATCAAGAGACCCAGCGACATAATGACGTAACGCACTTTTAGATTTTACATACTTATTGTTTATAAAAAATAATAATGATAAACTATATGAAAAGTTAGAGTGTGTGTGTCAAATACATAAGCCAAAACTGAATTATAATTTTAATTATCTTTATTCAATTTAATTTCATTAATGTAGTTTAATAACGTTTGGCTAAGCGAGACAGAAATGATCAAAGCGATATAAATAGAAGCTTTGACTTTAAAGAAGAAAAAATTGCACACTCTGAGAATAAATTTGGGCACAGTAGCATTTATTTAAATGAGACAACTTGCTAAAGACCAGGCTTAAATTATATATTATAAATATATATATAATACAAGACAACACTCTAAAGATTTCTAGACAGTGCTCTTTGTAAAAATTCAAATAGCGAAATATTGAAAGAATTATGTAATCTATATGCGAGCCCTAAGCGAACTCTAATACGAATTCACCAATTATAAAGGCCTCTTTCAGTCGGTGGCTAACTGCTTATTAGCTCAAAATTCGAAGCCTTAAGGCTTAATCGAATAACGCATCATTAAGGAATTATTTGCAATTAAGAACATTTTTCACATACAGATGTCGTTTTGATATGACCAAAGAGCTACCAACGTGGCTAACGATCAGTCTTAGTCTTAGCCTTACAGATCAACTTGATATGTGCGATCTGAGTCTACATGGCTACATTTGGCATGCAGATCAGGTGGGCGTTGTCTGATATGATTGTCCCATTGTATACATATCATATGCATAAATAAGTAATATAACCAACAACAATGTTGCTGAAACGCTTCAATTTTATGGGCAACGTTTCTCAGATACTTGGCAGTTTTAAGTACCACAACAAGAAAAATAATAACAAAACTTAACCGGTTCAAAAAACACATAAATAATAATAAAATAAATGTGTTTAGCCATCAAATTAGTTCATTGGCGTTAGAGGAAGACTCACCTTAGTTTGGGCCACATTCTGTTGTTGGTAGGTTGGGCGCGTATTGTAGAAATACTATTTATATTTGTTTGGATGACTGTCTGTTTATTTGCGCTCTGTTTCAAGTTCGAATTATCAGCGTGCGAAAATTAAACAGCAGAATATGTACGACGATAACTCGAGCGATTTATCAGTCAGCTCGAGCGACGTTTCAAGATTGTTGCAAAGACAATAAGCGGCATTAACTTGGCCGAATGTGTGTATGCGTTTTTTTTTTATGTCTACCTGAGCTGGAGTTGAGAAACGGTTTCTGCTCCAGAACGTAAGTAAGCGCTTATTTAAAATGCGATAAAGATCTTTACGGTGCACTGCCACACGGCCGGGGTCTAGTTGGTAAAAACAACAATAGCAGTGCGCTCTCAGTTGACACCGCTGGTGACGGAGTTGCAGATGGACATGACACACCAGCACACACAGCGCATTTCATTCATAAAGAGAAAAAACGTTGAATACAACACAAGTACAATGATCAAATACGAATATCAGCAGCAGCAGCAGCAACAACAACACAATACAATGAGCCGGAAACGGATGCGACGTCGCTGTTGATGTTTGTTGTGCCTTTGTGTGTCTATCTGCCTGCCTGCAGGATGCTTAAGGGATGGCTTCGTTCAGTTAACACAAACACACACATACACACACATAAACACGCTCGCGCATACACTACTAACGTCAATTGCCGACGGCTCGCACAGAATTGTTAAAATTTATATTAACATTCGCATTTGCATTCAAATTGCATTACACGTTTTTTTTTTTTGTTATTTATTTATTTATGATGGGCTCTTGCATTTGAAACGAATGACTGCAGCAACGAACTTTGCACACATTTATTTACATATAACACACAACTGTTGCAGACGGCACACAGCAAAAGAACAAACGTGAGAGAGCGAGAGAGACAGAGAGAACAGCAGACAGAGAGATCGCTGAGCTAAACAGCTGGCAGCAACTGAACGCGCCGACGACAAAAACTCGACTGAGACGAAAAACGCACACTGAAAACCTACGCTCAGGTAAAAAGAAACGAACTCGCGCCCCGAGCCACAAATGAATCGTGCATTTTCATTCACAAATACTGGTCTCGGCTACGCTGACTCAGGCGACTTTACAATGACCAACGGCTATGTGGGCAGCAGAGACAACAACAACAATAGCAACAACAACAGCAGCAACAGCAACAGCAGTCCAACCGTCAGGCATCGAATTGTACATTTCAGTGCAGACAATTCCACAAGCGTTGCAAAGATTGCGATTGCATGCCAGCCATATTTGGCCAGCCAGCAAGCCAGCCAGCAAGCCAGCCAGCCAGCTAACCCAAATTCACATTGAAAACTAAGGCCAAGATCGTCTGGGCAAGAATCGCTCGCTGCTGTGTGCACAATAAATATAAAAAATAAATCACAGCCACAGGAGGAAAAAGTTCTCACACTCGGCAACGACGACGGGTGTTGCATGTTGACCGGTGGCTATTTGATTTTCACATATGATCTGTGCCGCAAAACAATTTTCTTCTTGTTGTTTTTTCTTTTTCTTTTTTTTCCGTTTATTCTATCAACTAACTAGACTGGGAGTAGCGCACATGCACAAATATAGAGAGATTGGAAAACGGGTTGCGACTGCAACGGCTGTTAGCGCAATGATTAGTACGCCGTGCGTATTGTATTCCATGGAAACAGACGCGTATTTAACTGCATTAAATTGCGTTATTGTCCAGCGTCTCGCTCTTGATGGGCACTAACGAGGGCGGTATGTTCAGCGTCTTGCCCGGACAGGCAGCCTCATATTGATGCTTCAAGCTCTCCATCTCATAAATGCACGTGGACAGAGCTGTGCGCAATTCGCACAGCAACACCATATCCGAACGCAGCTCATTGAAGGATGTGCATATGTCCTCCGTGGGCGGTGGACCGGGATCTGCAAGCAGACAATTATTGTAATAGTTGCCAAATTGAATTTGGAACTTGAATTACTTACCAACTTTGAACTCCTGTATGGCCTGCTCGAGCGCTTTCACCTTGCGCTGTCCTATATTCGCCGGCAATTTCATCTTTTGGGAGCGCAACGAGACGCCAGAGCCGCGCAGATCAGCAAACTTGATGCCGCTGCTGCCAATTTCTATGGCATTCACCACAGAGTCCACCTTTGAGGGTCGCGGCTGATGATGCACCTTCTTCTTGTGCAGTTTCTTCTCGTATTTCCGTGTGCTCGGCGTACTGGCGGCGTGTTCGTTTTGCTGATCCGCCTGCGAGATTAGTTTTTGAAGATCTTGTGTTTTGCGTTCGCGCTCCTTTTTGCGCGCCTCGATTTTCTTCATCTCATTGATCAGCATTTGCTCCTCCTCCACCTGAGGGAGAGTGCGCTTCAAGAGCTTCTCCAGCTGCTCCTTGCGGCGGCGCTCGTGTTCGACGTCGTAGGCAAACGTTTTCTTTTCGCTGGACTGATTCTGATTCTGATTCTTGGCCTTGGACAGCAGTGCAATCACTTCGTAATAACGCTCCTTAAGCTCCTCCATGGTTTTGATGCCATGCTGCTGACGATTCCAGCGATCCGCCATCACAATGAAGCGCAGGTCAAAACTGTATGCGAATAATGAAGAGTTTCTTTGTTAAAATGCCCTACTGCAAGATATCCTGTACCAGGAATACATTAACATTTGCCAAAAATCAACAAATTTTTTCAAATTATAAGCCGGTACAGGGTATATTTAGTAACATGTTAGTATTGCCCACTGCTTACCGCCTGGCCAGGTCAAACAGATGATCCGTTTGCACCTTGCTCCAGTTCTGTATGTTGTTGCGCAGGTGTGCATTGTATTCGGTCATTGTGTAGCTTGGTATTTCCAGCTGCTTATTGAATTTGGCAAATGGATAGTCCGTTGAATCGTCCGTTACGCGTTTCCAGTGATGGAAGACGGCGGCATCGTTGCGAGCCGGATTAGAAAACGGTGCCCATTCCCATTTCCGCACTTTTTTCATGCCCAGCCGTGCCTTGTTCTGTTTGTAGCCTGCGCCAATGCCCAATGCGGTATCTGTAGGCAGCAGCGGCGGTGCATCTTTCTTGTCCGTGTAGAGCAGTGCAAAAACCTCGCGGTGCATGCCCTCTGGACGCCGTGAGGCATGTTTGGTGCTGCAATCAAATTATGCTTCAAAGAGTAACCAAAAATTTTGAGTTGCACCGGCTTCGCTTACCGTTCGAAATTGCGTTTTTTTGTGGCGAGAAATGAGTCCCTGGTGATCTCGGGCGTATTGGCACGGTCAATGTCCAAAATATCACGCACATCTGCCGACATATTGTTTAAATTTTACAATCAAACAAAATTTTTCCTAAATTCACTTTTATTGTGTACGGTTTGCTTGCAGTGTTGGGTAATGTTTTCCAATGTCGTATCGATAACTCTGCTAAGTCAAAGAGCTGACTCTGTTAAGGGGAGAGAGTCGGCTCTGTTAAGTTAGCAGCGAGTAGTTCTCAAAACGTGCCCGCATTTCGCAATGTTGTTTTTCTGTCCGTCGTGCGGCAACATATTAATTATTGAAGAGGACACTTCCAGCCACAGATTCACGTGCCACACGTGCCCATTCGTATCGAAGATCAAGCGCAAGATATCGTCGAAAACCTTTCCGCGACTCAAGGTATGTGCTATAAAAAACAGAAAGTGATGCAATTCCTGTGGATCTTTTACTCATTTTGTTTTCATCGACATCCTCAGGAGGTGGATCACGTTTTGGGCGGTGTTGCTGCTTGGGAGAACGTGGACTCGACGGACGCCGAGTGTCCGACGTGCTCGCACAAACGCGCATATTTCATGCAGATCCAAACACGCTCAGCGGATGAGCCGATGACCACATTCTACAAGTGCTGCAATCACCAATGCGGACACACTTGGCGCGATTAGTCAAATGCGCCATTTACCAACACTGCTACTGAGACGCACCAAGTCCAGCTGCAGCAATATGAAAAGCCAGAAGGAGCAGTCGCATTCCACGCCAGTGTGTGCTGTGGATGCGCTAAACGCTCTCAAACTGGCCGAGCAATGCCTGCAGCTGGGCAAGGTGATTGCCCTGCCCACAGATACGGTGTATGGTTTAGCCTGCGATGCCAACAACGAGGAGGCCATACAGCGTCTTTACGAGATCAAAGGACGTGACGCGCACAAACCCGTAGCGATCTGTGTGAACACCATTGCTGCACTGCGTCGCTATGGTCAGGCCAGCCACTTGAGTGACGAGCTGCTAACTCGCTTGCTTCCGGGGCCACTGACCATTGTGATCGAGCGTACGCCACAGCTAAGCAATCGCTTTCTAAATCCCAGCACCAGCCGCATTGGCATTCGCATACCCGACTTTAAATTCATGCGCGATCTGTGCGGCACGTGGCATGAGCAGCCACTGGCGCTGACCAGCGCCAATCGCTCGAGTGCGCCGAGCAGCCTGCACATCAGCGAATTCCACGCGCTCTGGCCACAATTGGGCGCCGTCTTCGATGCCGGCCGCATTGGCTTAAGCGAAGAACGGCGTCTTGCCTCCACGGTCATCGATCTGGTCACTCCCGGTTGCTATGACATTGTGCGCGCTGGCGTCGCACTCAAACAGACGCTAGCGGTGCTGCATGAATTCGGTTATGTTTCCAAATCCCAGTTGGGGCCCATTTAGTTTTACAGTGATTATTAATCTGAACTTTTAATAATCTAAGAATAATGCGGAGTCTTATTTTTCTAAACAAAAATAAAAATTTATTGATTCCATTTTAAATTAAAAAATTTCTTTTGATTAATGTAATTGTTCTCAACGAATATACACAAACGATTTAAGCAAGAAAATATGAAGCTATTCGCAAATAAGGGGAAATTAACTCAAAATTTATTATACAGTTTACCTCCTTTACTATAATTTTTCTGTATCCTATATATATCAGACTCGGGTACTTTTGGCGCCATTAAAAATATTCATAAAATTGGCAGCCAATTCCAATCTTTCAACTTTATTTTATTTTTACGGTAAATTTCTAATTTTGAACATGACTTTTGCTTGATGGGAAGGTACAGACGAACCCATGAACACAATATAGATAATTAAAAAATAGATATATATATATATATATACATATATATGTACAAACAGTGAGATGACTACTGCAATGGGGAATCAAACAACCGCATTTGGGACTCAGTCTTTAGGCTAGTTGTAGTAACTGCTCTTTGCCACCTGGACGGGTCGATGTCGTCGTGGCAGCTCATTTTTAAGCAGTCTCCAACGCTCGGGTGGCCAAACAATAGCGACTGCGCGAGCCGACATCAGACCTAGGGCCACAGGGCCGAAAGTGTTGCTGTCCAAGGAGTGTCCCGTATGGTCTCCCTCCACCCAACAGTGGCCGTCGGGGACGCGGACAATCTCGTGCTTGTAGCCGAGCGTGGAGACTACGTCGCCCTGCATGCCAACTACCCGCTTAATGATCTTCTGCGCTGGATCTTTGGGCGAGGTTAACGATATGATATCACCCCGTTCCACGGCGCTGCTGTGTATCCCCCAACGCAACAGGAACACATAGTCCCGCTCGTCTGCAATTGGATTCAAAGCGGGTTGCATCGAAGTACCTGCAGAGCATAAACTTACTTAATACAGCACACTATTCCAAAAGGTTGTGGAAGTATAGCTACCATCAACTCTGGCCACATAGCCGACGCAGTCGAGAAACGTGATGCCCAGTGGCAAACCGTAGAGCAAGGATTTACCAAAGCGACGAAATGCCATGACGGCATGGCTTAGTGTCTATTTGCTGGCAATGCTTGAGTTCCTTTCCCTTATCGAATTAGTTACAAATAATTCACCACTGCTAGCACAATTGGTTGCATACATACATATGAAATCGGATTTTGTTGAGCTTTTGGAATTAATACATAACAAATAACAGATACGTACTTAGACAGCTGTTCTCCTACAATTTTGACATTCACACAAAAGCGATGCCGTTCACATGTAACAATACCAAAAAATAAAATAAAAAATAGGGTGTCGTATACAAACGTTTAATTAAAGGTAAAATTGAGTAATTACAAATCAAATTCCAGCTATTGTACTATGGTTACAGGTGTTTTTGATTTCATTATTTACTGGAACTGGAATGTGATCGTGTCCATGGTGCTTTCAGCAGCCGTCAAGTTCGCTTGGAATGGGTATATCGTTTTGGATTGCAAACTGCAGCAGTGCCTTGTATTTGTGCTTCCAGTTGCCCACGTCCAGGCGTATTTGTTCGTTATCCTCGTGCATCTGCTCCAGCTCTGTCCATTCATACGATTTTTTCGTCTCCAGTTCGTCTTTCTGTTCAATGCGCTTGATCCGACAACTGGCTGCATAGCCACGATTTTTGAGCGTTCGACGCCTCTGCTTCATTCGCACAATCTCGTCCCGGTTTAGTCCACGCATCTTCAGCGTTCGATTCAGATCCCGCACGGAAATTGTAACGAGCTCATCGTCCGTAATATCTGGAATCGGACATGGCGAAAGTGGGGCCTAACATAAAAAAACAATAGAAATGTTGCAAATAGCTCGTATATATGCAATTTGTATTTGTTCCTACCAGAGAAGACTTTCTCTCACGCTTGGAGTCCATAGCTAATTACATAAAGGGTTTGAACTGTTCACAAAATAGTCTTAAAATAACAAATTCACAATTTGTATATATTTTTGCGTGATACCATTAGCAGTGAAAACAAGTACTTAAAAACAGTGTGGCCAACAGCAGCAAACAAAAAATTACATAAAGTAAAGCAAATAAATACTAAAGTCGGAAATCTCCTTAAAGATTTAAAAATACCGCGTTCGGTCACGCTGATAACAATTGCTGCAAAGGATAAGCGGAACGGAAGAAGAAGTCAACGGCAGCAGATGCCAGTTTACAATCCATTTTCTTTTGCTGCCGTTGCTGACTAAATTGAATTTCACTATGAATACGCCAGTAATTTACAATAATGTGCCGACACCGGGCTGCATTCAGACGCCGCTTTCGGTCGCTACACCCGATGGCGGCTTGCTCTACACCGGCTTCAAATGTATCAATTATATATCGGCACCGCCCGCCAACGAACAGGAAGCGGCCGAAGTGAAAACCATGTCGACTCGCATAACAATCAGTGCACTCGATGTTAGCCCACTGTGGGCCAAGACCGATGCGTCATCGAGCAGACACTTTGCCATCGTCGCCGAGGATCTGAGCGTTCAGGTTTGGGACTGTGCCTTGGGCGAGGCGATCATCGGCCATAAAGCGCATCAGCATCAGCACGAGGCGCGCGATGTGCGCATATATCCACTGATAAATGTGCTCATGGGCTACGTAGCCAATGGCAACATACTGTCCATAGATGCCAGCGATTTGGTCATCTACTGCGTCGCCTCCAACAGCTACTGTAGGCGCCCCACATTCTTATCGCCTCGGAACCATCAGCTCATCGTGCTCCGGTGCTCGCCCTTCGATGAGCATCTGTTCGCGCTGGGCACAGTGACGGGTGCCGTTTTGATTTGTGATCTGCGCAAGATGTGCATTGTGCACAAGTTGAATGCACATGGCCAGAACGTGCGCATTTCCGGCCTAGCCTGGCGCGAGATGTCTTTCAGCAGCGAGGATGCAGATAAAGCAGCCAAGCCTGTAGCTGAACAGTGGCGTCGCAGTCCAGCTGATGCACCCTCAACCGCTGAAGCTCCAGTGAAAGCTAAAGTTGCTGAGTCAGATGATCCCTTTGATATCTATAACTTTGATCATCTGGAGTCGGAGTTCGGTGCGCCTGCGAACGTGCGTCCACGTCTGATCAGCAAATCGTCAGATGACTGCGGTGATTTTGTGGGCCTGGAAAGACCCACTAACAGTGTGGCTATTGACTATGTGGAGGCCTGCGAGCGCATGAAGGCTGAACTAATGGCTCCTCCTGATATTCCGCAAGTAGAAGTCACCCTGCAGGACTGCCAGCAAACGGGCACACATGCTCCACGCAGCGACAGCAGCAACAAGTCGGAGAAGGGTAGCGGCACCCTCGTCAGCGGCTCTAGCGAGGGCAGTCTGGAGGTCATACAGTTTAGCTACTCCAGTGATGATGCCGTCCTTGTGGATGGCGAGCCGCCAAAACCCAAGCGTGAGGTTCTCCATCACATCTATCACCAGGCCGAGGTGCATGATGCACCCGAATCGCCAAAGCAACAGACTCAGAACAGGCCCAATCCTAAGCCGGGCGCCAAGCTGACCAAAGCAGCCAGCATGGATGCGCTCAGTTTGATTTCCACTGAGACGCGCGGAAGACCCGACATTCTATTGGTGTCCATTAATGACAACGATGTCATCACGGTCTGGAATTCGCTAACGGGCGAACACTGCGCCAAGAACTACAGCAAATTTAATGTAACAGGTAAGTGAAATCACAGGTAGAGTAATTAACACATGCTTAAGGACATTATCAATTATAGGCAAATCGAGAGAAGTGCATTGGCTAAATGATCAGACCATTGTCTCTCAAACTCGCCAACAGTTGTTCTTCTGGTCATTTGAATACGATTCGAAATCGCATCGTTATAAAATTCAAAAGGATCAGCTGCACAAGAGTGCGAGTGAGGACATTGCCACGTGCGCAGTCAAATGCGACGATCAGCCACAAATATGGCTGACCATGCGGAATCGCCATGTGGGAATCCTGAATCCGCTAAGCGGCCGACTAAGTGCCAGCTATGGTTGTCTGGCATTTGGTGTGCGGGCAATTGCCGAATGCCCGGATGATATGAATAAGTGAGTAAATAAAATAATATGTTAACATATATAATTGATTGAGTGACCGAATGACTGACTGACTGGTTGACTCACTGATTGACTTAAAAACATTCTAATTGACTTAATGAATTTAGCTAATTTTGCCAGTTTTCAATATAATTAATTAATCCATTCCCGCAGAATCGCATTGGGCTGCTCGGACAAACGTCTGGCGCTGTTCGACATATCGAAACTGTCGTCCCGCTGCATACCCATTGAGAGCATTCATGTGGGTAGCGTCATCTACTCGCTGGCCTGGAGTCCGGACTGTCTGCAGCTCGCATATGGCACCTACGACGGCATTGTATGTTTTAACTAAGATTTTATTGTGAGAAACGAATCCAATGAATTACAAGCATATTTATTTGTGCAGGTGGGTATTCTGGATGTGGATCGCATGCGGGTGAAGACAACGTTTCGTCCGGTGTACAAAAAGGAGATCTACTCGCTGATGTGGCAGGCGGACTACATCTTCTGCATTGTGAATCGTGTGCTGGCCATCTATGACTGCAAGCAGCCCCAGAAAGGCAAGTTGCACCAACACTCACAGGTGTTGTCTTGTGTTATAGGTCTGATTTTGGGCATTGCGCTGACCATAGGTGACCTTGGTCTGTGCGTCGTGCGTTTGACGCTTGCGTAAATCGGCCAGGTGTATGGTCTCGCGATGATAATCCCATGCATTCCACGTCACGTTAATCCAATTGGACGGTGAGAGATCGTTGGTAACCACCATCTCGGTCTGTCCATTAAAGTCCTTTGTCTTTGGCGGCTCCACGGGCACCGGTTGTAATTCCTTTTCAATCAGCGCATCATCCAGTTTGAAAAGTAACGCCAGGTTGGCGCTGTTGAAGATGGCCTGCCTCAGCGCGCTGATGAAACGCTCGAACCACAGCTCGCCAATGCGCGCATATGTCTCGTCCTGGAAGCCAAACTTAATGTCCAGATTCATGCACAGTTTGCGCTGCACTTTTGCCGGCAGCAGCAGTCCGTTCGTCACGGCCAGCGTCAAGCCGCAGAATTCTTTGATGTCCGCTTTGGCCAGACTGCAGAAATTGCCATCAGTTTGGAATTGCTGGAGGGCGTCCATTCGCTCAAAGAAGCTGCACTCGAACCAATCCTTTCGACGCTTAGCCAAATCTTGTATTTGCGTAATGGTATCCTTAGCTCGATGCGTCATCTCCCTTGTGACCTGCTGTTCCAACTGCTCGCGCAGCTTATTCAATTCGACAATGTGATTGAAGTAGTGATTCAGATTGCTCCACACCTTGGAGAGGTAAACAAAGTGCGGCTGCGGGAGGCGGACACAAAAGTTACATTATTTCAGTTTTGCCCATTTCTCGAGTACTTACAAAGACCAATTCCGACTGGATGGAGGTGCGCATGCTCAGCGTATCGTTAATCTTGGCCACAACGCACTCATAGCGACCCGTCTCCACGCTAACCAGATATGCCGTGTGCTCATAGCTGCGCTTCAGTGCGTTCAGGCAGCGCTGCAACATGTAGAATGTGACTGTAAATTGATTGATGCGATGCAGCTGCTCCAGCGGCACGCGATACAGTAGCTGTGTCTCCTTGCAATTGAATTGCAACTGATCGCTAACTGCCGTATGGCATCTGTCGCACAAGTTCTTCAGCTGTTCCAATGCCGCATCAAAGCCGGCGTTTGTGTTGCTCTGGGCCATTTTCAGATCACCAATCACTGTGGGCAGTTTTATAGGGTATATATAACAATAAGGACAGGAGTAATTGTCAGCTCACCATAGCGAACATTCTCGCGATCGCCGTCGGGTCCGTCGTTGTTGTAGATGACAATGCCCGCCACAGTGTCCGCCAGTCGCTGCAGATACTCCTGTCGATGGTATTTCTTCTTGAGCACATAGTTCTGCAGATCACTGCGCCCGATGACGCTGTTCAAAGCCATGGCGGTCAGCTTGAGCAGCACATGATTCCGGGGACAGCCCAAATGATTGGTGGCCACAATGAAGACCTGCATTTTGGCAAACAGCTGATCCAGCTGCAGCTTACTGCAGCTCTCCGGATACTGTAGAATGTCAGCGATGAGCAGCTTGAGCTCTTGCTGGAACTGCTGCTCGTACTGTTCGCGCACATAGCTCAGCTGTATGCCGTGGCCCATCTTTATGATCCACGACATGCGCATGTTGGCCATCGTGGTGTCCGCGTTGTCCAAATACCCGCTCACAATGTTATCGATAAATGCTGCAATGTTGCACGCACTCGTCTTATTCAGATCTGTCTGCAGCAGTCCGTGTCGCATGTCCCGCACCAGCAGATGCACCACAAACGTCATAAACTTCACATCCTCGTCAATGTCGCGTTCTTTCAGCTGCGCCAGAATGCGCTGGGTAATCTCCTCTAGAAACTTGTGCGACATGTTGCTCCCTCGGTATTTGACTATCCGTTTAGTGTTTAATTTGTATGCCTCTTACAGTAAAACATAAATCGAACGGAATTTGAATTGTTTAGTGTGTTGGTTATTTGAAATGACAAGTTGCCCCTGGTAACAAAATGTAAGAAATTGGTTAACTGCTCGAAGAGGAGATATCCTATATATATTATTCCGTTTGTTCCGTAAGTTGAAAATTTATATATATATATTCTTGGTTTAGCCCTAGCCAAAAATGTAGTTTTGGGCAATTGCTTATTCATCCCTTTAATCTCTCCCGTTTTCTTCTGCACATTTCAGATGCCCAACTTCTGCGGTACATCGAACGTCCCAGTTATCTAAATGTGCGTGGAAACTTCCTCTTTGTCGGTACGGAGGATGGCATCCTGCAGCTGTACGAGCGCACCGATAGCAAGGTGTTGGGTTTTACAAGCCTAAAACAGACGGCGCTGCTATCGCGTTATGTCACAGACATTGCATTCAGTCCGGTGGACACCCAACAGTTCGCAGTTGTGGGCCATGACAAGCTGCTGCACGTGTTCGATTTTCAGCCGCAGCAGCGTGGCTGGACCAAGAAGCTTACGTTCACGGCCAGCGATCCGAAGGCATCGATAACTTCGGTGAAGTGGAGCACTTTGCACAGTCATCTGCTGCTCAGCTTTCACATCGAGGGCAAGGTGTGCCTGTGGCGCACCGACCGGCCGGAGCAACCGTCACTGACCATAACCTATCACTGCCCCATGTGGTGCGGCATGTTTCTGCCCTCCGATGAGAGGTTTGTTATGTGCAGCGGCAAAACACTATCCCTCGAAATGATTAGCATCAAGAACGCGTTGGCGCGTAACGAACAGAATATATGCTCCAAAATGGACGCGCTGCTTAAGGTCAAATGGGCCAGTAAGTCTCTCACGCAGCCCATTGTGCCTGTGCTAAACGCCGCACAAAAGAAGCGGCAACGTCGCGACAAACGCAAGGCAAACCAAGCAGCTGCTGCTGCTGAGGCAGCTGCTGTTGCCACGGAGCAGGCAGCAGGTCTCAGTGAGCAGCCAGCTGAGCCGATGGGGCAGCAGCCAGCTATTGAGTCCATGCTGAGCGCGCTCAGCCTGGAGACCAAGGGCACCAATACCAATTCAGCGGTGGAGTGCAGCAAGTGCAAGGAACTGAAGTCGCAGCCGAAGATCGACAAGTTTTTGGCTGTAAGTCGGAAACTGCTTAGCTCTTCCTGCTCAAGTTGCTTATATTATGATACTCTTCCTTACAGCATAGCCGCACTTGTTTGTGCCTAACTCAAAAGGAGCTCAACAAAAGCGCGTTGGAGAAGTTGGCCATTGTGCTCACAGAGGATGCGGCTAAAATAGATAAGGCCGTGCTTATGTCCAAGCTATTTAGCACCAAAGTTATGGCCAAGGACTTGATTGCCACCGAGCGTAGGTTTTGTGAAATACCAATTAGATAAACAGTTTTTAAGCACCAATCTATTTTTTTAGTTACCAATCTCAAGCATTCCAATAACAAGGACATTGCGCCCCTCTGCCTGGCTGTATCCACTTTTAAGGTGCGCGACGAACTGCAGCAGCACATTGACAACAAAACACTCAACGAGTGGCATGTATCTGTGGCGCCCTCAGTGTCCTTTGTGTGAGTAGAGTTTAATCCATGTCCAAGAACATTAGCTAACTTTACTCCTTCTGTGTAGCTTCTGGCAGAAGTGCTGCAAGGCGTACGCCCAGCAAATGGAAGATCAAGGATATATTTTGCATGCAGCAACCTATTTGACGGCCATTGATATGCAGACCGAGGCCATCGATTTGTTGTTGAAACATGAGTACTTCAGGGAGGCTTTGGCGAATGCACGTATTCATTTGCCCGCTACGGATCCCGTGATTAAAACCATTATCAACAATTGGCTGGAACAGCTCGAAAAAACGGGAAACTTTGCAGCTGCAGCCTTAATGTAAATTTGCTTACAATGAATGAAAAAACCAATTTAATTCAAATCTCTTAATGCTTTGCAGTTGTGTGCTGGACAATGAGATGTTGCGTGGTTATACGTATCTCCGCAAATTTCGCAACTGCACTCCGGAAATTGCAGATCTCATGGAGCAGATCAAGCGCATAGGACAGCTGGGACCACTGTTTGATGACGGTTGCCAGGACACAGCCGAAGCAGTGGAGAATGACTGCGAAAAGGACGCTGAGAAGGCGGCCTAAAAAACACTCACAACTGCCAAAATACTCATGTCTGCTTAGACATAGATTAAGTTGGATGAAATCAACGCAAAAAATACACATGAATCAAATGAGCTTCTCGTACGAATGTAGCAACCCCCAACAGGCAGCTTCCTAACATTAAAAACGAGTTATAATTTATTTTCCATTTGATTTACACAAAAAAAAAACACATTAAGCAAATTATCACATCAAAAATATGTCATTTAAAGAAACATACAATAGAACAAAAGCTTAAGTGACTATCGAAGTGAATAATGCTGAGGAGAACTTTTCATCAATTATGATTTCCAATCGCTTGTAAGCCGTTTGACTTTCGGAAAGAAAACGTTACATGAATTTATACAATGTCCAAGGCACATTTAGCTAGTAGAAATCAAACACAATGAAGAATACACATACATATAAATTAAATGAAAAGAAATACGATTTGTTGTTGTTGTTTTTGTTTTTAATTAGAACATCTTGAACCCTAACCAAAAGTTTGAAGCCAACGCGGCCCATTTGTTGTCCACCAGCGCTAAACAAATGCGATCCCGTTAGCCAGAGGCGAAAGACAGAGACGCCGCACAGCACAAAAACAGCTTAACGAGTATTGTTTTGGTTTTGTCAGACAATCAAATTATGCAAATGCAGCGCGGCCGGCCTCTCCGACAATCAACGTCAGCCAGAAATTAAGTTTATTTAATTGCTTGAACTAAGGTTCGCAGCGGCAGCAACGTCGAGGCAGCTGAGGCAGCAACGCGCAGTCGCAGCAGGGCCAATGCGAGTGAACTTGCTGCGCAACGAGACGCAGACAAAGTAAAACAAAGACTGCATTGGTCGAGCAAGCTAGGCAAGCAGATACCCTGTACTCAAGTAGATCATAGGCCCTCATATATGATGGCTATGACTGCTTTTGTTTTTCTCAAATAAACCTTGATGAATTTTCTAATGCTTATCAGTAACACATATTTCTAACGAATAGAAAAACGAAATCTTACAAATTATAGCTTTTATAGGAATCAGAAACAGATTTTCTAGGGTTTTTAGAAGAGCTCTAGGTTTATAATATTAAAAGATCCTCGACAAACGTAAAACAACTGAGCATGCATTAGTCCAGAGTGCTCGACTAAAAAAATATCCTTCCAGACGACAAACACATTCCAAATGAAAATTGATCATCAGTTTTCCCATTTATTCATTTATTTACTCAATATTACTTTTAAAATTGCTAAATTCTTAACGAAGAACACAAATTGAATTTTCGTTACCTAATTTCTAATTATTTGCAAGTGTCAAAACATCTCATTTTTATTTGTATTCCGTTGCAGTTACCTATTTTTCTTTATTACAACCACTCGTTAACCAAATTTTAATGAGTACAAATATTTATTTCAATAAGCAACGGCTGACGTCGACGTCGCGACGTCGTCGCTGCGTCGCAGCACAGCTGAGAGTCGGCCACAATCAGAGCCAGAGGCAGAGCCAAACGGGCAAAGCCGAAGCACTTTTCAGTTGTTGGGCAGCCGCTGAGCTCAGCTGACGCGTTAAGAGCTACAAAAGTATTTTCGGAGTAGCGTTCGTTTGCCAGAGTCATTTGATTTTCACTTTTAACTGTTTGGAAGCGCGCGCGCGTTGCTTTAACCGTTACCATTAGCCGTGCACGTTACGGTTTCCCTGCGAGAGTGTGCGTTTGTGTGAGTGTGTGTGTGTGTGTGCGTATTTGTACAACACCTATCTGCATTATCAACGCTACGCATGTTAATGCTGTTCTCACGTCTCTCATCCACTCGCAGACTTGACCCAGACCGTTGTGCAATTAAGCCGCAATTCAATTATAATTATGCTGAACTGCATTTCGCTTTTGCTCAAGTGAATAGAATGGAATGGAATAGAAGGGGAAGAGGAAGAATTACGTATTTAAATCACAGCAAAAGTGTTGAAGCAAGTGCGCGATTTTGTTCTTTGTTTGTTTTTATCTGCAGCTGCAGCTGCAACTGCAACGCTTTTCCGCTGCCAATTTCCTGGCACACATATGTCACATATTGATGGCGGTTTTTTTGCCAGCACGCATTTGCATATGACAGCAGCAGCGGCAACAACAACAACAGCAATAGCAAAAGCGGCGACAACGACGACGACGACAACTTCTCCCATCTGCGTGACTCAACGCTGAACAATTTTTTGTGTGTCGCTGTTTTTTTGTTGTTGTTGTTGTTGTTGTTGCTTTTTGCGTAGTTGTACCCGCAGCGTTGCTGATGGGAGTGGATCTGAGGCTGAGGCCTGTGGCGCATGTGAAATCATTTCTTGCTTCAGCGATAATTTCTACAATTCGAGTTTCTGTTTCTCCCTCATATTTGTATTTCTTTAGCGGTTGTAATTTACGACGGATTAATGCTAACATCGCGTTGCACTAAAGTGAAAGGTAATCCCATCAAAAAGCGAACTAAATTCATACAACATCAAATCGAAATCAACAATACTCATCACACACGCACACACACACACACACACACACACACACACACACGCTCACACTCAAATATTTAGTGCATTTGAAACGCATTTTAACGGCAACGCACTCACAATTGAATTCCTTTTCCTTTCTATGCTTTCGACATGTTAGCCATTAAGATTTGCATAATAGTTAAACATCTGCTTGCATTGCATTGTTGTTTATTCATGCATATGCACCGATCATGCCATTTCTTATTGTTATTGTTATTGCTATTTGTACCATTATGAATGCTTTATTTATTTGTTATTGTGAGTGCTATTGAACTCTCCGTCAAGCAACTGCAACTTTTAACATTTATATGTGTATAACAATCTCCACGCCCGTCATACATAATAATAATAAAATTAAATAGTTAATTCCATAAACACAAGCGCAGCGCGGCAGAGACAGAGACAGAGATGTCGAATAATATACAATGCAAATTGTTGTTGTTTCGAAATATGTTGAGCCCGGTTTTTCACAGCAAATTAAGCGGAATCTACATAATTTTGTAATCCACAAGCAACGTCGACTAGTGTTACAGATACCTCGTAAGCATAATACACATAAAAGTTAAGCTGCTGAAAGCCGCAGCAAAGGCGTGGCAGTCAAGGGCGCGATTTTGAGTTATATTATAGCTTACATACTCAGTCAGTTGCAAAGGGGTCATTACGACTGGATTGCAATGTTGGGCAGGTTTTTGAAATGCTTTCTAATCCAAATACAATTGACCAGAATGTGCCAACAATTATATATATAAATATATATATATATTGAACTATTGTGTCCGAGCCGGATACTTACTTAGTATAGCTGCCATATAAGTACAAATGATCGATCAATTAAAGCGCCATAAATGATAAGCATTATACCATTATTATATGCATTCATTTGTTGAATATATGTTCATGTGATATTTATAATTCCTGCACAAATGACGTGATTGACGCATCAGTAAGAATTCCATTTCACACTTAGCTTATGGATGCTTTCATCTAACTAATAAATAAACAGCCTGAAATCTCTGTTAAATACTAAGTCTATTTGATATTTTTAAGAGAACAATTTCATTTTATATCATTTTTGTACAATATTTAATTTTATTGCCAATTGGTATGCCTAGAACCTATAGCTATGAGCTATTGATTTAAACATAACGATGACTTCGACATTCTAGTCAGTGGAATCTCAATGAATGTCATCAGTCAACAAACAATAATAAATTGATTATTGAACTCAAGTTCAGTATTTAATAAATATTTTATGAAATATTAACTTATTTATTGTATTATTTATTTATTAGTAAATATTTATTAAAAGTATATTTTATTTCTAACTTTACGAAATTAGCGACTTACCATTGCAACAAATCGTAAGCAATAAATTTTTAAGGCATTTTAACTGGATAATGGCGTCCAGTTAATGTTCGATTTTGTATCTCGATGTTATTCACTTAACACATTTACAAGTAATGCGCAAAGCTAACAAAGATAACAACTTGAGATCTGGTGCTAATAATAGACATATTGCGAGTAACTCGCCGTTTAAACCCGTTTCAACGGCTGCCAAAATCTATAAAAACCGGACAAGTGGCGAATTGCTCGCAATATTTGCATAGCCAGCCAGAACTAACGAGAGGGGAGGCGGTGCACAAATGAGAAACGATTGCAATTCACTGGCTGGCCAAAGAAAGCTGTGGCACAGGAAAATTGAAAAAGCGGCATACAACGCCAGCGGAATCTCAATGGGGCATAGGGGCGGTGACCTGGCCACATTTAGGCGTGCGCATATCCGGCCAATAACATTATGGCTTTTGGCTTACGACTTATGGCAATGGCAGAACGCACCCAGCTGGAGTCGCCCACGCGGGGAGCACGCACCTTCAAGCTCAGGTTGATGATAATGATGAAGATCGCTTATGGCGCACCTGTCGACGGCATTGACTGAGGCTCCAGTTCTGATGAAGAGACGCAGTCGCTTCACTATTATACAAAGATTACCAAACGACTGACTAACGTTGGCTAACTGACGTTGGCGTTCGCTTATATGATTGACAGCTTAAGTCTGTGTGTGTGTGTTTGTGTGTGTGTGTCTGTCTGAGCGCTTGGCTATAATTGATGAAATTATTTACCTTTCGCACACGACTTCGTGATATAAGTAGCAAATTGTTTGCTTACGAGCAGAAGCTGGTTAGTTGGTTGCAAGCGGAGGCAGAACAAAAGACTTAGGCAACGAACTAGCTAGCTGACGCCGAGATAAATTGCACAATTTAACAATTTATCATTGTTAAGGTATTAAATATTTGTAATGTCATTTGAATTTTTGGAAATATTTCAATTTACTGTATTTCGAATTTGGATCTAGATTTTTCGATAACCTAATTAGTTCAAGCCATCATCTAAAGCTATTCTAAACTGTAAAATATAAACTTATTTAAAAGTTGAAATTTTTTAGAAATGAAAATTAATCAGAATTTTAATTCTAAATGCTGTTGGTATTGGATACATTTGTTAATATAATAATAAAATAAAATGTTATTTGTATAAATTTGAAAATCAAAGCAAATAAATAAAGTTCGAATCGAGTGATCAGTGTGATCGAAAAGTGAAAATCTCTCTCCCGCAGCTGGTCAATAGCACAATCTCTGCCTCTGCCTCTGCCTCTGATACTGCCACTCTGTCTCTCAGCAAATACCGTTAGCTGGCCGCGAAACTAGTTCTTTGCCTAAGTCTTTTGTTAAGATGGCTTTTGGGCACTCAGACTTACACACTCACACACTTACACTCTCACACATTTTAACACACATTCACATTCACACTCATCGGCTTAGCTATAGCATCTTCATTTCCATTTCAGGGGCAACGGCAAATAAAGCAAACCAAACCATGACAAGAATCAATTAGGCCGCTTAACGCTTTCGCATTCGAGCGCCTCGAAATTCATTGAAACATTGAAGCATTTGAAGCATCACAGAACTAACTAGAACTAGAACTAGCTTGTCATCGCCTCGCACCACTTACCCGCTCCAGCTGCAAGCCAAGGCCGGCTGGCCAAAAAGAACATAAAGCAAAAAAAAACTTCAACCAAACGGCAGCTTTAACGCTTATATTTCTTTTCGTTCAAAACACCAACAACAACAACAACATCGCAATAATGAATTATCAGAAGGCCAGTGAAACGCATTCGCCGTCCTCGTTCAAGAAGCCGAAACGGCCAACGGGCAACGGGAACGGGAACAGCATACAAAACTTTTGGAACGAACGCATCATGGAGCGCTTCATAAAGGCGAATCTATTCATTATTTGCTGTGTGGCGGCGGGCCTCTTGCTGGTATGTAAACCCATATCGTGATATATATATATAGTCGTGTACCCCATCATTATAATTCTGCTGTTGTGTGTACCGTTATGATAACACCCCGGCCACTTTTTGCGCCACTTAAGTGAAAATGAAATGAAATGAAATCGTTTTGCACAAAAACATAAAAATTTCAACTTTATGTGTTGCTTTTGCTCTTGACAGACTGTCTGCCACACGAAACAGCAGCAGCAACAAGCGCTCATTAATTGATTGATGGATGATTGCGGAGCTAAAGTGTCTCCGCTTTTGTACACAGCTTCTGCTCCATCTTCAACATCAACATTAGCTCCACTTCCAACTGCATCTTCAACGGTTGCAGCAACAACAGTTTCAGTTTCGATTTTCATTTTCTTTGATTTCTGCTTTCGCTTTCTATGGACTGTTTGAGACTTTGTCAATTAACACTGCAAAGATGCCATTTGCGACAGCACAAATTATATGCCAACATTCTTAATCAGTATTATTAACTATTATTGGTTTGACTAATATATCTCATCTATATATCCCATGGCTCACTTCAAAATTGAGTTCTTGCTTAGACAACTTTTATGTTTACTTAAAATCATCTAAATAGGAACAATCTAGATAGAATATATGTGATCAAATATATTCATTCAGAATTATTCATATTTTCAACTTTGTGATAGAACCAGTTTAACTTCATATCACCATAAGATAAGTGGTTTTCGAAACAGTATTTGTTAATAACAAAATTTCTTGTCTGCATAACTTTTAGTGCTTATTAAGATATCTCATCAATGATTAATGATTAATGATTAATGTCTTTTGATTTTTTTTTGGGCTCAATTTTCTCGCCTGGTGCACATAGATAGTGTATTTGGGCGCTTTCTCGTGTGAGGTGTCTTGGTTGCTGGAGGCGCACGGAGAGCTGCCCTTTGCTGCCTATACGCTGTGCACTCTCTACTTTGTGATGTTTGTTGCCAGCACCATCTTAATCCATGGCCTGGTCAGTGGTCTGTGCTGGCCACTGTTTGCCTGGTCGGCTGTTATAGGACTGCTGTCCATACCAGAACTGGTGCTAGTAATGCTCATGACCACACAGCACTGGGTAAGTACTCACACAGCTGCCGGGGTAATGCTTTCGCTAATCTTTATGGCCTTTGAAGGGTCTGCAATCGGTGCATGGATTGACGGAGCTGACATCCTACTTGATACGACTGATTATTAACTGCATGGCGTTGATCTGTGTCATACCCACGGGCATCAAGTGGCGTCGCGAGAGGCAGGTGCTTAATCAACTGCAGGGATTGGCCACGCGACTCTCGCTGCAAACTCCCGCCCCCAGTGTGCCCATGACGAAAGCAGATTCCCGTCGCTCCAGCCAGCGGCTAAATGGCTTCGAGAATGCCGGCTATCAGTTGTGCGACGAGACAAAGATGCCCATGGGCAATGGACTCAATAATGCGAGCGGCCAATTGTTTGGCTCACAGAATGAGTTCAATGCCAGCATGTTTGCTCCGGCACTGGCGCAACAGTTCAGCTCAGTTGCTACGGGTCAGCGTTCGAGTGGTCATCGCGCCCAGTCACTGATGGATCTGCGCTGTACGCTGCCGGGCATGTATAATCCCAGGCATGTGTTGGACACGGAGGACAAGAATGCCAAGTATTTCAACATCACCATCGATGATCTGAAGAACAATCTGCAGGATTCGCATAGGCCGTCGCCGCCATCGCTAATCGGCAGCACCAGCAACGATCCCATCTACTGCTCCATTGAGCCCAAGCAGCTAACTCCACCACCCGCCCAGCTGCGTCACTATCAACAGCAGCATCAGCAGCATCAACAGCATGCGCAACGTGGACCCAAGCAGGCGCCACCGCAGAAACTCTCGCGCAACTGCATCTCACTGGAGAATCTGGATGGGGTCAATAAGGTGCAGAATGACCTGGCTGCCTATGGCAACAATCTGCTGCAAAATTATACGCAGCAGCAGCAATACTATCTCGCCATGCTCCTCAACAATCCTCTCCAGCATCAGCAGGCGGCGGCGACTGTTGCGAATCTCTATCGTCGCCCCTCCGCCTGCAGTTCTCAGGGTGGTTGCACGGTGCTGGCGCAACCGCTGCAGCGACGTGGCTCCCATCAGCAGTTGCAGTACTACGGCGGATTTGGATACGCCAACTATGCCAATCCCTACATCACAGCCAACAGTAAGCTATCGCTGGGCAATGAGTCCGATGACTATCGCAAATACCGCGACGTCGCACTGTAGAGTGGATCATTCGCTCCGAATTTAGACTAAGCTCCCAGTCATAGCTCTATATATAGTACACATATATATATATATGTATTCATATACTCATTAGCTGTAGAACGCTCGACTACCACATTGACATTCCTCGGAATAACGACCAAAGAGCCACAAAACTAACTCAGTTTCAGTTCGTAAAGTTACAAATTGAGGAAGCCGCACACCTTGTAGAATTAGCTCTTAGTTATATGGATGTTACAAATTCTAGATATCGCCTACGCACATCCCTACAACAACGACAACGATTTAGTTAACGATTCAAATCAATATTACCAGCATATATTATTATTATTTAATTATATTATGTAATTGAAACTTGCACTCATTGATAAATTGTGGAATTACTGTCTGAAATTGTTAATTACTTATCGCCTGAAATTTGTAATTACTTTAGTATTTAAGTAATTACCAATGGACAGACAACAATTTTCTTTTTACTCAACTGTAAAGTAATCATTATCTTAAATAATTATTACAATTACAATCGTAATTAATAAAACACTTGCAAATACATTGGCTATAACTTTTAATTACTTTAGCAATTATCGCTCGACTTTTCTAATTACATAAGTAAATCGATAATTGTAAATACATTCATACTTGTAGTATTCTATTCAAATATTTTACACCAAAAGTCACTCACGGGTCCAACAGATCAGCCAGCGGATTATCGGATGCATTCCCTGCTCTTGCCGGCAACGGCGGGGCCGTTAACCTGCGGGGCACCTTTTTGGCCACGTTGCGTGGCGTCGATTTAACGATCTTGGCCTGACTGACAACGGCAGCGCGCTTAACGGCAGCTCCACCACCAAACAGATCATCGTCATCGTCATCATCGCTGAAGAGACTTTTGCTAGGTTTAGCGGGCAGCTTTGACTTGATTTCCTTTTCTAGAGGTTTCTTGGCTGGCAAATTAGAAACTGCTTTCGCTTTTTGTGCTGGCTTAAAGAGCGCATTCCCTGCACTTGCCGGCAACGGCGGGGCCGTTAACCTGCGGGGCACCTTTTTGGCCACGTTGCGTGGCGTCGATTTAACGATCTTGGCCTGACTGACAACGGCAGCGCGCTTAACGGCAGCTCCACCACCAAACAGATCATCATCATCATCATCATCGCTATTAAAAAACGAAGACGCCAATTTGTCTTGCTTTAATGCAACTTTCTTGATCTGTGGCTGCACTGCTGATGACTTTGCGGGCAAGAAATTGTCATCGTCAGCGTTGTTATCCAAAAATGAAACATACGATTTGGGGGGCCCAGTATTGGTTCTTGTTGTGGACACTAATGGTGGCTGTGATCCACTCGGTGGTCTAAAGCCGTAACTCCTTTGATCATACTCATCGCTGTCCAGAAATGAAGGCACCTTGAAGTCATCCTTTGGTATAGCAGCTGCAGCTGGGCTCAAGAGGGAACTGCTAGTTTGTTCCTTCTTTGCAATGTGCTTCAAGTCATCCTCTGGTAGCTGTGTGGGCAGTCGAGTTGGAGCAGCTGCTGGCAAAACTGAAGACACTGCAGCCGATTTTCTCTCCACTGCTTTGCCAAAGAGTGCATCATCATCCGGATCGCTGTCGAGAAATGATGAGGACTTGGCTGCGCTTCTTATTGGATGAGTTTCCTTGGAAGGAGCAGTTGCTTGCTGGAGTGGCTTAACCAAGGCAGCAGCTGCAGCAACTCCATCATTATCATCACTCTCAAAGCTGGGCAGCTGTGCTGTCTTGCGTGGAATGCTGGAAGTGACTGCTGATACAGCTTTTGGAGCTGCGTCATCCGGTTGCTCCTTTAACAGTGTCTTGGCATAGTTCTCCTGTCGCGCCCGTCGCGTCGATGGGCGCCGATGAGCTGGACCACGCACGCGGCTTTTGCTAATACACTGCAGAATGCTATCCTTCTCGCTGGAGGTGGACTTGGGAGCTTGCTGAGCTGGGGCTGGTTCTGTTGCAGGTGCTGGAGTATCTGCTTGCTTCTTGGCAAGCTTTGGCAATGCGCCTCCGCCAGGCAGCAGCGCTTTGACATTGATATTTATGTTGGGCATTTGCAGTTTTTTAATGGGCGAAGTAAGCTTGGGAGGCTCAGCTGCACTCTTATCCACAACATCGATGGGTGGTGGCTCATCAAAGATCTGCTGGCTGGCGCCTGCGCGAGCCGTCTCACTGAAGTCATCATAGAAGATGGTGTGTATGCGCTTTGTGGATGCACCAACAGACTCCACAGTGACAGGAGCCGCAGCGGCTGCTACTCCCTCAACCTGATCATGATCATCCTCTGGCGGCACATCGCTAAATAGATGCATGCCACCATAATCATTGTTGGATTGCTCCAACGACGTCACAGCTGCTGCCGTTGCCTTTGCGGCGCTTTGCGGCAAGTCTGGCAAATTGGGCTCGAAGAAATCCTGAACGCTATCAAACATTTTTGAGGCGCTCAAACTGCTCAGGCTGCTGGTGCCCAGAGACTGAAAGAACTCGCTATCGTCTGGTGGCTCATCCGAGAAAAGGCTCGAATAGTTCTGCATGATTTGCTGTGCGGCTGCAATGTCCTCGGCTGGTGGTGTCTTTGGAGTTCCGCTTTCTGTTTTCGATTTATTATTGCTTACATCTGCCACCAGACTGATAATGGGATCCTCATCATGTTCCTCTACTGCTGAACTGTGCTTTAGATTCTCGAATAAATCATTCATTTTTAAAACCCTCTCATGCTGCTGCTCCACTTCCTCCTGGGACACCTTATTTTCCTTTTTGTTCGTTGGCTCCAACTGAGCTGGTAGTTTGATCTTCTCCTCCTTTTCAGTTGTTTTAATCTCAGATAAATCTGCTGTTGGTTTTGTAATTCCATTTATTGCTTTGGCTTCATCTGCTATTTTGGGCGAGGAGCTTTTGATTGCTTCCTCATCGTCACTAAATAGATCTGCTTTTGATGTCTTCAAATCAGCCACTTTGATCTCCTTTGTTGGATCAGGCAAATCCTTTGGTATCTCAAGCTTTTTGGGCTGATCTTTAGGTAACCCTATGATGCCCTCCTCATCGCTGAAATCGTCACTAAATAGATCTGCTTTTGGTGTCTTCAAGGCAGCCACGTTGATCTCCTTTCTTGGATCAGGCAACTCCTTTGGTATCTCAAGCTTTTTGGGCTGATCTTTAGGTAATCCTATGATGCCCTCCTCATCGCTGAAATCATCACTAAATAGATCTGCTCTTGGTGTCTTCAAGTCAGCCACTTTGATCTCCTTTGTTGGATCTGGCAAATCCTTTGGTATCTCAAGCTTTTTGGGCTGATCTCTAGGTAATCCTATGATGGCCTCCTCATCGCTGAAATCATCACTAAATAGATTTGGTGTTGGTGTCTTCAATTCAGCCACTTTAATTTCCTTTGCCGGATCAAGCAAATCCATTGCTGTCGCAAGTGGTTTGGTCTGATCTCTAGGGAATCCTTCAATGGCTTCCTCATCGCTGAAATCATCACTAAATAGATTTCCTGTTGACTTTGAATTGGGTGTCTTCAAATCTGCTACTTTTACTCCCGGTCCACGCACATATTTTGCAACTTGCTCCTCAGTATCCAAAGATTTGGGCAGATCGTTAACATTTTGTTCCTCCAGCTCAGCTGTTTTTTTTACGCCCTTCTTTGGTCTGTCTGAAATATCTACTGGTTGCTCCTGCTGGCTAAGCTTATTCACTTTTTCCTGCTCCTGTTGAACAGCTCCTGCGAATAGCTGCTTGTTTGACCTGGGAGTGCCAAACAAATCATCATCGCCAATATCATCGAAGAGACTTTTTCGCTGAATATTTGGTGGCTCAACAACTGCCTGTGGCTGTGTCTGTTCCCGCTCCTGCTCCAGCTGTGGGATAGGCTTTGAGGTCGAACTGAAAATATCATTGGCATTATCCTCATCGTCGTCATCGAAAAGCGAAGTCTTTGCAACCAATTTGCTGCCCAGTGGATTTGGCGGCAACTTCTTGGCAAATATATCATCGATATCCAAATCATCATCACCATCAAATAGGGAGATTTTAGGCTTTTGTTGCTGTGGCTTTGTTTTCGGCGTACACGCATTGAGAAACTCATTGAGGAAGTCATCCACATCATCATCCAGATTACGCGATGGCGTCTCCTTTGGTGCCTTCTGAGCAGGTGCGATGGGTTTGACTTGCACAGGGGTGGGTTTTACTTTAGGTGGTTCCTTCGCTTGGACAACAGTGGCTGGTGGCGCTGGGCTGTTCGCTGTATCATTGGCATTATCCTCATCGTCGTCATCGAAAAGCGAAGTCTTTGCAACCAATTTGCTGCCCAGTGGATTTGGCGGCAACTTCTTGGCAAATATGTCATCGATATCCAAATCATCATCACCATCAAATAGGGAGATTTTAGGCTTTTGTTGCTGTGGCTTTGTTTTCGGCGTACACGCATTGAGAAACTCATTGAGGAAGTCATCCACATCATCATCCAGATTACGCGATGGCGTCTCCTTTGGTGCCTTCTGAGCAGGTGCGATGGGTTTGACTTGCACAGGGGTGGGTTTTACTTTAGGTGGTTCCTTCGCTTGGACAACAGTGGCTGGTGGCGCTGGGCTGTTCGCTGTATCATTGGCATTATCCTCATCGTCGTCATCGAAAAGCGAAGTCTTTGCAACCAATTTGCTGCCCAGTGGATTTGGCGGCAACTTCTTGGCAAATATATCATCGATATCCAAATCATCATCACCATCAAATAGGGAGATTTTAGGCTTTTGTTGCTGTGGCTTTGTTTTCGGCGTACACGCATTGAGAAACTCATTGAGGAAGTCATCCACATCATCATCCAGATTACGCGATGGCGTCTCCTTTGGTGCCTTCTGAGCAGGTGCGATGGGTTTGACTTGCACAGGGGTGGGTTTTACTTTAGGTGGTTCCTTCGCTTGGACAACAGTGGCTGGTGGCGCTGGGCTGTTCGCTGACTTGGATTTTACCTTGTCCATAATTTCAGACATAAACGAATCGAATTCATCATCATTGAAGAGATTTACAGGCTTGCGTTTAATATGACTCGATGCAGCGGCGGGTTTTATTTCACTCTCCTGGCTAATAGGCACTTCAATAGGAGCAGATACTGTTATTGGTTCATCAAATAGTTTTGGTGGCGTTTGTCTGCCCACAGGAAGTGGTTTGCTGCCGCTGCTGCTGCTCGAGCTGAGCGAGTGATCCACACGGGGTAAACCATGCGCCGCTAGATGCCTGTGCGATATGGCTGGCGATGAGTTCAGCGAAGAGGAGGTGGAGGGTGGATCATCGCTGGGTGGTGAGGCACGCAGTGCCTGAAATAGATCACTCTCGTGTGGATTCCTTTGACTGCTGATAATTGGACGCGGTTGCGCCTGGCTGCGAGGGGTTGGTGCCACAACAGGTTGTGCTGCAGGCCTTGAAATTGGCTCCTGGAGCAGTGAGGCCAACGAGGAGGAATCCGATTGCTGCGTTTCCACTGGCTGACTTCTAGGCGTGGGCTTTGGAGCAGCAGCAGCCGTAGCCGTTTCCATCTCATCCGAAGAGCTCGAGGAGAACTGGTCGGGCTGCTCATCCTCGCTGTTCTCGGCGCTGTCATAGAGTCCGGCATACTTATGCTCCTGCCACTGCTTTGAGCCAATTATGTAGGGTAAAGGTATGCCATCGTAGGGATTCTTAGCGCGAAAAACAGTGCTGCAAGTAGGCCGAACTTGAAAAGAATTGCAAATCACAAATGCAATACATACGTGGTATTCACAGCACCATCGTCTTCGTCATCCGAGTCAGGCAATTCAATGGTCACCGGCTCAAAGTTTTTTCTAAACATTCTTAAATTGTTTTGCAGAAATTCTGTGGCCATTTCCTGGGAACTCTTTACCGGCAGCTCTGGCTGAAATTCTCTGTATTATGAAATATGCAATTTCAACTATTTTGATCTTTCTTCATACCTTCTTGCTCTGTTCCTCGGGCATGACAAAATCATCGTCGTCCACCTCTTCCACGCGATACTCGACGAACTGCTGGCCAAATTGCAGCGAGCGGAGACTGTTGGTTGCATTATCTAACGCAATATCGACGCGCCTCACATTCGTTTCGAATTCTTTTAATTTGTGGCTGGTGTGCTCGGCGCATTCGTGCAGATTCTAATGAAAAAAAAAAACACATTATGAGTAATGGTGAAAATTGCTCACTTATGCAAATTTCACACCCCACCTCGGAGATGCGTTTCATCAGGTCCAGCAGCGAACAATCTCCAGCAAAATTCCATTCCGGCGCTTGTGCTACAATGTCAGCCACTTCAGCGCTTATATCCATTTTTTCCTCCAATTAATAACGCCTTAATTCTGCAAAAATACTTTGTAAATAAAGAAAAGAGATTGCCGCTGCAGCAGCTGTGTTTCAGTGGCTACTCATCAAGCACAATGCAATTTGGGCCCACACACGTTACGGCAGCCGTAAATCATACGTTACAGAATCAATCTCATTATTCGTAATTATTAATAACCTTTAATTAATTAAAGTGCCATTTTAAAATAAAAACTGCTAAAAGTGCAATAAATAAACACAATGTCTGATATTCTTTTACATCAAGCAAATGGCTCACACACGATGCAGCCGATAAACAAATCTTATTCGTGCTTCAGCTAACAGCTGTTTTCTTCTCCCTTCCATTTTCAGGCATTCTACACGTGTTTAGCATTCTCAGCTTCTGAGTATAAGCTGAAAAATAATTGTTTTATTTATTAGTATATATATATGTTAATTAACTTAAAAGTAAACGTATAAGCCGTGGCAACTACAGGATTTTACACAAAAAATGGCTATGCTCGCAGAACCGCGTCGTCGCAAACGCTACAACTTGTGTCCGCGCGGCAAGGCGCTCTACGAAGGTGTGTAAAGAGGAATAAGAGAAATTAAACAACTTTTTCAATTTATGTGTGCATTTAATTTGCAGATGACACGCGTTTTGGCACAAAAATGCTCGAGAAGATGGGCTGGTCCAAGGGCCGCGGCCTGGGCCCCAAAGAGGATGGCTCACAGGAATTTGTGCGTGTGCGTTTCAAGAACGACGCCGAAGGATTGGGCTACGAAATGCGCGATGATCAATGGACCGAGCACGAGGAGGGCTTCAACGGGCTGCTGAAGGCGCTCAATGGAGGCGACACCAATGGTGATCATGCAAATCCAGGCAATGACGATGCATCCGCATCCGAAGAGGAAACGCGACCAATGGGATTTGGATTCAAGTCAGCAGCTGCTGATGAGGAGGTCAAGCCAAAAACGCTTAAGGAGAAGATCAGCGGGGTATCGCTGGAGGAGAAGTCCAAGTGCAGTAAAGCACGTGTGCACTACAAAAAGTTTACGCGTGGCAAGGATTTGTCGCAATACAGCGAAAAGGATCTCGCCAACATATTCGGTAAGAAAGTCAGCGAGGAAATCGCGGCATCCGTTGAAGTTATCCCAGCAGAACTGCCCGAAGAAGAAGAGAAACCGGTGAATCCAAATTTTGCCGGAGTGCAGACTGTGACCACTGGTCTCTCCGTAAATGATTACTTCAAGCAGAAAATGGAGGCTATGAAAAATAAACTCTCAAATGGTGCAGCCTCTAAAATTACTGATACGAATCCCTTGTTAAATGAAGCTGAAGATCAAACGGAAGCTGTGACTGCAAGCGGAAACAAAGAGGATGAGCCAGCTAAAAAGAAGAAGAAAAAGAAGAACAAAAAACAGGAGGAGGAACAGGCGGGAAGCGAGCTGGCTGTAGAAGCAGTTGCAAGAAAAGCAAAGAATAAGAAAACAAAGCGTGCAGCGGAAGAAGATGAGGCGGAGATGGTGAATGCAGCTATCGAATCCGAGGAAAGCAATGCTCCCAAGCGCAAGAAAAAGAAGGACAAACAAGAGAAGGCAGAGGGTCTGATAGCGACACCAGACCGAACGAATGCTGAGCCAAAAAAGAAGAAAAAATCAAAGAGAATTGAGGAAACAGTACCTGAAACGGCAGTAGAGACTGAGCCGCCTAAAAAGAAAAATAAAAAGAGTAAAACAGGAGACAATGAAGAGCCAACAGCAGAACTAGAACTAAAAGAGGAAACTGCGCCCAAAACGAAAAAGAAATCGAAGAAAACCGTTGAACAGCCATTAAATGACGTGGAGGATCTAACGCAAGAGGATCACCACACAGCAAAAGGAGAGCAATCCGATCAGCTGATCGCAAAAGAGAAGAAAAAGAAGTCCAAGGGGCACAAGTCCGAAGTAAGTGCGAACAATGCTGATATTGTGTGCTCCGGCGATGAAAACGATTCAGCAGCAGAAGCGGACGCGGAAGCACACAAATTCTTAACACTGGATCAACTAATTATGAAACATGACTCATTCAATGAATTTAAAATCTCTTCATTTTGCGCAGAAAAATTCCACATACTAAACATGAACGCCTACAAGAACTCATCGCTGGCTCAGTTAACTGGATATTCGTTTGACGATAACATTAAACTGAATATTGTGGAGGCGAAGGGCGACGCGCAGCGTATTACTGATCTTTGGGAAGGTACACAGTCCAAATACACGCGCTCCTTCCAAACCAGATATCGGAGACTTAAGACCAAGGATATCAAAAAAATAAAAAAAATCAAAGCCTTTACGGGAATTTAGGGAATCAAAAAAAATAACAAAAAACACAATAAGAAATTCAATTCAAGAAATTCAAGAAAACAATTTTAATTCAACTGGTTTCTTAAAGGTAGAGTTTATATTAGTTTTGTACATAGTTTCCATTTTAATGTGTAACAATAACACATACTAAAAAGAACCAGCTAAATATATATATATGCTATATGCGTAGACATAAAGTTGATTTGATTTATGTGTGTTTTTCTTTGTTTTCGGATTGTTGATGTTAATTCTTGATGGATTCTTGATATAAGGAGCTGCTGCCACAGCTCTTTTCTGTGCCATATGCCTTCAGTCTTGTTCAGAGAACCAAGAGGGACTGATGTATGCTTCAATTATTGTTTTGGTTTATAGCGTTGGTGGATATCGTGTCACTTACTATGTTGATTACTCTGCATAGCCTTACAAACTGGATATTATTGTATATGTAAATTTAAAAGTTAAGATTAACGTAACCTATATACAGTAAGCAATATCAACCGGCAACGCTATACCAATGTAAATAAACTCTAATCTGGTGTCACAGTGCGATTGGCCAGTCGACGCGAGCGTCTCAACGGTTTGTTGTCCTGCGTGTGGCTTCTGCGACGCTTCTGAGTCTGTGTGGCAAAATTCCGATTGTAGTTGTTCAGATGCACATGCGAATCCCACTAAAAATAACAAATATATTAATCAGTTCAGCATGTCAAATAGAAGCAGCTGCTTATTGTGCCTCTTACCGAACTGGACACAATTTCAGAGCGCACTGGATGCCAGTCCAAGTCGCGTATGACTTGCTTGTGTCCCTCAATAGCCTCTCGAATTTTACCCGTTAGCACGTCATAAACTGCAACATGTCATTTGTTTGATTAAGGAATGCTACAATTCTAAGAGACAGAAACTCACTTATAATTCGCCCCGTTGCACAACCCGTGTAAATGAAACGCTGTCCAGTCTGCTCCATGGGTGAGAATTTGGCTCGCTGTAGCGTTTTACTAACGCGATGACCGCGATAAGTCATTATGCTGCTATCACCATCAAGCGCCTTGTGTGGATTGTAAACTGGAAGTAAAAATATTTGTTAATAAAAAATAATAAAAATTATAATAAAACAAGATAGAAACAAATCAGAGATAAGAAAGATAAGAAATACATATGGTGTCCGTTCCATTCCATCTTTAATGTGTTTGTGACAAAACACTTGACATTTATAAAGTGCACAAAAAAATGAGTAAACTTTGGCTTACATTCACGTGGCACACGATCCCAGCGATAATCCCAATTGGTCATCGTTAGCTGATGATGACGGGCGGTGCTTCGGTTCCGGAGATTGCTGGGCTGGCGCATATCCCAGATTTTAATGCTTTGGTCCTTGGAATTGGTGAGGAAGTTGTAGCCATCGTTGCGCGAATCAATGTACGTAATGCCATCGAAGTGTCCAATAAACGAGTGGACCGACTTGGACGGGTTACGCCCGCGGAAGGCTGTACGCAAGTCGTAAACCTTGAGCAGGCCATCATCACAGCCAGCGATTATCACATTCGGATCATTGTTGTTCACATAGCACACAGCGTTCACGTCCGTCACGGGAATGCGATGTGTGCGCAAGATCTGGGTGACGCGCGTCTGGACATCGCCCACAATGACGCTGGCATTGCTGCTGCCACCAATAATCTTATCACCAGTTGGCGAGAAGCGTAGCGAGAAAATTCCAGCCCGACTGCTGGATGTTTCGTTCACATCGATCCACTGACAGTCATCCTCAGAGCCATTAACTGGCATTATATAAACTGTAAAAGCATCATTATTTTAAATATTGTAAATGAATGTATACACTTCGAATTACATGAGCGCGACCATGTGGAGTAGGCGAAGTGCTGGCCATTTGGACTGAAATCAGCGTCCATGATGCACCATTGAACGTCGCGTGCATTCATGCGGTTCAGCAAATGATAGGTGCCCTTTGAGCCATCGTATATACGTACAAAGCCATCTGCAAGACAAACTAGGTATTAATTAAATTCAAGACAACTTCAAGTACAGTGGTCACTCGTAAACAAAAGGTGCAAGTAACAAAATATTATAAGTTAACAATAATTCTTTAAACAGAGCCTTTCAAAAGATATGCGACGAATTCTAAACACACATAAAACGTTCCTTAAGACATTAGATAATTTCAGGAAATTATAAATAGCAAGTGACCACTGTACATGTGTCGTAAGATTGTTTTAAACAAAGATTGACCTTGGCAAGCTGTTAAGAGTTTACTGCCACTCTTGTTGAACTTGGTAACATAGATTTTAGCGTCTAGCGACATCAGGCGCATCGACCTATGATTTGGTATATACATATTTGAAATGTAGCGCTGCTGATTTGGGGAGAAGGAACCGCTGCCAGGTGAGGCGATTCCATTTTCTCGCTGCTGTAGCGCTTGCAGTAAATTGAAGCGCCTTTCTGTTGGCTTGCTGAGCAGACTGCTGCGCGCTTCAACTTCTTTGTACATATCTGTCGTCTGAAATTTTTTGGCTGAATCATCACTGTAATCAAATGGGGCTTTGTTAGTTTCGTGCTTACCTTAAATTTGTCTACATTTGGTTTTTCACAAACTGGGAGACTGCTTGGATGGTTATTTGGGGGACGCAATTGCAAGTCCATGGCATTGACCGTAAAATTAATAACATTGATGCTAAATTCATCATCAGGTAACTCAAATGGGTCATCGTCGCTTAGGAAGCCCAAAGAATTTCCCATTCTACTGTAAAAACCAAACTAAAAATGCAATTTAGTCCAAATATTGTTTGTTATATCTGGCGATAAATTGTGGCGGCACGACGATAAGTGCAGTCAGCTGGTCTCTTATCGATGGTGCTGACTATGGCTATGTCAGGTGCAATTGCTTTTTACAACACTAAATATTGTGACCGTTCATATTAGTTGTTTTTTGAATTAAATAAATTTTTTAGCTTTCCGTTGGAATATTTTTAAAAATTTTTCGTTAAAATCATTTAACCAATTTGTAAGATTATTATTTTATTTTAGGTGTTGCACCCTCTCTGTTAGTTAACAGAATTGCTTTAACTCAAAGCTCTCTGAGAGGCTTAGTGCTTACATATGTCTCAAAGCTCGAATCAGTCTCACGGCGATCGTCAATGGAATAGCGTGCGCAGCGGTCGGTTTTCTTTCGTCTTGCACTTGTTATGTGTATATGTATGAGTGTGTTTGGTAATGAAATTTGTTACATACCCGTTTATAACTCACATTTGTGTTAGCTATCGTGTTGTGCTGTTTGTTTGCACACAAAAACACACACACATGCGCTCACACGCACACAAGCATTCATAAAAAATATGCCAAAAATGTCAAAAATGTAATATAACATAAATAATCTGCGTTGTGTTAAGAGCCAAACTTTTCTGTTCACTCAACTGTGTGTATGTGTGTGTGTATGAGTGTTTTTAGTGGCGAGTTTTGTTTCTATACCCAGCTTATGCTTATGCCGTATAGTGTGCATATGTGTATGTATGAATATGTATGTGAAATTTATCATAAATACTTTTGCACAACGCGCGCCCCTCAAAACGCATGAGAAGAAAGAAGAAAGTTGTTTAGCTGCGTAGAAAACAACACACACACGAACTACAAAAAAAAAACCAATCACAACTAAAATCAAGAATAACAAAAAACAATTGAAATACTGAAATACAAACTATGTCAAATGTTGGAGAAAGAAAGAAGGGCCGCTAAAAGTGCATAGCGTATACAAAAAAAAAAATCATCTAACTGAATGCAACTTGCTTTCCAGCCATGTACTTGCAAACATAGTACATATGTGTGTATATCGCGTGTGTTTAATCAAGGCAAAAATAATAATAATAAAAATAATGCAAAGAGACGAGAAATAATTTACAAAAAGTAGAGCGCACCAACGGAGACACACAAAAAAGTGAAAGATTGCAAGCATGCGCCGCTGACGTCGCATCTACACACACACACACTCGTCCAAAGACACAGCAAGAGACTGATAGAAAGAGAGAGAGAGAAGTAGAGCTAGAAGGCACCTGCTCTCATTGCTGCTGCTGCTGCATATTTGTGTTTTTATTTCCCTTTTGTCTGTTTTGTTCGTAAATAATAAAAGTTGTCTGTGTAATTTAGTGCGCACTGTGTTTTAGTGTTGGTTAGCTTGTTACTTTACTCACAGAGAATTTTGACAGTTCTCGCGCATTGTGAGCTGCCTTGTGGGGATAAGTTTCAATTAACAGTTTGGATTTAGCGCACTTGCAATTAGCACTAGTAAAATAAGGGTACTCAACAGGCAAACTTATTTAGCATTTGCTGAAGCCATTAACAAGATGGGCGCCCACTTTCCACATTCCACATTCATATTTGCGCATTTCATTTGCCACAAAAGATTCCGTTATCTTTTTTTTCCCCTTTTATTTTTAATGTTATTCATTTTCGTTTCATAAGCGCGCAATTTAAATGTGTTTTTTCTGTTTTCGTTTTTATCTTTATTTGCTTATGCCCGTGCAGCGGCCGAAAGTGACGCAATCATTTGCATTTTGCCTAAATATGTATGATTGTTTCATTCCTAATGACTGCAAACCAGTTATAGATATAAACACACTGTGTTTTATTCCATTATTGTTTTGTTATTGTGCTGTTGCCCCTCCTCCCGTTTCCTGACTATCTGCATTGTGATTAGCAGCGGTAATTATGCCAATACAAGCTCATTAAATTGTTCAATTTATTAACGTTGTTGTCGCTGCTGCAATGTTTATTTTACTGTTATTAATATCGAATGTCATTGTTGTATTTTTGTTATTGGCCAACAACAGAGTTTTTCATACACAAACAGAAGACTTAAGCAACGAACTTGCCACCAAAGCTGTCACGCAGCTAAATTGATAAACCATTAACTGAAGACGCTCTTTATGCAAATGTCTCACTTTTATATTAATCTATTTGAATTTGTTTTGATACAGCAACTTTCATTTTCTTTATTTAAGTTTTATCTGAATGCCCTGATTTACTGCAGCACTACCTTCGAGCCTGAAATTATTCAGAAATTAATACCATAATTTCCAATCTCGTCATTCAACTATTTTGTGTTTCTTGATCGTACGAATGAGTTTATTTTCATGTCTGAGAACTTTTGGTATCAGCATTACGTAATTTTTGAAATATTAAATATATATATTTCCATTGAATATTTTTCTTCTGTAATAATCCGGTTTTTGATGACCTTCGTAAATTAACTTTGTTTAAAATTCTAATTGGCACATTTTCTAAATTTCCGTTTTAAATTTATCATTGTCAAAATGAACAATGAACATTTCTTATGCAAATTGTAAGCTTCCTAATAATTGAAAATACATGTTTTGCTAAGAAATTAAGCAAATAAACATAATTTGTTTTACCAAGTCTCAGATTTTGAAAAGATATTGTTGTTATCGCTATTAATTTAGTTATTGGTGTCAAAAAGTAAAAATATTGTCGATTTCCAAGTGCCCTTGTAATTTGTTGCTAGCTAGTTTTCCGCATACTATTATTCAAATGCATTGAAATGGAAAACAGCTGGAAAAGCAAGTGACACATGAGACAACTTTTATGCTTGGCATGTGCGAAATTCTACGCCGACTAAGCACTTAAAGTCCCCACCTCCCATTTCCCCTTTCCACCCACCACTCCCCCTTTGTGTGTGTTTCGAAATGGCAATGCGATAGCGATAGGGAATACGTATAGGAAGAGCGCCTGAAACACTTCTTAGTCACACTCCGCTGCTCATGGATACAATTGTGAAAAGTTGCGACTATGATGTAAGCCTCACAGCACATATCGCAACGGGGCGTTTTGTCGCAGCGACCGAACTTACGATTTGTAAGCAGTTGTCCAAGTCAAAATCTTGTCATTACAATTATCATTACACGCTAATTATGTCAAAAGCAACGTCTAATTAGACCATTCAATCACTCGCATTGTGTGATCGCATCACAGATCTGGCATTTATATATACTCCTCACCTCCGTCTGGTTGTTCGCTGCTTTGCTTTCTTGTGGGCGTTTCATTCATGGCTCGCAAATATCGTCTGATTGTTTGTGTGGGCCGTCAGCGGCGCCAAATCAATTTACTCAGCTTGAGCCTATCGATCGTTTTATGGACAGCCCATTGACAGAATTTACTTAGTTGTGCTGTGATGAGAGCTGTTTGGAATGCAGAAAGGTGTCAGTTAATAAGTTGAACACCTTTTTGAACTAACTAACTTTAAATGATAAATCGAATTCAATCAAGCTTGTATGCATTAGGGCGAATTTGAGCTGAATACCTAGAAACAACAATTTGAGGGCACATTAAAATACAAATCGTGAAAGCAAGCAAAGCGTTGCATAGAACACTCTGATCTGAAAATATAAAAAGTGTTTAGCAGCCCAAGTCAAATATCAATTATTTATTGGGAACCTTTGATCAAAGTTGTAAATTGCAAGTAAATCTTCGGCGAGAGGTCTTAATTGTTATGTAAGTTTATCACGAGATAATGAACAAATCTTAGCATCTTGTCTTCAAGTTGCTTCCCTGGATATAAGGGGTTTATGAAAAACATTAACAAAAAAAATATATATATGTGGGAACAGGGTCTAGCGAGTCAATTAAGTTTTCAATTGCTTGAAACTGTTTTCTTTGTTCGAAAGAAAAAACGGAAAAATATTCAATAAAAGGTATTTTGTAAAAAAAAATTGTTCAATTACTTGTCTAAAACACTCGAATGAAATCAACAATTTTTGGGCATTTTTCAAAAAATAGCTGCAAGACGCATTGTTGAAAGCCCAAAAATAAAATGGAAAGACAATTGAAATGCAAATCATAGTCGGATCGCTGCACTCAGCTTCCTCCATTCGCGCCATTCACATTTGGAACGCTTGATCGAGAGCAAAACCTCAAAGCGGAACTTGAACATAATTTACAGGCAATCAAAATAATTTGGTGTTACAAAACGTTGCCTGCATTTACATTTAACATGCGAGGCATGGCAAGGCAAGGCAAGTGGCATGCAATCGGCGGCAGCCGCAGCACGGCCAGCAACCTTCAATGCGGCTTATTGATGCCGCAATCGTGCTAATCATAAAAAGACAACAGGCAACAGTAACAGTGCAAGCACCCCTCCTCCCCCCTTACCCCGCTGCAGACTGCTGCTCCCCCCTTCAGACAATTGCTTAACGTTCATTAAACTTGAAAAGAAAGCAATGCTCGGCAACAAAACCGCGTTAGTTTTAATTTTGGCCAAATGCGGCAAGTGCAAACAGCAATGCAACAACGGCAACAACAATCAATTAATATTACATGCTCTTTAAGCATGTGTGTGTGTGTGTGTGTGTGAGTTTTATGGTTTGCCATCTCTGATTTAATTGTGGAAAATGTGCAAAAAGCAGCAACAACAATCACAGCAATTAATCAAATGGAAAGAAAAATAAAATTCAATGGCGACGGCCTCCTTCTGCAGCTGGTGCCAGGCGCGCTTTGCCATATTGCAGTTGCACGTTTGCAACAACAGCAACAAGTTCAATTGTTGCACGTTTGTGGCAAGTTGCTGTGGCGAGGTCAATGGCAATGCCGTCGCTGCCAGCGTCGCAGTCGTTGTCATCAGAGACCCTTCACATTAGTCAGCCAGATTTTGTGGGACGACATTTACGAGCCGTTGCTGCTGCTGCTGTTTCAGCTGATGCTGCTGCGTCTGTTGTCCAGTGTGTCTCCATTTGATTAAAATTCATTAATTATATTTTCACAGTGGGGCTAACAAAAATGAAAGTTTTTAGCCAATGCCGCCTGCACACAAAACTAAAAATAAAGCCACTTTGGCTTTGACTTTGACTTTGGCTTTTGCTTGTTGGCAGCTGTTTTGGCCAGTTTTGGTATTGGTCGCCACATGATGTGATCAGTTGTCTTAGCATATTGTTGTCGTTGCTTTTGAAATGACCAATTTCAGTGAATGCGTTAACCCTCGCATATTAAAAGGAAATTCAAATGCCCACACAAGCGACTTTTCCAAATCGGCTCTATTGTTGATTCTTTTTCATGTGTTGTTTATATTATTTATTTTGTTTGGCATTTTATACACTTTAGGGTATTATAATGGTGTCATTAAAGAAGCTATTTTGGAACTCACAAAGTCAAATATATATCTCCCAACTATAAATCAGCAGCAAGTTATTGCAAATCAGCACCTTGTATCTATGATTAAAATTAAATTATGCACCTAAATCAGGGGTGTAATTAAACTTTGCCAACTAAATTAAAACCTATTTTTTGTTATTCAGTTTGTTTGGCATTTTTGACTTATTTTATATTTGATTTTTCTGGCAGCTTCTGGCAGCAGCGACCGCAGCAGCAGCTGATGTGGAGCATGGCGCACAATTTGGCTGGCCAATAAATTAAGATAGTAAACCGAAAGTGTCACGACCACAACGACGACGACGCCGACGCCATTAACAAGTAGAACCCGATAAACGTGCTGCACCAGAAAAACGACAGACAATCGAAACAGAATAAAATTTGTTAAGTGAAATTAGAAATAAAAGTAAAAACAAAAGCGACGATAACCGGAAATCAGTGGCAACTGCAAAGGCAATAGCAACAAGATCAGCAGCTATGTATCGCCCAAATTTCTACGAGTCAACTTGCCTGCGCTGCAGCGAGACCGTCTATCAGGTGGATCGCGTGGGGCCGCTCAAGGATTTCACATTCTTTCATTCCGGTTGCTTTAAGTGCGTACATTGCGGCACCAAGCTGACGCTGAAGACATATTTCAACAATCAACACAAGCAGGACGACAAAGAGGTGAGGTGTATAAAACGAAAGACTTAGGCGACAAACGTGCAACAACAACAACGTACAACATAAAATATTTGCACAGCTGCCACTTTTTGCATACAACAGCGTGCATGCATAATAATAAATAACTTTGTTATTGCACTTAGCCAAATGTGTGTCATTGCGGTCTGTCACATGTGCGAATATGCGAATACAGCTATAGCTATATAAATATATATATATAGCTTGACAGGCGGCCACCTGCTGTGGGTAGGTGAAGCGGTTGCTTGAAAATCGCACTGGGCCAATAAACGTAACGTTCGTCATACTGCCTGACAGTTTATACATCATACAGTTTTAAGATCCGCAAGAATATATAAAAAATTGAATTATGCAAATGACTTGAGCTAAATAAAACTCAAATTTAGAATTTTCTTTAATACTTACTGTATTAATTAAATGATTCACTTATTGACTTATAAAATTACCTCACCTACGACTTGTCCATTTAAGTCAATAATTAATAATATTCAAACTTAATCCCTAAACCAGATGCCGCAATAAATACCTGAAATTTTAACTGCCGTTCGACCATTTGGGGCATATTATACATATTACTATTTACGAACATGTGATATGTGAACACTTCTAAAGAGCTAGATGGATCTTTTATATTCATGTTCCTGATTTAATTTAAGACCCATTTGATTTGTAGTACTTGAAATGGGAATTGACCTTAGACCATTTTGGCTAATATTTCCATGGAAATCTCAAATTTTATAGAACATTTTGGTTTCATATATAAATATAGTTTTTATGGGCATCTATTTTAGGAAACTTTTAAAAAAAAGTACTCTGTTTTCCTGATTTAATTTAAATACCATTTGATTTATGAATTCAGCTCCCAATTTGAACGCCTGAACTCTAAAGTTTCAAGTCCATTTTGGGGCGCGATCCCAATTGCTTTAAAAGGTCATTTCATCAGATCATTACAACAAAGAAAAGAAAAAACGCCTTTTATAGAGATTTCTCTAAGCGTGTGCATAACCACTGCGAGATTTAACGCAATGATTATCCAACAATATGCGTAATAAACATTTCTGGCTAATCTATCTGTACAAATCAGCTGCCCCAACGCAATCTGATTGCAAGCAAAGCTTGCGACAAAGGCAACATTTCATCATGCTAAACTTTTTTCTCTTTTGTTGATTATTGTATTGTGGGTTTTGATGTGTAATTTCTGTTTGTTTGTGGCTGGCTCAATTGCAGGTCTATTGCAGTTCACATGTACCAAAGAGCGGACCCGGCCATCTGGACCAGACATCGGTGGGCATTCGTCAGGCCTTGAATGCCCCGCGGACCAACAAATTTGTGAACGAGCAAATACGCGGCACCCGCACCGAGATCGATGGTGAGTATTTCAGATGCCCAAAACTGTCTGTGTCCATCGCTTGCTAACAATAATATCAATGTGTGTATGTGTGTGTGTGCGTGTGTGTGCACTGCAGGTGGCTTGGGCTCGCGCCAATCAACGCCCAATGGCTATGGGGGCCGGGAGGAGGTGAGCTCGCCATCCCAAAACGATACCAACTACAAATATGGACGCTTCGATGCGAGCGCTTTGCATATTGCGCATGCGCTCAAGCAAACTGAAATTCAAAAGGCCTACAATAAGGCGCGCGAGAAGCCAATTGATTTCTACCTGGTAAGTCTGCAAGTCCTCTCCCCCCCCACCCCCCTCATTATTTACATCTATATTCTAACTGACTGACAAGTGGCCGCAAATTAAGAAATTATTTAGTGCAGAACATCTAATGAAATTTAACTGCTCGGTCGTTGTTGCTGCTGCTGCTGGCCAGCAATCATTGCTACAGTCGTTTATAGCGGGTTGGCAAACACTCGCACACACACTGAGGTATGCACAGCTAGTGGTAGACTTTACCCAGTTGTGTCTTGTAAACAAACGGTTGTGCAATGCTCCGTCAGTCGCCGTTTTGCCTTCTTCGTCTTCGTCTCCGTCTCCATCGCCATCTCCGTCTCCGTCTACATCTACGCTTGTTATGTCCGCCTTGCGTTGATCCGATTCGAGTAGCTAGTTGAGTTGGGGGAATTTAATTAATGCAATGGCAGGCAAAGTCATGATTATGTAGGCTAGTGTGCTATTTGCACTTGTGCAGTCAAGTTTATTGCCTAAGTCTTTTGTTTTGATGGGCCACTTGAGCAACTAAGAATAACCAAGTTAAGAACTGAGTTAGACCACAGCTAGAAAATACAGTAATTAAAACTGGCTTAAAGGTTTGATAATATCTGAATACACATATATATTTAAACCATCTACAACAGTACAGTTAGGCGTGATGGAAACACAGTTTCCATTATCGGGATATAAAATTGAAGTGGCTAGGAGAGTCCGGCTATTATATAGTCAATTTTCCATTGGTTTTTCTCTTTTCTCTATCGAATATTAAAATGCATTTTATTTGTGCAAAGTGCATTTAAATGCGGCAACTAGTGCCAAGTTATGCGGCATCTCGATTACAATTTATGGCTATCTGCACCATTTATCGGCGAGTGCAGGCAGCAGTCAGTTTGATATCTATGTGCATACATGTGTGTATTTATGTATCTGTAGCAGATCTCATGACCGCCGCCGCATGACTTGCCACTTGTAATTTCTTGACGCTGCAAATCTGGCTAATCTGCATGACGGTGAAAGCATTATAATCGCATTTTACGTAAAATCCGATTTCAAAAAACGAAATTAAAATCGCACAAGTTATTTTTCATTTCTTGTTGGTTTTGCATGTGTGTGTGTGTGTGTGATTGTGTGTGATTGTGTGCTAGTAGTGTGGCACCAAACAGTTTTTCTTTCACTTTCGAGAATGCCACACGCGAGTGAGCAGCAGCAGCAACAACTCCTAACAGCAGTAGTGGCAGCCGCATATTACTGCAACGCTCAATTTAACAAATTTCGAACAGGTGTTTGATAGCTTTGTTGTTGCTACACCGCAAAAGCCACAAAAAACAGACACACACACAGACATAACAAGAAAAAACGCCGTCTCGTCGTCTAATAGAAAATATGTGAAAAATTGCATGCATGCAATCATTAAAAATTTTGCATGTTTTACAACTGCCACGCACACACTCGCACTTACAGACACTCGCACACACCCACCAATAATAACAACAACACCAACAACAGGCAGCCACAATCACCAGCGAACAAAATAAAAAACGGCAACAAACACTGCAAGTTCATTTGAATCAGGTTTAGCGCAGCGCACTCAATATTTTGGCCAGCAGTGTGCGACTATCTGTCTGTCTGTCTGTGCTCGGCAGCATAGATTTCCATATACGGATATCTGTGTGCGTCGCCATCACTTGTTTTTCCGGCTGCACCATAGCGACGTTAACGTCAACGTCGCCGTCGACGCTGCACTGTTTGCTAAATCCAAATTATGCGCACCAGAGTGAAAGTAACGGCAACGTTGCGACGCGTCGCATTTGCTTCATCATTCAGCTGACAGCGACACGGTCGCCGCAGCGCAGTTGGCAGCGTCATTCTTTTGCACTCTCTTTTACGCTCTCTCATTTTGTGTTTCTTACTCTCACTCTCTCTCTTTCTCTGTCTGTCTGTCTTTCTCTTCCACATGCCCTTATGCAATGCACGCGCTTTTTAAGCGCACCATATAATTGTTGTTATATTATCGCAAACACTTCCTCATGCCGCCTAGCTTTGAGCTTTTTGCGCACTGCGTCTATGGCCAAATTTACAGTTGATATGCATGTGAAATTGTTCATACATATTTGTCTTTGTACAATTTGGTGGCTTTTGGTTTTGTATAAGCAGCTTGCGCAATAATTAATTTCGACGCTTTTGGTTGGACTTTCGATTTCATTTTGGGCTTTTATTTCGGTCGCTGCTGTTATTCTTGTTGTTGTTGTTGTTGTTGCTTTAGTCACCGTGGGCGCCTTAACCGTTGCTGCTCTCAATTTTGAATTTTTGCTGCTCTAAGCCGCTCACGCAATTTGTTGTGTCCATTGTCAACGGGGCTATGAACCATTTATTGTTATTGTTGCTACTGCTACTGCTGCTGCTGCTGCTGGTTATTACTCTTTTCATGTATATATTTGTTGGTTTTTGTTTTAAACTTATTGTTTTGAACTTGACATTGAATTTTGGTTTTAATTGCATATTGTTATTGCCTATGTGTCGGAGTTATTAATGTATATTGTGTTCGTGTGTGGTTGGCGCTAAATGCTTCGAAGTTCCCATGCGGAAGCATTAATTAATGCGGACCACAGCTAATTTGTTTAATACCGTATTATTTGCCAGACATATGGCCAAGGAAGTGGAATGCAACATGCAACTGCACTCCACTGTAATTATGAACAAAAGCCAACTAATTGAATATTATGCGATTTGAAGCAAAGCAACAACAGAATTTGCTAATTGCGAGGAGCCTCTAGACACTTCTGTGAAATATTCAACGGTGACATTTAAGCTAATGCTATTTTTTTTAAATAGTTTAGTTAATTTAACGTACACTAAAAAAATAAAAAAAAATAAATGTTTTTTAATCAAATTTTTGTTTAAGCAGCAGATTAAAATATAGACAATTCAAAATGAAGATTTAAAAATTCGTTTAATGTTTTTATTATTATCTCATAAGAGTAAAAATTAATAATTTTCAATATGTTTTATTAAAATGCTTTCAAAATCGAATGATCACGAACGATTCTAATATCTGGATGTGCCAGTTTGCGAGCGACTACTATAAAATAATCCATTGATATTATCATACATTGATTACGAGACGAATAAATCGATTCTATTTCGATATTTTGAGCAGTTATATCTTATTAGCTTATAGAAATCACTAGCAAATAATTTGTGGCTTTGCATCTGCCGCTTGGAAATTCAGTGGGCATCTCAAAGATTCGCAAAGATTCCATAAGTCCATAGGCTAGCGGTACAACTTATCGGGAGGCGCACGCAATGCGTGACCACAGCTGAGGATGAGTCTGTGGCTGGGGTGTGGGATAGAGCAGAGGAGCGCGGATGGTTTTGGACTGCAAATAATGTCAGATATTTTGCCAAGCGTCGCAGCTGAAGCGTGGCATTATAATTAGCCAAGTTAACAAGCCAAGCATTGCAAAAGCCGCAACGAAAATGCAACTGCAACACAGTTAAATACAACTATAAAACACAGAGCGATTTCTCTTTTCTGCTGCTTTATTTCATCTATTGTTTTTTCTGACTGTTTGCTACAGGCTCGCGAGGAGCAGGCCCACCTGGAGATGAAGCATCGCAAGGAGGAGGACGATCTGTATCGGAAGTTTGCGCGCAAACGCGAGGAGGAGGATCGCAAAATACAGAACGAGTTCCAAGATGAATGGGAGCGCGAACTGCAGCGGCTTACGCACAAGTTCGAAAAGGAGCTGGCCACATCGCGTCGCAATCGGGACGAGGCAAATGTCCTCACGCTGCGCCACGAGCAGCAGAAGGAGGACCTCGAGAAGAACATGACGCTGCGGCGCAGCAAGAAGAAGGAGAGCATCACACGGAAAATGCTCGAGCACGAACGCTACGAGACAGCCGCACTGGTGGATCGCCAGTCCAGCGAGATGCTGGAGTTGATCAGCGCCCGTCGTTCCGAATACATGCAGAGCGAGAGCATCTTTCTGGACGATGAGTTCAGTGAGGGTGCCGTGCCCGTTGAGTATCCGTTGAATGCTCCAGTGCCAGCACCACCGGCGGTCAGCAAGTTTCAAATCTACACGGATCCCATTGAGTTCGAGGATGTTGATCGGATTGCCATCTCGGTGGCGCAGGAGGATCAGAAGACCTTCACCGATCTGGTGCGGCAGCTAGTGGGTCGCTGTACCACCGATATTGAGAAGGCGCGCACCATTTTCCGCTGGATCACGGTCAAGAATCTGAATGCCATGCACTTTGACGACGATCTGCGCGGCGACACGCCCATGGGACTCCTGCGTGGCATCAAATACGGCACGGAAAGCTATCACGTTCTTTTCAAGCGCCTGTGCAGCTATGCAGGTCTCCACTGTGTCGTCATCAAAGGCTACTCGAAGAGCGCCGGCTACCAGCCCGGCGTCAAATTCCAGGACTCACGTTTCCGTAACTCCTGGAATGCCGTTTACGTGGCAGGTGCATGGCGCTTCGTCCAGTGCAATTGGGGTGCACGCCATCTTGTCAACGCCAAGGAGGCGCCCAAACAGGGACGCGGCAAGAACGACAGCCTGCGGTAAGTCCAGCAGAGAGCATCTCTCGTAACCTAAATAATGAATTCTTAGTCCGTCTGCTCTTTTGGAAGCTTAGCTCGTAATATAAGATCTTGATATTGGGCAGACAAAGCTAATCGCTATGAATATTTCTAGGTATGAGTATGATGATCATTACTTTCTCACCGATCCGCGAGAGTTCATATACGAGTTCTATCCGCTGCAGGAGGAGTGGCAGCTGCTGAAGCGTCCGATCACGTTGCGTGAATTTGAGAATCTGCCCTTTGTGCGCTCGTTATTCTTTCGCTATGGACTCCACTTCGCGGATGAGGGCTATGGCGCCGTGGTCTTTACGGATGATACGGGCGCTGCGACGGTCCGCATTGCGATGCCAACGGATATGCAGAGTTGCCTGATATTCCACTATAACCTCAAGTTCTACGACAGCGAGGAGGAGCTGTCCTACGATGGCGTCTCCTTAAAGCGCTTCGTCATGCAGTCGGTGATTGGCAATATTGTTGCATTCCGCGTCCACGCACCTTGCTCGGGCGCCTTTCTTCTGGACATCTTCGCCAATGCGGTCACTCCACAGGAGTATCTCACGGGCGAGCCCATGAAGTTCAAGTCCGTCTGCAAATTTAAGGTGAGCCTAAAACCTCAAGTCCAATTTTATTCCTCTTAACTCTTGAGCTGCTTTTAGATTTGCTGCGAGGAACTACAGACGGTAATGGTGCCGCTGCCGGACTGCGCCAGCGGTGAATGGGGTCCAACCAAGGCCACGCGTTTGTTTGGACTCATACCCATAACACATCAGGTGGGTTAGCTCAAGATTAAATCATTTCAAACTCTTCATTCTCTCCCGCTTGCAGGATCCATTGATATTCGCCGGGCGGAGCTTGGATCTGCAGTTCCGCATGTCGCGACCGTTGACAGACTTTATGGCCACGCTGCACAAGAACGGAATCGAGGAGAAAAAGCTCGCCAAATATGTTACGCACAGCACACTAGATGACATTGTCACGTTTATCATTAAGTGAGTGGCCGAGCGATGCCTCCACAAATCGCATTTTGCTTAATCTTGTTTCACTTTTGCAGTTTTCCGGAGGAGGGTCAGTATGGTCTGGATATATATACGCGTGAGCTGGGTGCTCCGCCGCATCATCATCACAACAACAACAATAACAATAATAATTCCTCCCCATCGTCCGGCGAGAAGCATTTGCTGACGCACTGCTGTAAATATTTAATCAACTCGTCCAAACGCAATTGAGCTCAGCTGCCACTTGAAGCTGCGTGTGTTATGAATTTGTTGGCAAACAAAATGCAATATTAATTGATAGTCTAGATGATAAACAGATACTAAAACATATATAAATATGTGCAGGTGCTAAGGGGTATGCCCTTAAAAAGCATCCACTTACATATATATATATCTATATACATATATATATACATATATATCATGCTCAATCATTTGTTAATCCACACAGGCTTCTGGCTTCATCATATATATATATATATATCTTTATATACATATATAATCTTATGTTAACAAATTGGCAGCTATTATCGCATCGAATTGAAACATGTAAATACTCTAGACTCTAATCATTAGTCCTTAAATATGCCTAGTAATACCTGAAAGATCCAATTTTAAATACGTGTTGTACTTATTATTAATGCCTAATAATTTATTATGAACGAAAAGTATGTCTCTAATACACCAGCTTATATTATATTAAATCTAGTATGTATGTAATATTGGACGTTGAAGTACTAACGAGCAGCACATTCAAGTGGCCCATCGAGACCCGGGCAAAACTGCAACCCACTTCCCACCCAACCGACCGAGGGGTGCGCTGCATAACGCGCGGTTACGAAGTTCGCGAATTGATAGATAGATGAGATAAGACAAGTGTTTTAATAGATGAAATGGAGGAAGCACAACTTAATAACGGGAAAATCATATTATAATTTGTACGTAAGATTCGAAATGGATTATGAAGAAAAAGATGCAGGAGCATTCTTTGTACTTCTGATCGGAACTATAAAAATAAGTTGGCTGATTAACTCCGAAGAATCAAACTCCCCGTTTATAAGCTTATATAAAAAATTAACACCAAGCATTCTTCTACGATCAGAAAGAGAAGGAAGATTTATTAATAAAAGTCTACTACGGTAAGAAGGTAAGCTAATATTAGTATTCCAATTAAGACAACTAAGGGCAATTAATAGAAATTGTTTTTATACGGATTCAATTCTATCCTGATGTACCTTGTGATTGTGAGTTTTAGTAATGTAGGGATCGTCGAAATTCTTTTGACCAGCGCTTAATGACACCCAGGACTCCAAAGGCTCGATTAAGAGAGGAAGAAATATGCTTGTCAAACTTGAGCTTGGGATCTAAAAGTATTCCCAAGTCATCAACACATTCAATGCGTTCCACTGGCTTGCCATGATGAAAATATGTATTTAAATAGGGCAATCGCCAATAAAGACATAAATTTGCATTTATCACAATTAAAATTTGAAAAATTAAGCCTCTGTCGACAGGCCTGATTTGGACTCAATCAGGGCACTAAAACGGCCGTTTAGGCCAGCACATTTTTCGTGTGATACATTATCACACAGCCAGCAGCAAACATGGCCCATCCTAATGTTTGTATGTATGAATGTCTGTATGTATGTATGTATGCATGTGAGTGTGTATGTATGTGTGTATGGTTGCATGTGTGTATGTATGAATGTATGTATGCATGACATCCATGTATAACATGCATGTATGGCAAACATGTATGACATGCATGTATGACATACATGTATGGCATGAGTTCACGATTTCCAGGCTTGAATCTTAACTTATGTTCCCACCTATTATCGATCTCGGAAATGCTCTATTATTTTCCAAGATAGTTTTTTCCAATATACCAATATTGTTGTACATCAATAGAGAAGCGTTATTCAGTGCGTCGCCTAAATATCCGTAAAAAATACAGGAACTTTTGATTGATCGTTAAAAAAATCAAATATTCAATATATCAATCAGGTGAAAATTCTAGTTCAATATATATTTATTTCGTAGATTTTTAACAATTTTAATGAAATTTAGGTGTCGAATTACCACCCACGAAGTAGTGTAATGCGTGGAACGATACATAGATAGAACCTGTTCCATTCAATGACATTGACATGAATACAGAATACATTTATACACACACAAAGAAAACATTTATACATTGAATCTGAGATGGTTTGTTACTGGAGGCGAATGCAGTTGATATAAATTTGTTGCTCTTACTGTTTTTAATTCGATTTAACGAGTACGGGTCGATACAGTGAAATAATTGAACTAACAAAGGAATGTGAATTATTACAAACGAAAACAATTGTATTACGTACATATTATGTATACATACACTTTTTTTACTTAAATATTAGCATATTTAATTCAATTTAAACTTTAGCAACAAAACTTTGGGGATATTATACAGTAAATAAACAAAATGACTTCAACTTTAAATAAAACATTTCAATACTAATTGTGGTTACGGCGCAATCAGCGATCATTGCCGAAGCTATACTTTTATGCTCTCTCAATTGAATTTGACTTTGCCCCTGCACAGGAAAGGAAAGCAGTAGCTGCATCGTGTGTATTTTGTTGAAGTTGAAGCACAGGTGTTTTTAGTTGGCAGTCACTCTGCTATTCATGTAGAATTGTTGCGCAGAGAGCAACAAGGTCAACACATAGATGCACGCCGCAATCCAGCAGTTGTACGCATTCTGCAATCAAATACATGAATACATTAATATTACGATTCAGCAATGAATAATATGAGTATGGTTTGAGTTTTCGACTTGTCACTGATTAGTGTGAGCATTCAGATATCACATATCAACTGGTTCACATACTAAACGTACACATTTAATAATTGTACACTTTATATCGGGGCTGTTCCATGGAAACCACAACTTTCAACAATGATAACAAACAACGCTCATGTATATATATATATATATTTATGGGAGGGTGCGTATGATCGCATATACATATATATTGTATGTGTCTACATACTTATGTGCACGTAATTATTTATATAGATATTTTCACATTTTGCCAAAAACAATGTATAAATTATGAAAACTCACCTGGGTGTATGCATTATTGGCAGCCGTATAGAATGCTTCTAAACTAGTGTACTTCCCTTCAAGCGGCAAATCCTCGATTAGAGCCACGCTGTGTATGTAGAAGAACAAGCCCATGAGCACCTAAAAATTACAAATATAAACATTCATTTGATTCGCACACATTTGCACAGATTTTACAAGTGTTTTTTTGGTCTTGTGACTGTCCCGTATGACCCCAGAAAACAATCAGATTCAGTAGCAGTCACAGTCCACAATACTTACCAGCTGCACAATGCCCCAAACGGAGATGATCAATCCGCAGAGGGAGCATTTCGGACCACAAATTTTCATTTTGCTAGCTTCGTTAATCGCTGCTCGACGGGGATGTAAATTTGTTCCTAATGAATTGGAATTCTCGTCGATAGATTTTTCGCAGAAGCTAGCAAACGTCAGGTGAAAATCATGTGACAGTTCGTGGTGAGTGCAGTGTGACCAAGTCGCGATACCTTCAGTATATAAGCGATTGTTGTGTCCACTAAACTACCACATTCAAAACGGCATGCACATCTCTAACAAATACTGGAAAATTATCGAATAGATTAATTATTAATAAAAATATGATAAATTGAAAGAAAATAGTACCAATTTGCTTTCGCAATTGTCTATATTTTTTTCTAGCTGGCTAAAGGAGAAGCAAATCTTTTGATTTTATGACACAAGTCGTAACGTGTATTTACACAATTGTTCCTGATGTATATGTGTGTGTGCATCACACATGCGAGCAAAATTAGTGTCAACAATAACAAAGTACAAATTAATTGAAACAAAGAAAATTCAAAATTATCGATGCCAACATCATCATCCGTTTACCACGAGAAGCAGTCAAGGCAACTATGTGCCTTGCACGCCCTCAACAATCTCTTTCAAGGTGACCAATCCTACACAAAGGCGGAACTCGACGACATTTGCAGCAATCTCAGTCCAGATGTGTGGATAAATCCACATCGCTCGGTGCTCGGATTGGGCAATTATGATATCAATGTCATAATGACAGCCCTGCAGAAGCGTAATTGCGAGGCTGTTTGGTTTGACAAGCGAAAGTGAGTACTCAACTCGTGTCTTCTCCGGAAGAGTAACCAGCTCATCTCAACTATATTTTGTAAACACGTCCACACAGAGATCCGTCTGTCATTGATTTGGACGCCATTGTTGGCTTCATACTCAACATTCCCTCGGATTACAAGTTTGGGTTTGTAACGCTGCCGCTACAGAGACGCCACTGGATTGCAGTGCGTCGCATTGGCGACTTCTACTACAACCTGGACTCCAAACTGCGCGAACCCGACTTGCTGGGTAACGATGTGGAAATGCTGCAATTTCTGCGCGAGCAGCTCTCCGACGAGGGGCAACCACGCGAACTGTTCCTTGTGCTCGAACAGAAGAATGACGCAGCAGAAACCGCTGGTCGCTGGCTAAAAAAGGAGGAGCCCTACAACTCTGCGCTGGTCACATAACTCCCATCTCCCACTCAATAAAATAGGTCTATCGAATACCCATTGTTAAAATCTTGTTTTTATGTAAATAATTTACTTGTGTATTTAGCACAAATATTCTTATTGAAAACGCTTAAAGTGAGTCGAGAATTTTTCTAAATTGTCATTGACTTTTTCAATTTATTGTGAAATGCACTTTAAATACGCATTGTGTAGCAAAATACAAAAATAATACATTTATGGAATGTTTTGTATAAAATGTGTGAAACGATTAAAAGTTCATCAATTAATATTAATATTCGAAGCTTATTCGGACTTAAATTAAGGACGGCCATCAAGAAAACCGTTTTGGACATATAAATATATATATATATGGACGGATATGTATTTAATCGAAGGAAGGCCCCACTTGTGGTATATATATATGTTAATCCGCTCGAGACTCTGGCTTTTTTATATGTCAGTTTGGATGCTGCCCTGGCCAGGAGCTGGAACTGTTGGCTGCTGGCTGCGACCTGGCTGTGGGCGACGCGGGCGACTCGGCTCCGGAGCAAAGTAGTCGTGTGGCAATGCGGCTGGAGCCGATGCACCGCCTGAGGATGAAGTGCCAGCTGCTGTTGCTGCCGCCGCCGCCTGGCCCTGATAATAATCATCGCCATATTCGCTCACCTCACGATTGCTTATCTCATTGAGGCGCTTATAGCGCTCGCGACGCGCCTCGACCATGTAGAGTATACCACCGGGGAGCAGCATACAAGCGCCAACCACAGCCAGGGCAAAGGACCAGCCCATATCGTTATTCTGCCAGCCAGGCATCCAGTCGCGCGAGTCTCCTTTGGCCCCAAAGATGACCACCGCAATGAAGCCGAAAATGGAGGCGAGCACCTGGCAGGTGCCGATCGTCAGCAGCAGGAACACATAGCGATCATCGTCGCGCGACGTGCGCAAGAAGGACAACGACAACGGCAACGCTAGGAGGCACAGCACAAAGCAAAGCGTGGAAAAGACCTGAACAGCTATGTAGAATCCTGGCAGGAGGAAGTCGTGTAATATATAGTATTCCTCCTCGAAGACCCACATGCAGCCGGTGAAATCGGTGTCGTAGAATCGATGTATGTCCTGGAAGTGATTGAAGCACACCTCCCATAGTCCAAGATTGGTGAAGCGAGGATTCTCAAGTCTTCCATCGGTGACCAGCCAAAAGGGCGTTGCATATGCGATGACGAAGAGCAGGAATGAGACGCCCGATATGCCCAGGGCAGCGCGTGTATTGCGATTCGATGCCCCCATTCTCGATTCGCTAGCTTCCTACTCGAACTAAATTTAAACGAGAAACACAACTAAAAAGTCGACAATAAATTAATTGAGTCAGAAGAACACAAACACAAACCAAAAAAAAACACGCCCCTGCCAGTGTGACCAGATCAGCAATTATATTTAACGCTACTCGAAGCGTTGCCACCTAGCGTGCATAAGCTGTACGTGTCGGCGACAACTCTGCGACGCATTTAGTTGTCTCTTGTTTTGTGGCATAAAAACTTGTTTGCGAAAGCAAACGAGAAGGAAAAAAAAGGAAATGTGCGTTTCTCGTGTATAAAATTCATATTTTGGCGCAATTGCATCAAATAGATATATACACCTGGTGTTGCGTTCGTATCGTTTCAATTAACTTGCAAATACGCTGTTCTTAATCGAGGGTGCGTCGTGTTGTTGCCGCTGCTGCTGCTACGCTGACGCCGACGACGCCAACGACGACGCCGACGGCGACGTTAACAATATGGCTTCCGAAATTGCTGTGGTAAACATTGGGAACTTTGAAAAGATACAGAACTTTCTAAATGACACCGCCTACAAGGAAATACTGGAGAACAGCGAGAACTTCAACACGCGCCTCTGCATCGAGAGGCGCCTCCGCATGCCGTTCCTCGACCCCCAGACGGGCGTTGCACAAACGCACTGCGCTCTGTTCATGAAACGCAAACAGCGAATGCCCGGCTTCCGGCATGGCCAAATCTATACGTATCCCTCGGCCCGTTGGCGCAAGCCGAAACGCCAATATTTATTGAATCCCCATCACAGCTATCGCGCCTACCAGTATCGCGAGCACCATCATCTGCCCCATCAGCATCAACATCAGCATCAGCACCATCATGTGCCAACCACATCGGGCAATTCGGGAACACTCTCCACACGTGATCATCATCAGGCGGAAAGTGCAGGTGAGATTCTTATTATTCTTCATATAAATATATAAATACATTTATATATTGTGTAGATGTATGTGTGTTCGTGTGTGTTTATCTGTGTGCAACAAAAGTGGTTGCAAAATCAATAAAACCTCTTACAATTGCTGCTGCTGCTGCTGCTGCTTTGTGTTCAGTCCTCAGTCCTCATTCCTGAGACTCTTCCTCGTTCTCTTGCTCAGTCACGAGTCAGTTCCACCACCTTTGCATGGTGGTCCTTAAACGTTTGAAAATCAGCCAATTATTATATTAATAAAAGTAGCTTACCTTTTTTATGCATTTGCAATAGACATTAGTTTATTTATATTTAATGTTTTTAAAAATTATTCTGTAATCAAGAAATATATTAATCAATTTAATAAACATTTATTTAAGCATCCTTTTTTTTAAGTTTAAAACTAAAATTAAATTATTTGATTATTTCTTATTTAAAAATCATTAATAATCTTTGGTATAACTAAATTCTTATTGACCAAGCTTCAATTTATGGATACACTTGGCCCACTGTTCAATTGCAGCAACAAAAACAATAACTCAGCTAAGCATGTGTGGCTTTATGAAGCTGCATTTTCTATATATATATATATTTATACAGACACTCTTGCAAATTTATATATTTGTGCGTAAATATCTGTGTGTGTGTGTGGCGAGTGTAACCACCCCAATTGGAAAAACACTACACAAGCATATTGGGGCTGATTTATGTTTGCGTATTCGCAAACAACACACACACACACACATACATATATATATATATATTTATACACATACACTTGTAGTTATATATTTGGTTTATTAAGAGAAATAACCTTGTTGTTGTCCTTTACAGCTATTGCGGCCACAGATGGCAACTCGATGGGCGCCTCTGGGGACAATGATAGCAAGGATTCTCATGCAAATGCCGAGAAGGATTGGTTCCATGAGGATATGGACTCATCGCACTGTCATCATGCGGATGACTACGAAGATGACTTTGATTCGGACAATGATTTCGACGAGTCGTACAGTAGTCGGGGTAAACGCAAACGGGGATCACGTCCAAGACGCTCCAATGCCACTGTCGACGGCACTCCTAAACGTGGCCGTAAGGGAGGCGGTAAGCAAATGCCTACTATCAAATAATTGATAAACAAAACAATTAAATTTTATTTTTTTTAAATTGTAGGAAGTCGTCGACGGAATGCAACGGATGGCGACACTCCGGATCGTAGGAGACGCAATGCAGCTGGCAATAACGCAAACACCTCGGCAGCAGCTGCAGCGGCAGCAGCAGCTGTCGCCCATGCTGCAAGCACTGCGGCAGCAGCAGCCGCTACTCAGGGACTCTATGCAACGCACTCTAACTCAGCATCACCGATTCCCATTATCGATGAAACCTCACAGTCGGCACTGGTGATGACGGCCACACTTTCATCGTCATCGTTCGACAAGGCATCACTGACTGATGCCGGTGCCTCAAATGATTCAATCCCATTGGCCACAATGGCCAGCATGGCCAACATGTCGACAACGCCAGCGTCTGCTGCTGGTGGTAATAATGGTGCTGGTGCTGGTGGTGCTGGTAGTGGCGGTGGTGTTACAACAACGCCAGCTGTGTACACAACTGTAAACACGCCACCAAGCAATCCGTTGGCAAGTCCCAAAAAGAACAAGTTGCGTGCGGAACGAGATGTGGCACAGCCTTCGCCATATTGTGACTTTTGCCTGGGCGATCAGCGTGAGAACAAGAAAACGAATATGCCCGAAGAGCTGGTGTCCTGCTCCGACTGCGGCCGCTCTGGCCATCCATCGTGTCTGCAATTTACGCCCAATATGATAATATCGGTGAAACGGTATCGCTGGCAGTGTATTGAGTGTAAATATTGTTCGATTTGTGGCACCTCCGACAATGACGATCAGCTGCTGTTCTGCGATGACTGTGATCGTGGTTACCATATGTATTGTCTGTCGCCGCCATTGGTAACGCCGCCCGAGGGCTCCTGGAGCTGCAAACTGTGTATGGAGGAGTTTCACAAGCACAAGTAAAGCTAAAAAACAAACTGAATTTACAATGACAATTCGAAGCTCGTCTCTCGCCGGTGCAGAATGTAAATGTATTTTAATTCTATTATTTTATTTGAACTGTGTTTTTTTCCACTTACGTGCAGCTTTTAAAATTACATGTCTTAATTTTAAATTACCTTCTTAAGTATTCCTTAGTATGTTCTTAATCTTATGCATGTATCTAATTAATTTAATTTTTGTATTCGTAACTACGCTTATATGTGGACCTCCCCAAGTATTCTAAGTATTCCGCCGCCTTCTGCGCAAAGTGTAGTTATACACAATGGGCGTTAAGTAATTTCAATCCTTATCAATTCGTATCATTTCTTTTTACAATGTGTTGTGCGATTCTTACGAAATATTTTTATGAAATTATAAATAACAATAATGCCAATAAATACTGCAACACTTTTTGCATACAATATACTTTTTCTACTAAAGAAACTTGAAATCTTCAAAATATGAAATTTTTTGACTTAAACTTCGACCAAGAAACGTGTTTCAATAATCGGAATTAATCTGTAATCTAATGCTTAAGTTTGATTTGGAAAATCGCTTCAGTTTTGAAAAAGGACAACTTTTGCATTGTCCTAAAAGTCGTGAATGACTATGTTCTTCCTTTAAGTAAATTTCTTTCTGTATTTAATGCAAACGTTTATTTTTAGATAATGTTATTTCTGAAAATGAGAAGTTTGTTTTTTCAAAGCTTCTAGTATCAAACTAAAACTCAAACAAGGACTCAAATCAATGGATTCGTTGTTCTGTTTGCGTTTATGGTAAATTTCCCGCTGATTTTCTACCACGATGGGGAACAAATATAAAATAAATATAAATAAACACAGGTTAGGTGAAGAAAGTTAAAAAAAGCAAGAATGATGAGCTGATGATAAGTGCAAAAAATTGACACTCAGCCTTAAGAAATCCTTAAAGCAAATAGCAACCACAAATAAACGATTGCTGCATCAAAATTGCCCATTTGGCTTAGCCATATGAAAATTCATTCAGGCTTTAATTGAATAAACGCCAGCAGTTAAAAATATTTACATTAAATGCGTGCTCATCTACTCCCCATTCCACTCCCCTTTGATAAATCTGTTGCTCAGCTTTAATTAGCAACAAGTTGTGACAAGACAACATGCAAACTGAGCAACGGATGCGTTCAATTATGACAGAGCAGGGGGGATGCGGCGCCAAACACCCGATATATATGTAATTAAGTTAACTGGTGCCCACATCTTAACACATTTCTGCTTGTCTGGCAACTCAGGTCTTATTTGCATATATAAAAACTGAAAATTTGAAAATCGAGAGCCAAGCTCGCACACAAAAAGACAAGGATAGAGTCTTGCACAGCTGTAGCTGCTTTTTCGAACATATTCATAATTCATTAGAGCCTGCTAGAAGAGGCGCGTACCTAGTCGCGTTCCATGCACGCATGCTCATAAAAGGCTGAGTTTTCATTTACCCGCGATGTTGTCGCAGCGAAGTCAAGTGAAATAATGACCTGCGATTGCTGCTCGACACGCGACCCCTGTAAAATTTTAGACGCGTTGCCTTCTGCGCCCAGAGGTTCAGAAAAACCTGATGCACTTTTTTTGTCTACTTGACGCCCCTACGTATTGTCTGATTAGTGGTCGCAGCCAAGTTGACCACGTTCACCAGCGCTGCCCACTTGTTAAACAATAATCATATTAACGATGGCAGCTTTTCTGACGCGCGCTTCATTCGGATTGATTTTATGGCCCTGGTGTGTAATTTATATTATGCATGCACATATATATTTTAGGTATGTTAACAAGTTTTCTAATATGTTGCATTTGCTTCTTATATTGGCTGCAGAAAAAAGCCCTTTTCGAATGCACTTTGTATTTATTGATAATTTCAACTATTTACCCAAATTGGCACTGTTAATGTACATTATGCTCTGAGTCTGGTCACACTACACATTTAACGGAGCCCGCGTGCAGCTGTTATTGCTATTCACAATAAAAGAGGAAAGTAATCGATATCGGCATCGAAGTCACACCTGAAGTCGCGTTCGCGTTGTCATCATCGGGCCAAAAGAAAACCTCCGTACACCAAATTGTGCCGTTTTTTTACACACGCAAACATTTGTTTTATTTCTGTGCTTGAAATAAACAACAAATTTGTTAAAATTCGTGTGACAGTTGTGCACAGCTGCTGCGAGTGGCACAAAATCTGTGCAACAAGTGGTCTCCAACTAGCTTTTAACACTACTCCAATAAAGTGCCTTACACACACACACACACACACACACAAAACTACGACGCGCGCACACACACACAGACACTGTTCTAACCACACAAACACAAGCGCATACGTAAGCAACAACAAGTTGTGGGCTTTAAGTCCAATCAGATAATTACGCCGAAAAATGCTAAACAACGCAAGCACAAATTTTAATTAAAGCTCTCAAAATCTCTCCCAGTGAATCGCAATAAAACGATAGACGATTGATTGTGATAAATGTTGATTTAACTGTTATAACTGCCTAAAATCCCTACCGCGAGGATTCGTATCGTGTTTCTGGATATGTGATAAAGGAGAGAGAGAGCGACAGAGAGAGATAGCCTGTGTACGTGTGAGTGCCTTTACAAAAACAACAACAAAAATAAATTGAAAAAGTAGAGCAATAATATAAAAATTAAAAAAAAAAACAAGTGTATTTTAAATATAGATATACAAAGTTCATTTAAGCAGGTAATTACTCTTTACGTGTGCCTATATAACCCACTACGCATACATATGTAATTATTCATATACATATTTATTAATATATGCATTAAAAATACTCATTTCTTGCAGTGACTTTTTTTTGTGTAATTGCTTTTACTTTTGCTTCGCACACATTTGCATATATATGTATGAGTGTGTGTGTGTGTGTGCGCGTTTTCTCTGCGATTGTTGAATATTTTGTTTGCTATTTTCTTTTCATCGTCGTCATTTATCACTGTGTGTGCCCTGTGTGCCCTGTGTGCTCTTTTATTATTATTGTTTTTACCTTTTCGACATCATCAGTTTTGCACTTGTTTCTATCTATGCAGCTATCTCTTTTCACCTCAAGCGAAAATAGCACGAATGCCAACAGTGGAGTCTAATAAGAAATTTGTATCGTTCTTGACTTGTTTGCCTACCAATACGTGCACAAAAGCCGCTGCTGCTCACACACGCAGCTGCTGACACACATACACATGCATATAATGAACTGGCCAATAAATGCCGCCTGCTTTGGAATGTTCGCTGTTGTTGTTACTCTTGTTGTTGCTGTTGTTGTTCCCGTTCTCAATACATTTTGTATTAGGTTTAGTGTATGTGTCCGTTGTCAACGAGTTTTCGGTATGGTTATCACGATGAATTTTAATAAACGAAACTGCTGCAGGCTTTTTTTGTATCTTTGTTGTTTCCGTTGCTTACTTCTCCCACCACCTTTTCTCTGTGAGTCAATCACCTGTTTTTTTTTCATACAGCGGCAAGCAAAAACAGCGAATTCGCCGAGACGTTTTCGCTCCTTGTCCTGCTCTTCTTCTACCTCAAATAACAGCTGTTGCTCTCTGTTTACTTTTCTCTCTATACACAGCTGCAAACTCACAGCATACTGCTGTTAAGTTGAGTTCAGGACATACATTTTTTTTTATTAAATTGTTTTAGTATTATTAATACATAATAAGCCAACAAACAGATGAAAAAATAGTTTAGGTCGGTGTTCTTACATTTCTCAAAACCATTGCAGTTTTATTTTGATAAAATATGTAACTTTCAACATGTTTTTGAATACCTTGCCTCGCATTTTGTATTTGGGAACCACTGTTAGTTAACATAAACGTTGGCAACAACAGTGCGCTGTTGTCGTTGTTCGTCAGTTGTTTTCCAACTTTCATGCGCGACGCAAGGATATGCGCATGGAAAATAGCCACAAACACGTTGCAACCACACAGCAACAACATTTACGTGGCGGCTTCTTAATTATTTAAGCCAAAAAACCGACGTGCAGGTTGAGTTTATGACTTTGAGCGCTGAGTGCAAGTCGACGCAGCAAATGGAGTAGAGACATAGAAAGAAATGTAAGAAAAAGGTCGCCAAAAAATAAAAAAAAAAAGCAAACTAGAATACAATAACATAAAAGCCCAAGCGGTCTAAGTGGAAAAGTGGATGTGTATTAAATAAATAAAGACAGACTAAACATATCTATGTATGTATGTATTTGTGTATGTTATGTTCATTGCATAAGTATTGAAATTAATATAAAAGCTCGCTGCTAAGTTTAACCATCAAATGCTGATTGGCTCATTGCAGTTAACGGTAACGGAGAATATCCATAGACGACAGGACTAAAGAGCTTGCAAAATGGAATCCATGGAATATGAAATGGCACGCAACATGACGCTGCTGTTCTTCCTGGAACGATTGCTGGACAAGGGCGAACCACGCACCGTGCACGATCTATCCTGTCAGTTTGGCAACAAGGAGTTTACCAAGGAAATGCGACAAATTGCCGGCGGCAGTCAGTCCGGTATGTATTTAAATAGACGTATTGCCATCAAAAATTCATTTCATTTTCTTTCTCTTTGGGGTCGTAATCCGAAACTGGTACAGTGAAAACTTATACTGAGCAAACCGACTTGTACTTTTACACCTGCTCGGGCTCATTGTTGGTTTCCGCGCTCTGTTTTATTTTTTTTTAACATTGTTGTTGTTGTTTTTCTTTGCTTGAGTTGTCCAAGTGCACATGTCATTGCCGCTTCCCAGTCACAGTCACAGCCACAGTGTGGTGGACAAGCAATTGAAGTTGCTGCTGCAACCGCAAAAGAAAAAAAAAAAAACAAATCAATTCGAGTGCTGTCTGCACGACTTGAAAGATATCCTGTTCGCGACTAATGTTGTCATGTATTTTGGGAAAAAATAATAATAGAACCACTCTCAAGAGAAATGTATTCAAAGGGGTCTTTCGGAACCAAAGATTATGTTTTTGGAAGTGCAAGAAGAAGAACGAAAAAAAACAACATAATTTTATGCACAGTTTTCAACTTATTTAAATGCATTTAAAATTAAAATGAAAAAAATGACATAAATATTGAAATTAATTCCAGGAGCACTACTAACTTTAATTTGTAGGGGAATGTCGTAGTGGTGCCTTTATTTTTTTCGGAACTCATCTATAAGAAGCGAAACTAAGACAAATGTACATTATACATTGAATTTTCAAGCATTTAATTTGTTTGGGTTCTTTTTTCTTTCATTAGGCTTCCACTTGGTTAGAAGAGGGTATACAACCTCGAACGGTTGCTTTTGTCAGGGTTTTTCTTAAGGCAATCGATAATACACGTGTTTTTCTTGGTGTGTTGCTGGTGGCGCTCGAAGAAGAAGGAGGCACAAACAAACACAAAACTAGATTTCCCCCCATAAAACATGAAAAACACTCGTTGTCAACAATAGGAAAACAGCTCGACAACAATTCGATACGCATAAACACAAGTTCATCATCAAGATGCGGGTAATTTAAAAATAGCAATGCACAAAAACTCATCGAAAAACTTTAAAAATAAACTGCGTCTGTGCAGTGCAGTGCAATGCACCTTCCAATATTAGGAATACCTCGCACTGCCTCCAGCAATTCATTGGCGTGTCATTAGAAACTCGAAATGAAACAATTTGTACAACATTTTTTAGTCTACATTAAAAGTGAATTTACCTTGAACATCATTTTTTGGGAGAAAAGTGATTATTTATTCCTACTGTTTGGCTGTATTTCTGTTGGGAACGGGGAAGCGGTGGGTGTGGGTGTGGGTGTGTTTGCCTCAACCATTGAATAATCATTAATTGTCCCTTTAATAGAGAGATTATAGGCATGTCAAAGAAATTTATTTGTCGATCTGTGAAGAGACTTACCGGAAAATATTCCCTCAACATTTGGTATTTATTTCCTACTTGAGAAACTCGAATGAAACTCAAAACAAGTTTAACAAGTTTGATTTATGTTTGACATATATTTTATAATAAATGAGAATTAATGAAGCTCATTTCATCATTTTTAATTTTTAGTCGAATCTTCATAGTTGAGTTGTTGTTAAATTAGGCATGCATTGCACTTTGTAAATGCATTTATTTATTATTGCCCACATTGTTCACACGTTGTGGTTACGCTAATTGCACTCGTCAACAGCGAATGCAACAAATGCATTTAGCAAGCACTTATCGCACTTCAAATACATCTGTCTTTAAATCGCGACCATTGCAAATAATTTATTAAACCATCCCCATTGCAGCAATGGGCACACATCATGCAAATCATGTCTGCCATAGAGAATATTTGTGGCAGGCACGCAAAGCAGTGAATATTTGTAATCTGTAGATGCATATGTTGCATGTTATAAATAGAACTGAATCAACGTTAAAGTTAACAAATACCAGTCGAAGACTATGCGCTCATCCAGCTCAATACAATTCCCCAGCTCGAAGCTGGCTTTGCCATGCTCCCAAGAAGAGATAAGTCCGATGGCTCAAGTTCGACATGGTCATCCTATAAACATATTTTATGGGACACCTTTTTGTTTTGGCCAACGCTTTTTGCTTATGCCGCTAAGGGCATACTGTTGGCCAACACTGTTTAGATATATATATATGTATATACTTTTGATATTTTCATAATACCCGGCTAAAACCCGAATCCAAACGACGTTGATGATGAGGGTAAATTTGCCTTTCCTGTTTCGTTTTGCAAATAGAAAAGTGTCGATTACGTGACAGAAATGTTCAATTGAATTTCAAATATTATGGCACACTATTCAGCAAACAGAGAGAGGGAGACAGAGAGGGAGAGGGAGTGAGGGCACCCCATTTGTTGCTTCAATAATGCATGTGTGTGTAGGTGTGTATAGGTGTGTAGGTGTATAGGTGGAGATTCGTAAAGTTCTCGATTCCCCAGCGATTGATGAGGGTTTTTGTGCAAGCAAACAAGAAAACATTTACAAAATTAATGTCACAAGCAATTTTGTGGCACACTCTCTTCAAAGCGTTGACAGCATGAAGAACTCATGCCATTGTCTTCATTTCTAAGCCTTGAGGCCATTAGCCATTAAAACTGATAATGAGTTGAGCAAACAGTTGGCCAAACTGTAGCTTGCCCATTTCGCTGCTAATTTGACAAGCGATCGCCAAAAATATATGTGAAATGAAAACCAGTTTTGCATGCATTTCGCACAAATCATTTGGCCAAACATAACCGAGCCATTAACTGTTAGCTGCCGATGCCGATGCCGCTGCCGTTGTCAATGTCGATGTGCCGTAGTTGACTGTTGCACACACAAAACAAACATATTCCAATAAAGGCATCCCTGCGAAACACGAAATGATTTTTTATTGTTGTTTTTGCGTAATCGATTGCAACGCATTTGGCGATGTGAACAGATATAGCGAGAGGGTGGCTCTATCAAACATAGACAAGAGTACAAACTGTAGACCACAAGAGGTCATCTAGCTAAACTATATATAGCCAATAGCGTCAATCCCTAAATCCTTAAATCCTTAAAGCACATCATGGCAGATTGCGTCGTATTGGATGTAGTATCCTAGGGAAACATGTCTTTAGCTCGGTCGACATAAAAACCCTCAGTCCGAATTCGTTCAAGAAACTAGGTCGCACTGCATGAAGCCAGGCCCCCACTATAAATAATAATAATAATAATATTAATAATAATAATGTGTCACTGGCATTTATAACTTTTCAACTCTTCTCATTTTTACTTTTGTTCTTATTGGATTTCTTTTTTGTGTGCAGCCGATGGAAAAAATGTTGAACTCATTTTTTAAATTATAGCTTAGACTGAGAGCAACTGAAGACATATTATATATATATATATAATATAATATATATATATCCTTTTCAGGTTCAGTTTCTAAACTGAATTGTTTTCAATGTTAATTAAAATACGCTTTTAGCTGCTTTTGCAAAATTTTCGATGTGCGTTAAATAATCGAAAGTCAAGTTGCAGCATGTTTAGATATGTTCCGCTTAGCCGTTACATATTTCACTTTTGACTCGTGTTGCCTCGTTTTGGGGCATGCCTGCGTCTGCCAGCAGGATATACAATAAATTTAACGATTTTATGCCGGCAGCAGTCGGTTCGCCCATTTGAAATCCTTTAGCACCCTTGGTTGGCATTTGGCATTGCGTGTCGGCTATGTGCGTCTGACTTGACTTCAGTTGAGTTGAGTTGAGTTGATTTCTGTTGCTGTTGCTGTGTGCCTGCCAGCTGCCAAGGCTTTTTCGGTTATTGTTAGCTTATGCGTTGAAATGCGGGGAAATGGAAGTGGAATTCGAAATGGAATTGGAGTTGGAGTTGGAGATGGCTCTGGCTCTGGCTCAGCTCGACATTGATTTTTGTGTGTTTTTAGGCAACGAACTTGCTATTTATTAGTGCGCCTTTTGCGCTTAATGAGTCAACTTAGTCCCAACTAATATGCCCATAATGAAGTCATACTTTCGCAAAGATATTTCATTTTCAATATGCTAGGCCACATCAACGAAATGAGCTTCACTCTACAGGCAGAGAGGGAGAGAGAGGGAGGAGTTTCACATACGGTCTTAACCATAAAATCTTGAGTTTATAGCCACATAACCCTTTTACCTGGCTGGCTAAGACACTTGGCTGTGAATTTACAACATTTTCTGTCCTTCGGCGGGGGCGGGGGTCTGTCTGGGGTTACATTTCAATAAGCAACCATAAATATACATATGCATATATTTATAGAAAATGTTCTCAGTGCATTTGAAAATTGCCCACAAAATTGTGCCCAATATGTGCGGCGAGTGACCGTAAAATGTGCCAGCAACCAGCAACCAGCTCGAGCATCTGCTCCTCCGGGGGCGGCTTGCCCCGTTTGCCCCACCTGCCCATCGCACACCTCTTGCCAAACATTTTTGTTTGTCGGCCAAGAAATGCCACTACACAAAACAGTCAAATATTGTCTTGGCTATAACAAATACAGGCGGGCTTATCGAAAAGTACTTAAGACTATTTTATCGTTTCTAATTTGTTTCTGTTTTAATTACAGGGTATTATAATTCTATATGCAAGTCTGTTGTTAAGAAGAAGAATAAAATATGTGTAAAGTTACAAAATGATTGCTCTCAGAATGCTTCTTGAGGCATAAAGAACACGTGCAACCCTCGCCTGCCATTGTAGACATATGTATGTAAGCATGTAAGCATGCATGTATATGCATGCATATATGTATGCACACATTCACTACTCATAAGTGGACTAGGTGAGTGGCCCTTCCGTTCTGCTGTGGCGAGAGTTGTTCCGGCAGATAAATAATAATCATACATATACAAGAGTTAGCCGTATTTTTGCGCTTCGAATTTTATGGCAGCTGTTTTAGCGTCAACTGTAAATTTCAATTTCAATTTGTGTAATGCCTGAGGATGCATAAAAATTGAATTATATACCAGTTGCGCTTGGTGTATCCCGTTTAGTGGATGCGTAATGTAAATCGATATTTCTTGAGCACCTTGAAGGGGAGCGAGCCAAACCCCAAATCTATTTTTCCTTCATTTATCACTCTTGTGGCTCATTGAGCACATGACACCAGTAGATTTGTTCAGCTGTAATCCAAATCTCAGCGCTTCTTGAGTAATCCTTGCGCAACGCTTGACAATTTGGTGCACAATTCAATTATGCGAAAGGTCATTTGCACTTACATCCAGCTCAGCTCAGCTCAGCTCAGCTCAGCTTCAAAAAAATGCAATTAGATTAATTTATGCGGCGATTTTGAGCAAATCATGTTACAAATACCAAATTTGACAACAATAGCGAAGTGGCAACAATGACAAACCAGAGCAGCGGCTGCTGTTGCCGTTGATGTTGCTTCTCTTGACACGCAACAACAATAACACTGAAATAAATAAAATAAAAAAAATACTTTCCCTGCTGCTGCTCCCCTATCCCGCACCCCGCCCCCTGCCCCATAGCTTCATCAGATGTTGCGCTCTTGTCGTGTCACGTCATATTACACACACAATAGGCTGGGGCAGACAGCGATGGAGTTGCCCTCGCCAACCCTCCCACAGAGTACACCCACCTGGCAATGGTGCTGCTTCCCTGGGCTGTTGACGGCAGTCAGTCAGCAACTATGACCTGATTTATCAAATAAATAGCTTGGCCTGAGTGCATTCACTTTTCATTTGGCTTGATATATACCTAAAGTCTACACTGTAAACAAATTTCGAGTGCATTGTAATAATTATGCCATGGCTTGGTAAGAAGATCTTTTAGCTGAATATCATGTTGAATATCCATCGAGTTATCTAACCATTCAAAATGAGTAGAAAGGGCAGATAAACAGCTAGAAGGAAGCAATATACATATACATTCTTGATCAGCATAAGCATCCGAGTCGGCGTAACGAATCTCAGCTAGTGATCTCAAATATTGAATATTAGTGCTCCATAACTTATTCGATTTATGATGATTATCGACAGTTTCTAACTGGTTTCTAATATATACATTGAGATATAATTAGAGATGACTTTTTGCATCAGTTTCACAAATCGAGAGCAAACACTTTGACAACTTAAATGGCATAATGACTCCCAACTGATTGTGTGTAGTTTGGTCTCAAGTTTTGAACAGAGCGCTATAAAGAAAAACTGCCTTTTGTTGTGTTGCGGAATAAATTGAAAATAAAGTGAGGATAGCAACAATTATAGCACTGTGATTCACAAAAGGGTGGCTGCCAGAAGGGTGGGTAATTCCTGCCCAATCACACCCCCCTAAACTTTGGCTAACTTTACAAATAAAGTCGTAGCAGAGATACGAGAGAGTAGACATAAACATGGGACTACAATGAGGCTAATTATGGGAAGCCAGGCATATGTGGCAAGCAGATTGCAAACTTATACAATGCGCACTTTAAGAAATTAATCAACTACTGTTGGTCTGTCTATATATATGTATATGTATCTATATATGTATGTGTATGTATATCTTTGTGCATGTGGACAATGTGCATTAAGTGCTTGCTTTCCCCGCTTTAACAATGCAGAAGACATTAGACGGTTTGAGGACTGGCGTATTAATTAAGTTAACACTTTTATCGCATTACTGCATTAAGCACTAATGGCTGCGACTAATTGTAATTGACATGTTTGGCAGGTCTGAAGAAATTTCTCGCCCAATACCCATCAATATTCCTGGTGGACGGTGATTATGTGCAGGTGAATGCCTATCAGCACAGCAGCTCGGACGATGGCAACAGCGGCGGCAAGCGGGACTACATCCAAGAGGCTAAAGACTACTTCAAGAACAAGATGCTCCAATATGGCGCCGCTGCCGAGGTGCCCGTGCGCAGTTTGCTCGGACATCGGTCGCAGGCATCGCCACAAGTACGACACATATCAGGTGAGCGAATCACTTTATAATCTATATTCTTTATGTGTAATATATATGTCTATATATTGACAGGCCAGCATATCAAGGAGTTTACGGATTTTCTAATGAAGCACACGGACACGTTTAAGGTGACGGACGACTATGTGATGCTGGTGGGCAGCGAGAATATGACGGATCTGCCGGCGAGAGATCGCTTGCATTTGCCGCAATCGAACATCGATACGCGCGGCACCCAGCAAATGCTCGACTTTTTCGCACAGTGCATCGAGATGAAGGGGCCGTTGCTGGTGGATCAACTCTTCCATTTGCTGACGCTCAACTTTCCCCAGGATCAATGGTTGCGCATGTTTAAAACGCCCGGCGATTTGAGCTCGTTTCTGAAGTTGTTCGGCGACTGCTTTCACATCCAGGCGAATCTAGTCACATTGCTGCAGAAGCCCAAGTTGAATGACTCGCACATCCAGCAGGCCCAGGCGCGTTCCCGCGAACAGTTCAATGCGCTCAACAACAATCAGAATCCCCGCAAGGCGGATACGAATGTTAGCTCTGTGCAGCAGCGCCTGCAGTCGCCGGCGATGCGCAGCAATGGTTACAACCACAGCAACAGCAGCAGCGGCAGCGGCAACAATGTGAATAACAACAATAATACGATTAACAATAATATAGCATCGCCGAACTTTAAGCTGAATGCACCCGTATCGAATATGACGGGGGGCGGTGCTGGCTTTGGCCAGAGTCAAAATAAATCGGAACCGAATTCGGGCTTTGATAGCTATGTGCCAATGTCGGAGCTGAAGCTGGAGAATCTCTGCGAGAATAACTATCCCAGCTCGACACTGTGCTATGGTCCCATTGGCACAGTGCCGCAACAACAACAACAACAGCAGCAGCAGCAACAACCACAACAGCCACAGCAACAACAATCGACGGCACCCACGGAGCGTTTGAATAGTGTAAATCAAACACTGAAGCAGCGCATAAATACACTGGTCATCCGAACTCTGGCCGAGAATTTAGAGAAAGACAAACAATCGTTGGCCAATCAAAACTCACACGCAAGTCCCGTGCACGGCAGCAACAGCAAAGCGACAGCAGCAGTTACGACGGCAGCAGCAGCAGGTGTTGCAACCACAACAACAGCAACAGCACAGAACAATGCCAATTCGAATGCCGCAACTAGTCACAGTTATTTTGTGGGCGACACGTGGAAAATCAAAGTGCTGCAAAATACCACCGTTATTGCGAATGTGAAGCATGCCACATTTGTCACCGAGGCTCTGCTCGACCTGGCCAAAGATGAGAACAACATTGCTGTGTCGCTAGACTGTGAGGGCATCAATTTGGGTGTCAAGGGTGAGATAACGCTCATCGAGATTGGCACAGCGCGTGGCGAGGCGTTCCTCTTCGATGTGCAAACCTGCCCGGCCATGGTCAGTGATGGTGGCCTGAAGACGCTACTCGAACACGACCAGGTCATCAAAGTCATACACGACTGTCGCAATGATGCCGTCAATCTGTATCAACAGTTTGGCATATTGTTGCGCAACGTTTTCGATACGCAGGCGGCACATGCCATATTGCAGTATCAGGAGAATGGCAAACAGGTGTACAAGGCCAAATATATATCGCTAAACTCGCTGTGCGAGCAATACAATGCACCCTGTAATCCCATCAAGGATCAACTGAAGCAAATCTATCGGCGTGATCAAAAGTTCTGGGCCAAAAGGCCGCTCACTCGCGAAATGATGCTGTATGCGGCCGGTGATGTCCTCGTCCTCATACACGATCAGCTCTTTGGCAATCTGGCGCAACAGATTAAGCCCGAGAATCGTGTCCTATTCTCCGAACTGTGCACCGAGCAAATACTCATGCAAATCAAACCGAATGAGGTCAAGATACGAAAGAAGCAGCGCAAGGTTAGCACCGAGGTGTCCGATCTCAAGCAGAAACTGGCGCAGACCAGCAAAAGTATTGTGCTCTCCAATCGCGAGATACGATTATTACGGTGAGAGTTATAACTATATATATATATATATATATATTATATTAACACATGATTTGCTTGCAGATACATGGACTTGACGGAGGACGAGAAGGAGCGCCTAAAGGGCTATTACAAAGTGGCCAAAAAGCTAGAGAAAATGGAATCCGCTGGCAATCCAAACAAGTTCGTAATTTAGATATATATAATTGATGTATTAGTATTAGTATTAATTGATTAATTAATTCCCATTTATTGCAGAGATCAAAGCGATTCTGAGGATGAGGGAGAACCGAATGAGAATGACTTTTTCCCCAGCTTAGATTCGGTGCCCTCGGACAATTCGTTGTCGGGCACATTCTCGCCACGTTTCAGCTCGGAGCCGCCCAGTCTGACTGAATCAATGCAAATGCTGGAGGAGATACTGCAAAACAAATCGATGGATCGATTAGCACGCATTGATAAGCTCGAGGCCATATTGACGACTGCAACCACATTGCCATGCGATCAGGTAAGTGCTATCCAGCGGGAGCAGCAAAAGAGAATCTTCCCTTGATAATGGTTTGGTTTTTCTCTTTGCAGATTATTACTTCCAATGCAATGCAGGAGCAATTGGGCTCCAGCATTGCGACCACTGAAAATCTGCAAATCATTCGCGAGAAGACAAGAAAGTATGTATGAGGATGCCTCGAATGCCTCCGACATTAATGATATAACAAATTTCAGTATGAAGAACTGTAGTTGCCATGGGGAGCGCAGCATTACACCCATTCTGAGATCGGCGAATGACAAGCGAGTAGTCAAACTTGTGGATGCCGAGTCGCAGACGCTCAGCACCGGTGACGTTGTCATCACCAAAATCTTTTTCCAGGATGAACACGAGCGTGCCAAGGATGCGGTGTTGACAAACAGCAATACCAATTCACCGAAGCGTGTGGCTTCAACTTGAAAACAATTTTTACGAAATGATTCCTAGCAAGCAAAGTGCAGACATTATATGTATTATTTTTTATTACCATAATGAGACTCCACTAAAAAACTAAAAAACTAAAAAAAAAAGCGAAACAAAAAAAACACAAAACAGAAAACATAAAACAAAAGTCGGAGTTCTCTACTCTATTAAATATGCAATAATTTTTCTATCCAATTGAGAAGCAATATATTTTGTGCCTAAATGTTGAACATTGCAATAATAATACATGCTATATAGTATATTATTTACTACTACTACATCGACTAGATCAGTTGTGTTAACATTTATATATATATTTATTTTGGGTTTTTGCTCACTAATTAAACAAATTTACCATTTTATTAAACCAAAATTATAACACCGCAACACACTTTTCTCATCGGCAGATGATTTAGAGCATGTGTTGTATTCTGATTATATAGCAATGTTTCTGTTAAAGACTACAATTTAATCTTATATGAAAACATAGCGAAGCAATCGCTTAAAATATATTTGTATTAAATTTTGACTTTAAAATCGAAAATACTTTTTATTTGAGTTGTGAAAAAAGCAAGGACGTGTTGGACCAATCTGTGTAAAATCGAAGAAAACCTTTATGTTTAAGGGTACAACAATTTTGTAGAGGTTTCCTATATATACTTGTCGCCATATCAACCACGAATATTTGTCGAACACGTTTATCCAACTTAACTTTAGTTTAACCCAATTATATAATCAAAATTAACAAATGCATAGTCAATATAAGTAAATGATATTATATTGTAAAGAGAACTTATTGAAATTGTATGATTATAAAAACAAAATACCTAATTAAAGAAAAAATAAAACTTGTATATACACATGTAACAAATAGCACAACGCACATCAACAATCTTGGCCGAGATCGTGAACAATCTGGGTAAGACTAGTTAGAAGGAATCTACTACATCGATATGTTAGTTTCCCATTAGTGCCCCATTAATGAATATTTTCACGATTTTGCGGCTTTTGTTTTTTTATTTAACATCAAACATCAAGAGGCTTAAAACATTGAAAAGTTTGTGCATGAGTAATAGTTAGTTTTTGTAAACATTTATAAATGTGTATGTATGTACAAATATATGATGAGTATTTGATATAATTTTCCATAGTTTCCAAGTGTTAGAATGTATACATATATCAGACTCAAAAGTTATTATGTTTCGAGAATGTATATTTAAATATCAGATTAATTAGCTTTTGGCGCAATCAAATGATGACCGTTTTAAATTCGAATTATTTTATTTTTATTTATGGCTTATTATTGTTTCATTCCATGATTAGATTTATACTAATCTTACATAATAGGTATACAGTTTTACAGCCTTCTTGCATATATGTTGAGCCTTGCAAATGCAATAATAAGTAGAAGTACGCGCATCTTTCACCTGTGACTTGCACTGTTCGTTCCATTTATGCAAAACCAAGAGGAAAACTGAGTAAATGAGGCTTAAACACTATTCTGCAGGAGTCTTAGGACTAACTACTTATGTCTATATCAAATATATATACTCACTGTGTGTATACCTACGTATCAGCAAAGGTATACGCTTGCGTATATATATTTGTTAAAATCACATCTTTGAATGGTATATAGCTCGTCAGCTGTATGTACAAGTACTTCTAATTCGTCTTAATGATTAGGGCTCTTACATTAATTCTTAATTTCAATGCGTGTTCGTTTTTAGGAAACCTGTTTAAGAGATTCGTCTTTTTTATAATTACACACTTACATAATAACCTAATCAATTAGATAAGATCTAGAGACATTTTTTGGTTGAAGGAATGCATTATTTTATCAATTTGAAAACTTATAGTAAATGTTACTTTAGAATGAAACGTTAGTCATACTATTACACTTATTTTTAACAACAACATTAAGTTACTTTCCATGGAAAATAGCACATATATATACTAAACATATGTATATTTTCAGCAATTCATGATATTCCGCCATTGAATCAAATGGCTGCCCCAAGGACATAAATTCATTTAAAAATAGAACCACTAAGCGATAATTAAATATTTATCTGTGCCGTAAGACAGATTGACTTGCGAACAGAAATATATCTTTACGATATCAAATTCGAATAGTTTTATGAGCACGTTTGACTAATTCTAGTCTATTCGTAATTGCAGGCTACTCTAATTTATTTAAAAGCTGCTTTAAAATTGATAAAAACTTTGTAACTTGAACTTGAATTTATTTATTGCAATAACAGAATATAACTAATAGTTAGGCAAGACAAAAGTCTTTAGTTAATACAACCATCAAGATATGAATTTATAAATATTCACAAACCTCCCAAGAAACCACTGAGCTTAAGCCTATTTCAAATTGAAATGATTAAAACTCTATTTGAATATAAGTTCGTAGGTTCCAAATCTTCTCATTTTTGTATGCATGCCTTGGGATGGTATATAATATGTATACAAAGATATCCCATTTGTAAGACATTGCATGTCTAAACGATTTTTTCAGTAGAATTACTATCAATAGATTTTTTTTTAAATATTACCAAAATAGAATATAGTATTTATATATATATATATTTGTATTTAGAAGAAAGCTCGGATATTTTTTCACCATTTTGAGTATTTAAATTCTACTTTGAAGCTCGAATATCAAAATCGTTTTTTGCCTAAAAGCACGTGTAAAATTTCATGCAAAAATATATGGAGAAAAAAAAGAAAACAAATCGAAATTGTATTTAAAATAAAAATGTATTTATTTGACTAAAATATTTTAACAAAACATAATACATATGTACAGTGATCGCTGCAAGCATTTCGATGAAACAGAAAAAAAAACACATTGAGTTCAAAGTATTTGTTTTTGTTGCTATTTGTATGTATTAAGTTTTACACTTTCTTAACTTTTTTTTGTAGACATTGTTAACAACATAGATGTCGACTATTGTAGTGTAATTAATTTGGACATTTTACTTTCTTGATTAGCTAGAAATTGCACACATTTAGAACTGGACGTAGACATTGACATTGAATTGGATTACACTATAAATGTGACTAAGCATTGCACAAATTTGAATGGATTCTATTGCAACTAGTTAATTGGTTGTCGTATTTTAATTAAATATGTTTTTTTTTTGAATGCTCTTGCACAAATTACAAAAGTTCTTGTCACACTCAGAGGAGTCAACTTTTTGACATACATATGTATTTATTTATATTGTGTATGCATGCGTGTTGTTTTTACGTGTGTATGTATGTGTGTATGTGTATATATATATATATACATATATAAATATATATATATCTTTAATCACTTAATGAGATCAAGTCATATAGCGCATTATCTCGCGCAAAGCATAGAGTAATTCGGCCTGATTACGGGCCTCCATTATCATTAGATTAACATGAACCTGCAAAACCAGACCAGAGATAAGAGGATAAAATATTATTTTTAATCGATATTCGACGCCTCCTCACTCCTCACTCTCCTCACTCCTCACCTTTTCACTATCCTGTAACTCGACGAGCACACTATCATAGTCCTTGGTGGTAATGCGCTCAGGAAAGCAGCAGGCTGTCTTTATAAACATTTTCAACGGACGCACGAGCAGCTGAAATTGTTGCAGTTGGTTCATTAAAAACAAGAGTTAAGATAAAGATAAAGATAAATTGAAATTGAAATATTTGGTATGCACTTGCCTGATTCACTTCACCGTAATCGTAATCGTCGTGTCGTATGCCAAAAATGCATTGTATATAATTCCAGATGGCACGACGGAACTTCGATGTATCCACATTCTTAATGCCGCCCATTGTGAAATACGTTAAATTGTAGGCGGCACGAAACTTTTCATCCAGAAAGGTGCCCACATCGTTGTACAAGCTGCCACCAGGACACAATGAAACAAACAAATGTGATTTTCTGTTATTTGTTTTGTGCATTGGCATTGTTTTAAATGTGGCTTACCCATCCACCAGAGAATAGCCGTGATCCTCCCATGAATAGTCCTGTATGCGAAATGTGTTAATATTCTCGGCACCGCGACGTGCAAAATCCTGATACGTAAAGCTAGCATCGTCCACATAGTGAGAGATTATTGGTGGCAATGCGACAACAGGTGCTGGAGTCGATGCTGCCAACTCGGCTGTTTGCAGTTCCACGCTCTTGAAACGATTGCTCAGCTCGGCCTCGCTGCACTCGTCCTGGTTCTGGGAGAGCACCTTCATCCGCTCCATCAACGTCTCCACGGAGATGCCAAGTGGCTGCGGCTGGTTCTGTGCGCTGCCTGAAAAAAGGAAAAACCCAAAATTGAGAATTCACAATTCGATGGATTTTTAATAAGCTGCAGAGTGCTCCACTGCGCTCTTCGCTCTTACTCAAATAGTGGTGGCCAAAACTGTTGTTGGCTGCACTGCCTCCTCTGCCTCCTCCGTTGCCATTGTTCTTGTCCATTGTATTATTGAAATCTGGCTTTGTATTGTTGTCGCTGCTGCTGCTGTTGCTGGTGCTACCGTTGCTGAGGCTGCTGCTGGTGCTGCTACTGCTGCCGTTGTTCAAGGATATTTCGCCAAGAACAGTTTTTTGCTGCTGCTGCTGCTGGTGCTGATGGATGGAGCTGCTGGTCTGTCGTGCATCATCTAGCTGAGGCAGCACAATCTGCTGCGGTGTCGGCGACTGCGTTGGCAATGGCAATGGCAGTGGCAGTGGCAACGACACCGGTGCACCTTTCATTTTGGGACTAGACAATCCATCGAGCTTTTGTGTGAGACCGCAGGAGAACACAAATGAGGATAGTGAATGAAAATGCGATAGCAAGACCATTGCATGCACCACCTCCGACAGGGACCAGCTATTTTTGCCTTTGGTCAGACGCTGCAAATGCCAAAAATGTTGTGGCGTAAATTCATTAAATATGTATTCAATTTGTAAGTGCATCCCATGTACACCAATGGACACCAATGTGCACCAATGGACACCATACACCATACATCATACCTCAACGTGCTCCTTGCGCAAAAGCCAGGGACGATGTGCTAATATTTTATTTATATCATATATGGCACGTAATTTGGCGGGTATATAATCCAAGCCGTTCAGCCATTCGCTGTTGCCGCCCTGATCAATGAACTCCTTCTCGTAGCGCTTCACCAGATAGGGGCACTGATGACGAGCGGCTGCCTGCATTTGATTTAAGAATGCAAAGAATGCTTTTAATAATAATCATGATAATAGAACTCTCTTTAAGTACGCTTGTTCAACTATTCTGGCATGCTTACAAATTCTCAGAGGGAACTTTTAAGTCGCTTTCAAAATGCACTTTTGCCATATATATATATTTATAAAGTTTACTAGTTAAAGCAGCTTAACAGTTAGTTTGTTATGGCCATGCAACAAATTGTGTGAGTCATAATCAGATCTAAGACTACAAAACAATCTCCTGCCGTTCTTTAAATATTCAAAAACCCCATTAAAAACTTCTGGGAGAGCATCTGCACAACTCAAAATATGCTAAAAATATTTCGTTTTGTTTTGACATTGATGTGTGCTTGTGTGTGGTTGAGTGTGTGGTCGAGTATGTGTGGTTATGTGTGTGGTTGAGTGTGTGTGGTTATGTGTGTGTGTGTGGTTGTGTGTTGTTTATGTGTATGACCCAAAATAGGAGAAACAAAAAAACCATTGTTTTGATATATTTCGGGCATCTGAATTACTGCGTCATAAATAGCGCCACAACTAACATCCAATTGGAATTAGTTGGAATTGCCAAGGGGCAAGCTGATATTGAATAAAACTCACATATAGGCAAGTGGCCAGATAGTGCCCCAGCTATGGACATATATCAATCACATACAATCGCTTGTGGACCAGAGCAGCTTCCGTGCAAATCAAAATATGTTTTTGAATCCCAAAAGGAATGCGAAAAATATTGAAGCAATTCAAAAAATACACTTGATTTGTTGCCAATAAAAAACATATTTTAATTGGAAAAAGAGGTCAGCAAATAATAAACAAACCGTTAAGATTGTTCAGTTGTCAAAACAAGGAAGTATCTCTTACTATATATATATATATATATATATATATATAACTCACTAAATGACTAATTTGTATTCCTTTTTTTATTTGAATGTGACTTTTTAAGTGGCAAGATGTTAGTCATTTGGGGCAATTACATTGCAGATAGCAAAGTATTACTAATAATGTGAATCAAAAGCGGGGAATTCAAAGCGATTAAATGGGGGCACTTCTTGAGTATTGTGAGTCGAGTCAGATATTGAACTATCATGAATAATGCTCATGATACAAATTAGCCATTATCTTAGAAGTAGCCACTTGATTTCCCCCAGCAACTGTCGGCAAATCCCTACTCAGCGCAATCTGATTTATTTCTTTTTGTAGTTTTGAGAGCAAAATGCAACTTGCTACTTGCTACTTGCAACTTGACAACATTTTTGTTGCTTTTCTTTTTGTTGCAATGCAGTAAATCGGCTTTTGCAAAATATCCGTGTTCTTGAACGAACGACAGACAAATGAAAAGCAATCAAAAATATAACATTTTCCTCACTTGCTTTTCCTTAATGCGAAAGCAGCTTTTCCCCAATGTGAGTGAATTTTAAATGAAACTTGTTGCAATGCTGCAAATGTTAAAGGTTGCCACTTAAGCTGGCCATGATTGTGTCTTGTCTTAATTTCTGATTAGCCCACTTCATTATGGCATTCGTTTTGCCCAAGGCTCTGAGCAGAGCTGAGACTACAGCTAGACACTATTCAGATCTGCTCAGTTGGCAAGGAATTGCTAAAATACGAAAGGCTGTCAGTTCCAATTAAGAAACTTGTTCACTTGCAAAACTTCTATTGTTTCGGACATGTGTTTTGTGTGGCACGTTCCGCACCCCACCTTTACACTCATGTGTAGCATGTGTTGCAGCTAAAAGAAATGGCTGCTGTTTTTTACTGCATTGCCGAGAGAGAGCTCAGAACAGTGGAAATAATTTGCTGTTGTTGATTTACCAATGTGTAGTGTGTTGTGTGTGTGTGTGTGTGTGCGTGTGAGTGTGAGTGTGTGGGTAGGTGGGTGTGTGTGTGTGTGGGTGGGTGTGTGCGTAGTGAGTGTGGAAGCTGCTGTCATTGATAGGGCATCAGCAACTAACAAGCAGGAAATGTGAAACGACAGCAACAGTTGGCGAGATTTAATGTGCTTAAATTTGCCAGTGGCAACAATGCAGCCACACACACACACACATAAAACGGGACACACACATATATATATATATACAGTGGCCCACAGTTCAAAGAAAGCAGTGTCAAAGAAAAAAAGTAATTGCCTGCTATAAGCTAATCATTCATTATTTTTCAGAAATTCCAAAGACCGATGGTAGGTACATATATTAACCACCAAAATTAATATATGACCCCAAAAAACTGGGGTTTCCCCACCTGCTACGTAGGATTATAAAAATGTTGCCTACTTTTAGGTTCAGTTTTCATTTGGATCAGGTACATTGTGGATACCTGGGTGCCATAAAACCCGGATCTCTTACCTAAAATGAAGTATTTTCGGTATAAATAGACCAATCCTTCATAGTCAGTTTAGTTTCATCCTGCATCTCGGGTGCAATAAGCCAACAAGGACTATGGACAAACAGACTACCATTGAACTACGGAAACTGATCCTGGAACACCACAAAAACGGATATTCACATCTCCAAATAGCTGAAATGGTCAATCTGAGCAACTCAACTGTGTATAACATCATTCGGCGCTTCGTCGACGCAAATTGGATTGAGGATTGCACCAAACAAGATTTTCACCGAAGAGGAGGAGCGAAGGATCACCAGGAAAATAAAGGGAAATCCCAAGCTATCGCCTCCAAAACTGACTCAACAGGTGCAGGGGAAAAAGTGCTGTGTGGAAACTGTGTGCAGGTTTCTGCGCAAACATGACTTCAATGCCCGAGTACCACGGAAGAAGCCCTTTATAAGCGACAGTCCAATACTGACCTGAATCCCAAACACGTAAAAACAACAGTGAAGCATGGTGGAGGAAGTGACATGGCATGGGTATGTATCTCGTCAGCCGGATTCGGGAATTTTGTGATTTTTGAAACAACAATGGACAAGAATGTGTACTTCAACATACTAAAGGAAAATTTACTCCAAAGTGCCGAGAGGCTAGGAATCCGAAGTACTTTCCGGTTCAAACAGGACAACGATCCCAACCATATCATACTAAGTATTAACATCCTTATTTATGTTTTAATACGCCAAATATATTATTTTATTTAGATTGATCCAAATGAAATCTGCCCTGGAAAGTAGGCAACACTTTTATAATCCTACATAGTAGGTGGGGAAACCCCAGTTTATTGGGGTCATATATTAATTTTGGTGGTTAATATATGTACCTACCATCGGTCTTTGGAATTTCTGAAAAATAATGAATGATTAGCTTATAGCAGGCAATTACGTATTTTCTTTGACACTGGTTGATTTGAACTGTGAGCCACTGTATATATATGTATATATATAAAGCTACGATTGTTGCTAAGGCAACACCCCTTAGATATAGAAGTGTGATTTTGATTTTGAAAGCTAAGGATAACTGGTGTTCTCTCCACCGATCGTTCCGATGACAGCTATATAATCATCAAAATCATAATAAGCAGACAGAGCAGACAAGGCTATATCAACAAACATGCCGATGCTGATAATTTATATTATACACTTCGATACGATGTTCATTGAGCAACAATTAAACTGCTGGCAAATATTTCTGCACAATTCGCGAAATGTGAAATGTGACGATTATTTGGCAGTCAGTTTCAGTTTTTCATATTATTTTTTATTTAATTGGGCTTTTATTGTTAATGGTTGATAGATAGATATTTAATACTCACAATTATGGCCAAATAGTATCTATAAGAATATGGCAAAGGTCCATCGCCTTTCATAATAAAGTTCTGCGTGTGCAGAAAGTGATCACGATAGCGGGGATGATAGCCAATCACTTGCGTCACTTGATCACATTCATCGAGATCATCCATATCAAAATCTGTTGCGGCACACTGCAAATACACAAGCGAAATTGAAATGAGTTCAAAACATTTTAAATTAATTCAAATCAAATCAAATAAGTCGAAAACGTTTACAAATAAAATAAAATAAAATAAAAATATAATAGCAGCCTCAAAGTTCAACAAATTTTTTGTTCTTAATTTAAAAAAAAGAAGGTAAACTTGAATAAAGAAAAGATAAACTCAAGTTGGAAAAAGATACAAACTTCCGTTACACGAAGTATACTTTCTTAACAATAAGTTGAATTACGCTAAGCGCAAAATAAATACTTAAATTACTTAAAGGCGAAATCGATTCAGCAGCGTTGATGAGCCAAATAAATTGTTCTGTTCCCTTCAGACCTTCTCGCTATTTCTTCCCTCTTTCCCTTAATCGCTGTAATACTAATTATTCCTGGCATTAACCGTTCCGAGTACTCTGTAATGATTATAACCAATTATACCATATAATCAATTCAGAGTCCTCCATTTCTATAATTAAAAACTCTATTTTGGTGGACTAATTCTTTCAAATTATGTTTGGTCTAATTGGGTTTTTTCTGGGATTCCCCCAATTCATGCAAATGTTGGACCAACTTGCTTTTAAATACCCCCAGAAATCATTTTAATCATTCTTATTTTTGAATTTATTTATAATTTTAATTTTATTTTAAATTAAATTAAATTAAATTTTTTAAGTTTTTGTATTTTTTGTGTCGACTGATCTTAGTTGACAATAAATAAATATGTAAATAAATAAATGCGTGTAGATTTTTTACAGTGGGTTCGATTTGAACTATAATTTTGGTCAGTCCACCAATAATCGGTGAAAGTATATAAAATATTAATTGGAGGCTCTTATGGGTATCGGAAATCGATTTATATCGATACTCCTGAAACGCAGGCAATATATGAAATATATTACGAAATCGAATTGATTGTTAATTGTTGATCAAAAATATAGATTTATAGCTTATGGGATCGGAGATGCTTACTCCTGCCTGTTGCAAACACTGTTGCAACATTATATTATATAATTTGCACACATTTTCATGGATTCAGGGCCTCTGCTTTGCTTGCCACTCAATTTGCAGATTTTATTTCATCTGTGTGGCATAATTGCATATGCCAACTATGCCAACTATGGCAATATATCTAGATGTATTTTCAATAAGCATGTTGCAAATGAGACTTCACAGTTGGTGTGCATTTAATTTGAAAATCCTTTGGGTTAGTCATTTGATTCGCATCACGAGTAAAAAGTCATTATGAGCCATGAGCTGCTTTGCTGACTGGCTCTTTGTTTGGCAATCAATAAACAGTTGCCATGACAACTGTGTGCTGCAGCATCCAGCAGAGGATGCATATTATGCTGAGATATGTGAGAACTGCTGCGTTGATGAGGGGCAAAGCCAGAAAGCAAAAGTGTTCTGTGTGTGTGTGTGTGTGGATGCGAGCAAGGATGCTTGGGCCGGGTCCCAGGGACTTCATTGCATAGCTTATTTGCAAATTGAATAGCCGGAGAAAGTCGGCATCGCTTTGAGTTGTGCTCGTAGCTGCAACAGGGCAGACTAAACACAAGCTAAAGCAGCGGATTTATTAGACTTATCGCAGACGCACAGCAGCACAGAAATGTGGCAGCACTTTGAAGTTGAAGCTCGTAAGCAAATACAGCACAAAAGCAGCTCTTGTATATATATATATATATATATATATATATGTATATATATGTATATCTATGTATACTACACATAAACTTGATCATTAAACAACACATGTTTATGCGTTTCCAGCAGCATTTTACTATATATCAGTCTGCGCGTTGCTTACCCAAGTCAGCCGTAGATATATTGTGTAGCAGCTTCACTGACTGACTGACTGACTGACTGACTGACTGAGTGACTATCCGACTAAAATGTTAATCAAAGTTGTTTTGCTTTGTTGTTGTTGTTGTTGTTCTCTGTGCTGCTTGTGCGTCTGCCTGCTAAACTGGGGCGATGTTATTAAACGTTCAATGACTTTTTTTTGTTAGTTGTTATTTGTTATTTGTTTGTATTTTTCTTCTTCTTTCTATTTCTTTGTAGTGTCGGACTTAGTTGACTTTTAATTCTTGATAGCGCGCACTGCCCACTTCTACATGCCTTATACAACCATAATCGGACAACACCAGTTGCTTATCATATATACATATGTATGTACATATATATCATGCATATGAGGAGTACATAAAAAATAACTAAATTGGATCGTAGCACTAATTTCGAATTATACCAGAAGTATTATCAAGTATGTAAATTAAATTTGGTATGCCGATATATAAGTACTTTATAAGCTATATAGATAAAACATTGACAGCCCCCATATACACCCCATATATACATGTATTTAATGACCTGAATACGTCCCACCCACGCCCAGTCTTATTCTAAAAGTAATCAAGCCTTTTTGGGAAAGCGGTTCAATCAAATGAAAACTAACATTTTGTTGCCTAAGCACAGTTGTTTGGCATTGATAACTAAATCGAAATCATTTATAAGATGTTATTTTTGGATATTTTCTAGTTAGTTTTCAATTAAATTACAAATAGAAAAGCTAATTGTAATTAGTTGGTTATTGAATTATTACAAATAATTTGATGATACTTAAATGAACTTGACATATTTAGTATAATTTTGAGCTACACAAATAATGATAATGTAAATGTGGCATAGGAAGACACAAAATACGGCTGCAAGTCAGGGAAGAAGGAAGACAGAGGCGAGAACGGAGCTGGGCAGAGGCACCAGGACGCCGACAAGCCAGAAGTCTTTTAGGTGGCGATAATCAAAGTCGATTTAAGCAATGGGGAAGAACAGGCTCAGGATACTCACCGGTCTATTGACAGGACACCGTAGACTGAGAAGTCACCTAACCAAATTAGGTATTTATAGTAGCGAAACGAGGAGGAATCCTCAATGCACATCCTAGCAGACAGCGACGCCTTTATTGGGAAAAGATGCAGCATCCTAGGGAAGCATGTCATGAAGCCCAAGGGTTGATGGAGGAGCTGTAGGCTCAGAAGGGGGCACAATAGGCCTTACAGGTCGCAGTGCTGATTCCCCAATTATAATAATAATAACACTTTCAGGCAGTAAATGCAAACCAAACATATATATTTGATCTGCCATTAATCAATGTGATTTATGTCTAAACTATTCACATGCAAAACGTATCCAAAATATCCGAATTAATGGATTTACATGTATGTAAATATTTGGTTTTGCTATCTTTTGCTAATTAGTCGAATCAAGCGTATTTCAGCTACTTAAATAGCTTATAATATAACCGTGGGATTCAAAAACAGCAAAACAAATGATGCCAGCTCCGAGTTGATCGCTTGATTTATAAAAAAAAAACAAAACAAAAAAAAGCGAATAATAAAAAGCCGAAAAAACAGCAATTACAGCTACCAGTTGAGAGTTGAGAGTCAGAGCTTGATTTTGTTGATTTTTTGTTGTTTTATTTATATTTGTTTCGGCTTTTTAATTGGCAGCTCTTTCTTAGGTGGCGCCACGGCAAATGAGCGTTTCAAAAAAACTTGACAGACTTTTTCGCGCTTCGTTTGCAACAAGACAGGGCAACTGGATGACAAGTTGTGTAAGACGCATAAATTGTAATTAATTAATGGCAGTCAATTGAATATAAATTGCTGATATTCTGCTTCTCGTTATGTATATATATATACATATGTATATATATGGGTGACTTATGGAAAATTAACTCTCCAATGCGCACACAAACACAGGGACACACACACACACACATTGTCAGCTGGAGGAGAAAACCCGTTTGTGACTTTGGCACACGAGCACAGTTTCCATTGTGTGGTGGTGTTGCGGTTACCTGTTAGTTTCACAAACTGGGTTACATGGCAGCCACAGGAGTGGGCACAAGCGAAGGTGCTTTGGCTTAGGCCAAGTTTCATGGGTAGCATATGGACGAGTATTAGGCACGATGCGTTTACGAGTACGTGTTTTGATGCCCATTTTCTTTTCCATTTTCTTTCAAAAGTTGAGTGGCTCATTTGTGTCATTAGTTTGTGCGGCAAGCACACGTTGACAATTGTAGGGTAACTCATGTTCGATCAAACAGAATGCTCGGAATTGATTTTGATTTCTGTGTTGCATTCGACTGGAAACTTGTTTCGTCAACGTGCCATATATACGTGATCTGTTGTGGTTTCTGTGGCCCCCTTTATTGTCGTGTCAAAGTGCATCCACAGTCACTTTGACACGCCTTCCCCGCCGGTCTGCTGCTACGGTGAACATTTATTAGTTTAAATATTTAACTTGAAGTGGAAATAGGAATAACCAACTGGCATCTCATCAACCTGCTGCAACTTTCACATGGAAAATTTCAATAAGCCGCAAGAAATATCAACATGTGTTGCAAAAGCGCCTCACTTATTAAGTACAGTTATATTTCCTACACTCAGAATACAAAATTAACCTCATACTGAAAACTAGAAACATATTCTGATTTATGGAAATTTCTCAGAATATGTTTTCTTTTATTATTCTTGTTTCGTTTATTTTATTTTTTGGAAAAACATTTGTTCATTTTTTAGAATAGCTTTTTTACACTGGAAATAGGAAGAGAAAAAGCCCTAATTTTGATAAAGAAACAACCTTCCATTTTTAGAAATATGCTTTTTGCATATTAAGTTGACGATTTACTACATTTCAGGTAGATTTTTTTTGTTGCGCGCGTGTCGCGAGCATTACTCGTGTCTGAGCATAAGTTATAGGTTGTTGTTGAGCTCTCAACCAAACCCGAATCCAAACCCTAGTTTTAGGCCCATCCATGCCCATGCGTTCATGCATAAATTTGAGCATATTAAAGCGGACTTGAGGCAATGCCAGGTCGAAATCATAACAATTGATACTTTGCGCAAGGCCAGGCAACAAGTTTTGCTGCCCAGAATGGGGCGGCGGTAGTCAGGCCATATTCAAATTGCCTTGAATTGCTGCCTGAATGACGAATTGACAATATACACTATATATAGTATATACTATTTATACTATATACTATATATATATTGCTTTGATCGCGTCAACTTTTAGCGATCGCTGCCCGGGAAGTTGCTCCTACGTGCAAAATCATGAAGCGTGGCGATTAAAAATCAGAGGTGCGATCGAGAGAGACAGAGAGAGAGAGAGAGAGAGAGAGAGAGAGGGCGTCAACGATGGCGGGTGTCAGTTGACTTACAATATTTGCACAACATGATGATGATGCTTTGTGCTTATGTTAATGCGGGTAATTAACTATTGTAAGCTAATTTTGATTTCCTCTTCAAAGATTACTCACACATATGCATGCATTACACACACACACACACACACACTTAAGTGCTGAAAAGCGTATTTAATGGGCGGATGAAGTACAATAAAAATAAATAAAATTATACACAAATTAGCATAATTAGCACATAGCGTTGAGAGTTATTCCCTTGTTTGACAACTTGATTTACTTTATTTTAGCAGTCGAATCCACTCCCCCTCCCCCTCCCCCTCCACCATGTCTTGCGGTTTTCATTTTGGCTTATTTGTGTTTCATTTTCATTGTTATTATTTTCCCCCCTTGGCTATTTTTTCTTTCTTTTCGAGTGTTTCGAGTGGGCGCAATGCTAAAGTCCGCTCGCTGTTCAGTTCTCGGAGGTTTCGCTTCAAATGTCAACAGTAGTGGCCTCAACAAATTAAAACAAAGGCTGGTAAACAAGCAAATAAATTAACATAAATGGTAGACGGCTAAAAGAGAAATATTAAACAATAAGTGGGTAGAGCTAGCCAGCTAGTAGAGAACTAGGCAAACAAGTAGAGCGCAAAAATGGCAGGTGTTGGAAATGCAAACTAAATGAGAGTTTGAAAACGAAATATGAATATGAATAATAAAAACAATGAGTAAAAAAAAAAATCAAATAGACAGAAAGCATTTTTGCATACATATTTTCAAATGTGCTACATAACGTGTGTGTGTGTGTGTGTGTGTATTAGCAAAAACAAACTCAAGAAAACAACAGAACTCGGTGCATTTGCACGTGCTCGTTGCTAATAAAGCTGCTCGTCTAGACGTGATAAACTATCAACTCATAAGTGTGCAAATGTATTCGACAAAAGCATTTTAATAGTTTGCACTCGCAACTTGGCATTTCAATTCATGTCAGTCTATCTCTCTCTCTCTCTCTCTCTCCTACTATCTATAAATGTATATGTGTGTGTGTGTGTGTACACATATAGTGTATGTAAATGAGCTTTTTATGTACATATGTAAATCGAGCTTAAACTGACTATCGGTTGACCATCAACACACAGAATCCAAAGCTTACATTTCAGAAAGCTTTTGAATGAAAGTGAGAATTAGGAATTTTCGTAATATAAAAATAGAGCTTGCTTCGTGTGAAGCCTAAGAAGAATAAAATAGGCATAGGGAATAAACCTCTTTTGTTTATCATCCGAACGGATTTTAATTCACATTTAAAAGCTTAAATTTATTTTTCGAATTGAACTGCATTTAATATTCATTAAAATAATAAATAAATGAAATCGGACAGATATGTATATATATATGCGTGTGTGCGTGTACTTTTATGAGTGAATGTAAATTTATAAAGAAAATGCTTTCGCCTTTTGCTGTATGCAGTCGAGTGTATATCCAAATTTCTGAAACAACTTCTTAGCCGATTTTCATAAACAATTTTCAATTGATCAGCATTATGCCAAGGCATATTCCCATAGTGTTGATAATAAATAGTAATAAAAGTCGCACTTATACATATTTTTAATCGGATAATTTCATCGAGATCTTTCAAGAAACACAAAACAAATGAATCATAGATGAATATTTCTCCTTATTTACCGAATTCCACAGCAGAAAGCACAAGCATTTTCCGAATACAGCAGAAAGCAAGCATTTTCCGAATACACTAGAGCATTTTTTAGTTCTTCTCGCACACTTTTTTTTGGTTGAATTGGAAAGGAAAATTCCTTTTATTTTCTCTTTTCTCTATTTTCTTTTTTTGTTGCCTTTTTTTTGCCACTGTCTTCTCCGACTCCAATCGAGTTAAATGGTGGCATGTAGCATGTGGCATATGACAATATTGACCAACCTCAACAACGTATGTGTGCTGCTATTGCTTTTGTGCTATTGTCTTTGTGGGTGGGTGCGTGACTCTGGGTCCTGGAGCTGTGTGCCAGTCTGTCTGGCACTCAATGCGACACTTTGTCTACTGATACAGCGCAAACAATTGAAAATCCAAAGGCAAAACAAAAGCAATGCACACACAAAGGCCTGACGACATGAAAGACAGCCGGACAGACGGACAAACAGCGAGCAGTTTCGCAAGTGTGGCAAATTATTAGGTGCATATTATCGCTGGTAACGACGACGACGACGACAACAATAACAACAACAACATCAATAGCAACAATAACAACAATAACAACAATAGACAAGCAAGTCACTGTGTTGGCTGACTGAACTGCTCCTTGGCCTGATAACAGTTATTGATAAGGAGGCGGAACGAACCGACTATTGTCGCAAGAACAATTCGAGAAGGGTCCGCGACACAAAAGGTAAATGGCAAATTGTGTGTCAACCAGCTAAATATAAATCTATATTATTATATTATAAATACATATGTATATATATACATACATATATATGTAATCCGCAAGTTGAATGAACTCTGTGCACACACATGATATCAATTTGTATTTAAATTAAATCTTGTTAATTTATTTTTATTATTATTTATGTTCAGTCGAAAAAGTGAAATACCCAAATGGCATTTAGGAGAATACGGAAAATTTGTATACTATAGCAATTAACTGAACCATAAATCTAAAGAGCAATATTAGCTGTTATCTGCAACTAAATGACGCACACAAGCTATTTAATAAATGTTCCATTCGAATATAGATATTTTTATACTTTTCACACAAGCTGACAATTATACACAAGAACAATATATATATGTGTGTGTGTGCGTGTGTGTGTGTATAATTATAATAAATATTTGCCTTGACTTCCGCATCTGCAAAATGCTGGCAATTAAGTTGCACAAATCATTAAATACAATGTTGCAATGCTAAAGTTGCAGCCGAAAAACTGCATCTGCATATTGTTGAGTGAAATGTGAAATTATGCAGAGCTGCACTATGCACTTACTTAGTCAGTGAGTCAATCAGATAGAGACAGTCAGTCAGTTGGTCCGAGCACGCCTTGACGTTATTCCGCCACTCAGTTAAAAGACAAAAGCCTTTTGGACCGTTGCCAGCTTGGGAATGGCGCACTTTTGCTTATACTTTGATACTGTTGCTCATATTTGCCTATTTTTATACAATTTTCATTTATATCAAAATATCAAATATAAAATGGACGAGAACTCACAAGGCAAACAACAACATAATCTTTATATTATTTCAAAATATAGAAAAGCAACTATAAAAAATTCAATTCAATCAATACAAAGTGCAATCAGTCTCTGCATTTTCAATTTTTGATGTAATCTAATTAAAAAAAAAAAATAATAAAAAAAATACATAAAAAACACGCTGCTGATTAGGTGACCTACATTCATAAGTAAATATGCATATATATATATATATATATATATATATATATGTATATAAATATATATTTAAAAGTATGCTCCCACATAAGCACGTTGATTTCTTATCTAAAAATTTGTTTTTATTGCATGAACAAAAAAAAAAAGAAATAATGAAAAAAACTGAAATAAAGTCACATAATTTCTGAATGATTTGATAGTTTTATGCGGCTTATCAAATACTGCTCGAGCTGCCAAAAATATGTCTAGCAGAAACTAGCAACATTGAAATTGCGCATTAGCGAAACTGGTTATAAGCCGATCGCATTCAAATTAAAAACTTTCCTATATATGTATATGAATCTGCTCAACTTGAACTGCTCTAAGTGTAAGGTCATGTCATTTTATCGTATCACTCCCCATGTTGTTGGTTACACGCTCGATGGGGTGCCACTTGATAGACTGAATGAAGTAAATTATTTAGGTTTACTTCTAGATCACTGGCTAAAATTCGATAACCATATTAAATTGACTGTCAACAAAGCTTTTCGAGTTCTTGGTTTTATAAAGCGTTGGTCAAAGGAATTCGATGACCCTTATACGACCAAGATGCTTTTCACTTCCCTTGTACGTCCAATTCTGGAATATGGATCTTGTGTGTGGTCTCCACAATATCATATTCACCAAAGTAGATTGGAATCTGTACAGAAGAGCTTCTTACTTTTTGCTCTTCGTCGCTTTGACTGGGGTGCTGTTCCTCCATACCCCAATAGGCTGCTGCTTATCAACCTTCCCTCCCTAACTAACCATCGTGTTATGCTGGGAGTTATGCTTGTAGTTAAATTAATTAAAGGCGAAATCGATCAGACCTTCTGGCTATTTCTTCCCTCTTTCCCTTAATCGCTGTAATACTAATTATTCCTTGCATGAACCGTTTCGAGTACTCTGTAATGATTATAACCAATTATACCATATAATCAATTCAGAGTCCTCCATTTTATAATTAAAAACTCTATTTTGGTGGACTAATTCTTTCAAATTATCTTTGGTCTGATTGGGTTTTTTCTGGGGTTGCCCCAATTCATGCAAATGTTGGACCAATTTGCTTTTAAATACCCCCAGAAATCATTTTAATCATTTTAATCATTCTTATTTTTGAATTTATTTATAATTTCAATTTTATTTTAAATTAAATTAGATTGAATTTTTTAAGTTTTTGTATTTTTTGTGTCGACTGATTTTAGTTGACAATAAATAAGTAAAATAAAAATAAAATAAATAATTCAGTTTGCAAGCTGATTACCAAAAAAAATAAAAAATATTCCACATTTGTGCGTGGAAATGCTTTGTGGGATTCGCTTACAATTTCATTCGATTTTCGTGGAAAATATTACATTTTCCAAGCTCAACACGCATGTGGCAAAGTGAAAAGTTGAAGAGAAAAAATGTACTTGTAAACTTGGCTGATACAACTTGAACATTTGTATATTCTGGACACATTTTCAGAGGCAGTTGCAGTTGCATTGTTATATCATTTGATGTCCAATTTGGAATTTACTGCATGAATTTGATATCTGTGTAGCCTGCAGCAGATGATGTCCAATGTCCAATGTCCAATGCAAAATTAATTAAATTCACAACAATTATTCTTCGCCGGACACAGGAATGTTGTTGCCTCCATTTAGTTGAAGCACAACATCAACTAATTGCATTTGAGCAAATTTTTAGGGCTGCGTTGGGTGCGTTGCGGTTGTGTGGCAGGTGTGTGTGTGTGTGTGTGTGTTGCTATACTGCAAAAATGCAATTTCATGTATGATTTATTTCAATGATGCAAAAGCAAAAGCAAAATACAACAAGCAGCAGCTTAATTTCAAATGTTGTTGATACTTCTTTGTCATTAAATCACGTGCAACACGGTATGATATGATGATAACCAAAAAAAAACACTCGACAAATTTTCAATTTTGAATATAAATTAAAGTTATTAAAGTTGGTAAATCTAAGAGGATTGAAATGTAAATTTAAATCGATATTTAATTTTCCAAGATGTGTGAGAAATCCCAATCAGAGCAGAATTATGAAGCGTTAGCAGATTGACAATGAGGCAAGTAAAAAAAGTAAACAGTTAAACACTTAAACTAAGCTAGTTAGTATATATGAACAGTAATTATGGATTTGAAATTATATTAGATTAATCAGTTTCTGTTTTTAGACGTGTTCGGTTAGTAAAGCTATGATTTTGGTTACTACTTACATCGTGAGAGATTTGTCCCATTTCCGCGTAATAATCGACAGCGGAGTACATTGGTGTGTGTGTCTGTGTGTGTGTGTTATTTTGTTGTAACTGTGGTCAGATCGGATGCACTCGCTCCGTTATACCAGTTCCAGTTGCAGTTGCAGTTGCAGCGCTTTCTGGTTTATGCACCGCGTCTGGCGTTGTCAACGTTTCTCTCTCTCTCGTCGGGTAGGAAACTCGCCAATGACTGCCAACTTGCCAACTTGCCAACTTGCCGACTGGCCAACTTGCTTTGGCTTTGGAGTTGTTGGCCACCACCATCAACCGAAGGAGTTGGGCTCGTTGTCATACACACAATCTAGATTTGGCTTTATATTTTTTGTTCGCCTCTCTCTCTCTCTCACACGCACACAATCTGTGTGTCTCTCTCTCTCTCTCTGTTGCTGTGTGTGTGTGTGTGTGTGTGTGTGTGTTGCTTTTAATGTGGTTTCGTTTAAAAGTGAGTTTTCACTTGCTGGATTTTGTTTTCGTTGTCGTCACTTGATTGTCGCTGTTGCTGCTGTTGTTGTGGCTGCTTCTGCTGCTGCCGCTGCTGTGGCTGTGTCTGTCAGGGCAATTAAGGTGCCTACTTCGACGTTGTTGTTGTTGTTTTTTTTTTTCTCTTTTATTTTGCCACAGTCGAATCGAAGAATTCGAATTCAAAAACTGAGCACGGTGGGTGTGAGTTGCTTAAAAAACAAAACCAAACACGTCAACAACGAGTTTGGCTTACGCTGTTGCACTTGCACTTGGCTGTACCTTGGACTCAGACTCAGACTCAGACTCCGACTCCGACTCAGTCTGAGACTCGGACTTGGACTCTGTTTGAGTGGCTGCGGCTGTTTAAGTATCTTTAGCACAAGTATGCCGAGCTCTAACAGATCTATTAGCGGATTATGATTCAGGCACTTGTACGTATGACTGCGAGGCCCAAACTTCTTCCTCTTCTTCAGCTGTCCCTTAGAAGCGTTTGCGTTTTTGCTGCTCCTTTCGTATATGCTATATTTGTCGACGTTGTTTTCATTGGTTTTCATTGGTATTTGCAATCAGGTGTTTAGTTGCCGCCTGGCCAAAAATTCAACTTGCAGCATGCACTGAAAGGGAGAAGAAGAAGAAACGACACGAAATTGTTAGCTTTTGATATATGTACAAACTAATTGCAATCACAGAACAAAATAAAACAAAACAAAACAAAACAAAAAATGCAATCAGTTTTCATAAATGTTAATCCTTAAGGCAACGTATACTTGATAAATTCTCATTTTCAATATCAACTGGGTACTTTGGCAGTTTTCTGATATACTTCAGTCAACATTTGTAAAGTATATTCGAAATTTTCGAAATTCATTTCAAGTATTTCTTATCGATGTTTTGATTCAATCAAATAAATGAGAAGCTCATTAAATGAATTAATTTTGCATAATTTAAGCAAAATAGAGATTAAATTCAGTGCAAATATTACAATTTGTGGATTATTTATCTTTGACTTATCTTATCTGCCAGAGGCTAAGCTGGGACTAGTTACATTTACTGTGCAATACTTAACACACATCTGTTGATTACCCTGCGTATGCGTGATTTGAATATAACACTCATACGACCCGTCCAACTGTTCAATGTCAGCCAAGCCACATTTCATAGACTTGTTGATATTTTTTGTGTTGTTTTTCTTGCTTCTTTTTTTTAACAGAATGTTTAAAAGCAGTCTCATTTGCATAGTAAGTATGCCTGCGCATGTGTGTGTGTGCTGGTTAGTTGTTGGCTATACATTGTTGCCTGCTGATTGTTTGGGTGTTGAATGTTGTCTGTTGTTTGTTTGCCGCTAGACTGGGCATGCCATTACAATTGATTTTTTCGCTAATTCGTTGTGTAAACCAATAAACAATAACAAACGCCGCAACAATAGTCAATCAACACTCGCCGCAAGTCAAATTTCATATTTTTTCCATGTGGTTTTCGGCGCACATCAGTCAACAGAGGCGTCTGCCTGCTGCCGCTGGGCGGGGCACTCTGGGCTTGCCCACATACAATGCTGGTCAAAAAATAAATAGCATTATTATTAAACTAAAGCTTGAGCAATGACTTCGGTGTTAATTCGTTTATTAAACACAAATCCTCTTCTAAAGAGGATTTTGTCTAATCTTTCCCCAACATCCTATCCTCAGAACAGATTTATATATTTTTTTAGTCTGATTTGTATACGAGGATTTCTTAAGCAATAAACAAATTAACACAGAACTCTACTATTTGATATATTTTCTATTTATATTTGTTGCTGCGCAGCTATATCAAAAGATACATGGACATTTGTGTGTATATAGCTTTATTAGCTGATCTGAGTCGCTGGCACTGAGCGAATCGCTGAAGCGTTTAGCATGCGCAATGCGCGCCCATAAAAAAGTCCATAAATTTATGAAATTTACAATGGCAATGTAACGAAAACAACAATAACAAAAACAAAAACATAAAACAAAAAACAACAGCAACAACAGCAACACACTGAAATAGAAAACTTTTCAGCGCTTCGTTATTGTCATTTGAGTGGGCACCAACCAAGTTGTTTAAGTTACAGGCACAACGCTGTTGCTGTTGTTGTTGTTGTTGCTGTCGGTTTTGTTGTTATTGTTATTGTTATTGCTATTAATGTTGTTGTCAGAGTCACGTTCATTGTCCATGCTCTGGCTTTGGCTCTGGCTTTGGTGTAGACTTGTTGACATTGTTGCTCTTGTTGCTTCGATCAAACCGCATGATTATAATGATGCCCCGAGATAAATTACATGCCGACAACAACAACAACAGCAACAACAACAACAACAGCAATAACAATAACAATAAAAAAAAATAACAACAGCAATGGAAAAGCTGAAAACTAGCTTAGAGCACTTCACTGGAAAATAACGCTAACACATTTCTGGGATTTTACCTGAGACAGTTTTTTTGTGGAATTAGCTGCGTATTTCTACTAAATTATGCTAATTTTAAGATAATCTTTGACTGAATATGGAACTAAAGACATTTTATATATACAATAAAATATTCTTATAATTTAACGACATTCGAAATAAAAGCCAAAAGAGAGAACAGCCGATTTAGGCATGCCGTCTGCTGTCGATGTCAAATCGACAATGTCATCAAAATTTTACTATAAATTTTATTTGATTAATTTTTGTTAAAAAAAAATAATTCTGCTAAGAATAGATTTTGAAAATATTATTATATATTATGGGAATATATATGCAGCAGTAAACAAAACAAGTGCATAAAACGCAACATTTTGTTCAATAATTAACTTTAGAATAATTAAAAAGAAACTTTACTTTCAAAAGAAATCTCAGTTAATTTTCTTGATTTAAATTAATCAACTTTGAACAACTGTTTAATCAAAATATATATATTTATATATAAATCTAGTTGCTGTTTCGGTTGAAAATTGATTTTTAATTTGGGGAAAAAAAAATGTTCGCTGACTTTGTTTTCAGGTAGTATTTCACTTAAAAAATAACCAAAAAAATTTGCGAACAGAACTGCGGAAAACGGAAAAGCTGAAAATGTGCAACAAGGATTGTTGCGCCCTCAAGACGGCGCTGACAATCCGTCGGATGAAAATACTGGCAGAGAAACAGCTGAAGGAAGAAGCCGCTGCCCTGCCCACAAACATATTGCCAACACCACAGTCAGCAATCTTCAGCTACGAGGATGTTAAGAAGATGGCAGATTTTATAATAGCCCGAACTGAGATCCGACCCAGGTTCGGTGTGGTGTGCGGCACCAATTTGGATACGCTGCCCCGCCGGCTGCTTGAGAATCCCATAGTTGTTGACTATACGGAAATACCAAAATTTGCCCAGTACACGGACAATGTGCACAAGAGCAAACTATTTGCTGGCACTGTGATGGGGGCGAGTGTGATTGTGATGCAACAATGCTTCCATGTGTACGAGGGCAATCCTGTGGGCAGCTGTTCGATGCCGGTGCGTGTGATGAAACTGCTGGGAGTTGAGTTCCTATTCCTAGCTGGTGCATCGTCGGGCGTCAATAAGAATTATAATGTTGGCGATATAATGCTCGTTAAGGATCACATCAATATGTTGGGCATGCTGCACAGTTCGCCGCTGATCGGGCCGATTGATCAACGCTTTGGCGATCGTCAGTTCAGCATGATATCTGCCTATGATCAGCAGCTGATCGAGAAGGCCCAGGAGATTGCCCATGAGATTGGCTGCGAGAATCACATTCGGACGGGCGTCTATTGTTGTATGGGTGGCCCCGCCCATGAGACGGCTGCCGAGCATCGACTCTTGCGCCAAATTGGTGCCGATAGCGTCGGCTTGTCCCTGGTTCACGAGGTAACCGTCTTATTTATTTATTTATTTATATTGTTTTGTTTTGTTTATTAATATTATTGTTGTCTTTCATTTCAGGTAATTGTCGCTCGTCAATGCAGTATGAAAGTGTTTGCATCTAGTCTGATCTCTGTGCCAAGCATCGATGCTCCGCAACCGCCCGAGGAAGATCTGCTTGCTCAGCTCGAAGACGGCGAAAATGTTTGCATGGAGCTACTGTCTCGCATGATATATAAAATACATAACAATTTGTGATTCATCCGGAAATTGCAAAGTGTTCAACATAATGAAAGAAAAGCTCGAAAACAAACACATCGAATATGATTTGCAAACAAGTTTTATGTTTATTTTGAAACACAGCGTGCTAAACCGAATCGCATTTAGATTCCGTTTCCTAATACGGCGGAATGCTCCGATATCAACAAACTTCTTATATCATTCTTGTACAGTTGAACTGAAGAACTGCAAGAGTTATTCTCTGAACCCATTAAAAATGGCAAAAAAGAAAAGTGTAAAGCAACTCCGATCCCAAAAGTTCTATATATATTTTTCATCAGGATCAACAGATAGCATATCTCTCTCCGGATTTCAGAGACCATGAGGCGGAATGACTTCAAATTTGGAATAGATGGTTCTCGTTTACCAACTTGAACACAGAAACATTGGCATATGTACATACACCTAAGTAACGGGATGAACTATAATGATGACCCCCGATCCGCTCTATTTATCAGTTGTGGTCTCTTGGGTCTTCTTCCGATTCCAATTCCAGTTTGAGAGCGCGTTACAAAAATGTCAGCGCTGGCATGAAAATTGCTTCAGTTATGTTTGCATATTGAAAAGAGTCTGCAAATGTATTTGAGATTTACACACACACACACACACACACACGCACACACACTGTGTACACGTAACGTTGCGTTGCGTTGATATCGCTCATACGCAGCGTAAAACAAACAAAAGTTGTTGGGTCACACTTATTGCTGCTAATTTAGCCTGTTGCTGCGCGACTGCCGCTTGCTGACGTGAATTGCTGTTGCTGCATGTGTGTGTTGATATTTGCATATGTATTATGTACATTGCAAGTGTATATAAAAAATATAAAAAAAAACAGTAATGCCAACAAACACACACACAGCGAGTCAAAACACGCGCTATTTTTGTGTTCGTAGTTTTATACTTATTACCGCAGATTTGTTGTTGTTGTTGTTGTTATTATTATTATTGTTGTTTTTGTTGTTATTGTTGTTATTATTATTGTTGTTGTTGTTGCGTCTGTTTGCGTTTGTCTTTATTGCATTTAGCTATTGATAAGAGCGTGTTTGCCCTTTTTTAGGTTCATTGCCTTAACATTTAAATACAATGTGTGTCTGCATACACACACACACACACAAACATATATACATATATATATATGTATCCGTTTATAATATATATGATGTATACAGATACAAATACAAGCACCCCCAGCAAATTAGAGAATATTTGTAGGCATCACTTATAAATTGTATACACACCCAAATATTTGTGCCTAATTGAATTCACTATACATGCATGTGTATATATATATGTATATAGTTATATATATATATAAAATAGATGTGTATTTTGAGTGGACTGCTCCATTCGCACTGGCATTGCATTTGAAACTAAATGTATACAAACAAATACAAGAAAACAGACAGAGGAAAAGAGAGCCTTGTTTATCGCAGTAGAATTGACGACATCCAAGTTGAATTATGAATTTAAGAAATTTATTAATTATATTTACAATTTATTTATTATTAATTTATTATATAATAGAGTAATTTTTGTCCAAATGTTAGGATCATAATAAAACGCATTTGGTTAGGATAAATTGGTCAACAAAAAAGAATTCATTTTTCAACTTTATGCAAAATTTCAGCATAGAAACAGATCGACTCGACTTGCGCGATCATGATTAAGAATATATATGCCTATATGGGCTCAAAGACTTCAAAGACTTTAAGGTGTTACAAACTTGGCAACAATTCTATAATAACCTCTGCGCTATACGGGTGCAAACCTTAAGCATTCGGGGCATATCAATGTGCCAACGCAACAGCAGCTGATTGTGAGGAAATACAAATATATATACGAATACGAATATATATATACATTAGTATGTGTGCAAATGCACCAAATAGTGTTGGCATTTGAATTACTTTACGTGCACATCTGTCATCTGTCGATAGATACTTTGTAATTTGATTAATAGACTGCGATGCATTTAAATGGCAGCCCAGCTGCGCACTGCTCGAAATAAATAGATAAATAGAAGCAATGCGAATTAAAATAGAATTCGAATTCGAATGCGAATGCGAATGCGTGATTCGAATCCAAGCCAAATAATCCGATTGCCAATCGACGGACATAAGAACTCTGAATGCAAATGGCATTTGAATAAAGCTGGCATCAGTTTACGGTATTTGAAGTCATTAGTTAAATCACTCATACGCACAACACACACACACACACACACACACACACACTTGTCCACATGAGTGGATAAGCTAAAGTAAGGTGCGGAAGGTGAAAAGTCATGCAATATCAGATGACATCTGCCTCCCTGAGTCTGAGTCTCTCTCTCTCTCTCTCTCTCTCTCTGTCTCTGAATATTTTAGGACACATTTTAGGCTACACTCAGAAAAAGTATTTAAATAAAATTTAGAAAAATCGTCAAGGATAGTTCCCTTGATTAATTATTATTTATTTATTATTATTATTAAATATTCATATTTTTTACAACAATTTTGAAGAATTTATAAATTCATATAAATTAATTTGAAAAAACTTTAAATATTTTGTATAAAAATAAACGTTTGCATTTCTACTTTTTCGAAATATTTTCTATTATTAAAGCATACATTTTTCCAGTTTTGCAGAGCGACTTTCATTTTATGTTGGATTTCTGAATTGAATGCCGATTATTCTCTGAGTGTACGATCCGACCGTAAGACGTTGCATTTGAATACTAAAAATGATCGTTATATGTTTGCCTGTCTACCTGTCAGATACTAGAACATTTTCCATGTGTGTTTTGTGTGTGCGGTCTGAACTTTGAATGTTTTGCAACATGTTGACACATTTCGCTTGTGGCAACCCCTAGTCAGACAGAGAGCTGTGGGGCCACCTGACCTGACAGAGAATAACCATGGCAACAAATCATATTACTTTCAACTTTTTACTTTTAACTTTTTGACTATGCACTCAACAGGCTATGAAATTGTACAAAATTAAATATCATTCTTCGTTTTATTTTGGTATATATTTTACTGCTTGCCGTCGTCGTCGGACGTAAACAACTCGTCACACGGACCGAAAATAGAACCACGGGCAACAGCCAAATTGTATCCGTATCAACAACAAGCACGCAAAAGTGTTCGAATGTTGCCAAATGGCATATAAAAAAAAACACTCGAGTCACTCTCGCCTGGCATGTTTTTTGATTAACTTGCCACCTACCACCTACCACCTACCACCTACCACCTTGCCACTTGCCACAATCCAGCAGAAGCAATGAGTTAATTGAATACCCATTTTATCTGGCTGCAACATTAACATTTCAATTAGCTGCATAATTGACTCATAGCTGACCACAATTATGCACATACAACTGTCTTTGACGTCCCATTCCCAGGCTACTACTAATTATTCAACCTACTCTAATTAGTTAAATACCAATTATCCTAACACACACACACACACACACATATGTGTATATAAGAAGAGGTTTCCAGCTAAATTTAATTACAGACCACTTTCTCAATTTTATGCAATGGTAAATATATAAAAAAGTATGAATGAGCATCGGCTTCAGGGAGAGCGCTCTCGACTAGCGCATTCTAACTTGTTATTATTGACATTAAATAGGTCTGCACTCATTCAGATACACTTTTTAACGTCATTAATCCAAATAAGTTGACTTACATTTGAAAACAAAGCGAATTGCATCTAATCAGTCTGATATCAAAGTGTAATTGACGTCATATTGCCAACATCGATAAAAAGAGTTGACTTGATCTAATTTCGACTTTCAATTAATGCAAGAAAGGGGAAAAAAGTTCAATTTATTAAATCACAGGTAGAAAAACACACGTAAATGATGCCTAGACAATTTGGCAGTTGTTGCCAAGTGTAGTTGCTAACAAAAAAGCGAAAGAAAAATAAAGTCAAATCAACACTAGATTAGATTAATAATACATAATACACAAGTTTTATGACTGTTCATGCTTGGTCAATCAATCTTGATTAGCCATATCAGCTCTGTGTTGCCCAAATCGAAAAATTATTATTCCCCAAACACGCTCAACTATCATCAACAAATGTATTCGATTTTTGCATGGCAATTAATTAAATTTTCATTTTTATAAGCAAGTTTTCACACCTTTTAGATCTGATTGATAAACGAGACACTAAAATGGCTTAGAAGCGATGTGAACTGATAACACAAACAAAACCTTGCTATAAATACATGCACATACATATACACATACGTCTATATATAAAATTACAGATTGATTTGATCCAAAACAAGTAAAAACATTGCAGTCGGGCATAAGCGGATGTGGCATACACTGTTATTAGTCACTTGATTTTTTTAACTATATATAAATGTATATTACAAATAATATTTAAATACAATTAAAGTTGATTTATTTAGCTAGTTAATGTCCGCAGAAAATATAATGAAAATTGAATGATGAAATTGAACAAAATAAGAAATATTTAATTTCAAGTATTTTTTATGAGGTATGAATGGGGCAACGAGATAAACCCATATAGTTCCTAGTACAATTTTCAATTTGATTACACAATTGAGTGTAAAAAAGAATTTAACCTTTTTATTAAACAAGAGTTTTTTGTGGACTCAAAGACCACACACAAATTTGTGAAAATTGGTAAAATTGTGCAATTGGCAACTGGGAGACTAGCTAAGAGGTTCTGTCTCAAAGATTGTTGCTGTTGCTGCTGCTGCTGCTGCTGCTGTTGCAAGTTCAGTCAACTCAATTTGCGGCCATAGAAGTGACGGAACTTACATACAGACATACATACATATGTATATGCAACTAAGTAAATTACTGTTGCTGCTGCTGCTGCTGTAGAAGCATTGCTGATGTTTGCTGTCTTCTAACGCACTGTAGCATTTTGAGGCACGTTGAGTGTGCTTGTTGTTGCACGTTGCACAACATTTAGATTATTTTGTGTTCTTAAAAGATTTGCGGATGTCATTAACACACATCAACTAAGTTGCACAAACACACACACAAAAGCATTGCATTTTCAGGTCGAAACTTAGTTATTAGTTAAAAGCAATCAAAAATTCTGCGCAAAGTTTTGCAAATAATCAAAACTTTCGCAAGTTTAAAATGTGCATGTTTCCAGTTGATGTACTTTGTTGTCTGCTCTTGCTGCTGACTGGGGCATTCAACAAATTAGCCTCACTCGAGTAGCGCTTACAATTTATTGCAACATTCAATTAAATATACATTTGAATATAGTTCAGGCACCACTTCAGGCAGTTAAGCACTCTCACACACACCCACAGACACGCACACACAAAGACACACACGCGCACACACGCGCAAAAAAACAGTTATGCGACCGACCACAATATCGGGTACTACGTGAGTTCTCCCTAGTGCCTGTTGGCATAGCAACAATTGATATCATAATTGGCATAAGCGGCTTCCACAGTTCCTTAGCCTTTTTTTTATTGGTTTTGTGTACACTTTTTATTAGACCGCATTAAACGCAATGTTAACTGTGAAATAAGAGAGTGCGAGCGAGAGAGAGACAAAGTTCTCAGTTTAAAATTACATTTGTACATTAGGAATATTCAAATGTTTATTTTTAATATATTGTTAAGCATTCCATTATATTTTAAACCACCACTTAACCGCTATATGAAAATTATATATCTATTTATAATTTTCATAATTACAAATGCAAATTTGGTAAAATTGTGCTATTATGTTTTTCGTTCATTTTCTACCTTTTTCATTAAATCTAATTTTTTAATTTTGATAGTCTTTTTCTTCCATACGTTTTTAAGAGCGTTTTTCCACTTCTGAAAACTTCTGATTAAACTTAAACTACATTAAAACAGACACCTTGGAAAACATTTCTTGAGAGTGCTATTAGTATTATTTTCGCAACTGTGTATATATACAAATATAGATATGTAATTTACTAATAATGTGTTTCATTTGATTGCCATTATTGTATTTTGTTTTTGTTTTTAGTTCTAAATATTAGATGTAAGTGCATGTTGTTTTCTTTAAATCACAAAAATATCGTTTATCCAAGGGACATGCTCTAATCGAATTATGTTAGGCACATAATACAACAGGGCGTTTTGGGTCAAAAAATTATTCGTGTGGAATGCACAGCAAGTTAAAGGTCAACATAAACAACAAATGAGCTTAAAACACACAAAAACAAACAAACAAAAATAAGTTGAGGGAATAAATTTGAATGGCCCATATTGCTAAAACGTGATCACAATTTTAATGCTTTCAAATATATTTAAGTACAAAAACACATGGTCGAATCACCCTGTGTTTACAGGGTGGCTGAAACAATCAATTGGCTCACAAGGTAAATGCGAAAAACTATGCCTAATAAAATGAAGAAAATTTACGCAGAAACAAATATGTATGCAAGTATATATGTATGTGTGTACATACATGCATACTCTCTCATACTTATGTAGTATGCCGCCACAAACTACTCATATGCATATACATGTATGTATGTATGCATGTATCTTTACGCTCATAGAACACAATTTGTCTGTATGCCTCTGTGTTTATGCGAATGTACAGCAAAACAAGCTTCGAAGAGAGAGAAAACACATACAAAATGGCTGCTTAATTTAGATTTCCGTGTGGTAGGTCAAGTGGCAATTTTCTCAACGAATTTTTGGTGGTTTTTGTGCCTTTTTTTTTGTTTTTGGTGTGTGTGTGAAGTGTTGTAAAATATTTGATTTCTTCTGGTTAAGAATTTAAAAAATTCAAATGAATAAATGAAAGTTAAAGTTTCAGATATCAAAACCAGCTTAGTTGCAGCAAAAATTCGAATTTGATGGTAGAACAATTTTAATTTTTAGAGAATATGAAATGGTAAAGCGCTTAGGGGTATAATGATCTGAAAAATAAATACACACACGACACAATGTCAAGAAACTGTTCTTTTGTTCTTTTCCTTTTATTTTTCAATAATTTAAAGGAGTTTTGATAACTAGAAAAAAAAATGAGCATGATTCATTGTGAAAATCACAACTTTTCACAATAATCATTCAAATTATCTAAACAATATATCTAAATTATGCATATTAAAAAGTAGCTTTGAACGCATCAAATAAACCTTTGCATATTTTCATGCAGCCAGAAAAGGATCTGTAATGCTTTTTTTCGATTGTACAGTATTTTATATTTTTCTTTAAGTTATTGTCTGTTGTTAATTAATCCAATAAAGGCAAGAATGAACAACTTACCCATAGGGGCTGACAACGAAATCGTTTAAATGTTCTGCTGTTCAGCTCTTTACCAATGGTTGTTGTTGTTCTTGCTTTTGCTATTGTTGTTGTTCTTGCTGTTGTTGCTGTTGTTGTTGGTATTGTTGTTGGTAATAGCAACTTCGAAAATCATTGGCGTAACAACAACACGGCACCTTTTTAGTTTCTTTTTCTTTTTTGTTCTTTTGAGATCGCTTTTGAATTTTTGTTGTTCTTTGCACGAGGCTGATAACGCGGCACGTTGATTCGCTCACACACACATAAGTGAAATGTATTTATGTGTATGTTACATATAAAAGTATACGTTTGTATTATATACATATACATGTATATACACACATATATGAATGTCTGGGTCTGTAATCAAGAGAGTCTGATAACCGCTGTAGCTTTCGCTTTTTGACTTTTTTACATAAAATTGATGATACCGTATAAAAATAGTAGTAAACGCTATGAAAAAGATTTTTTTATTAAAAATGGATCAAGTAAAACAAAATATATTCAAATTTGTTACATTTTACCATCTACACATTTTTTTGTATGAAAACATTTACATTTGCGTCTTCTTTGCTGCTGTGTGCGTCCGTGTGTATGTATGTGTATGTAAACATATATATTTTCAGCTTTTTTGCTGTTGTTTTCTTCTCAATTTTTGTTTTTAGAAAAGTTTTCCGTGTGTACGGAATGAAATACGATTTGTGTGTGTGTTTTTGTTTCTTAAGATTATAAATTTATCGCTTGATTTTGGTAGCCACACAGAGATGATTGTAATTCTGTTAAAATTATTTTTGAACTGAATTCAAGAAGATAGTTTTTCTCAGCCCATTCGTTTTGTTTCGATTTGAATATGTACCCAACTACTCTGAGCGATATTTTAAAATTATTTTACATTAAAAACAAGTGGAATTTGAGGATGAATTCATTTGGCGCGAAAAAAAATATATAGAAATTTCATAAGCGTAAATTTTAGCATAATGCCAACAAAAGACTAGGCACATATATATGTATATGTACATAAATTTACATACACACACACACACATACACATACATAAAAACACAATACTGCCGGTCATTTAATTTGCTATATGGCCGAACCAATTGTTGTTGTTGTTTTTCTTTTGCTTTTTCGAAGCTTCGACGATCAACAAATTCATAGTAATTTTCCATGCAATAACAATGATTTTGTTTTTCTGTTTTTCTTCTTTTTTTGTGCCCTATCTTGTGCGCTTGCTTTCGCTTTTTTATTATTTGGTTTTGTTTAATGTTTATATTATTATTATTTTCTGCTGTTTGTCTTAAGCTAGTTATTTACATTCTGTTAAATTAATTAAGTTGTCTAATTTACCAAGAATAAAACAATGAATAAAAAACGCAACTTAAATATTTAAACGAAACAATTTAAAACCGTTTATCACTGTTGCTTTGCTCTCAGTTCTTGTTCTTGTTTTTCGTGACTTAAGTAAAAGCTGGGCTTTGGGGGCCTTAAACGGCTGTCGCTGAACGCGCCGCTAACTCGCCGATAACCGAACGCGGCCACTGACAAAATAAAACTGAAATCAGCCCCAGCTGCTTGATGACTGCCTGCCTGGCTGACTGCTTGCTTGCTTGGTTCGTAAACAGCAACACAACGAAAGCTAAACGAAATATGTTTGTTTATATGTGTGCACATGCACCCACACACACTTGCAGTAAGCTTATTACGTACAGCCGAACAAAAGAGATAGCATACTATAGGCAAATGAGAGCAGAGCAGCAACAGGCAGTCGACAGTCGACAATCGGCAGTCGGCAGAAGCAGCAGCAATAACAACGACAAGGTACGCTTCTCTATAAAAAAAAACGTATCTTCGGCAATCTGCTGCCGTCGTCGTTGTCCCATCTAGTTAGCTTGCATTAAATGCACTCTACGTGCGCATACACACACACAATGTTATCAAATGCAGAGAATAATTTGTTGAGTATCTGTAAAGTTATTTGCTATTTGCTATCATACATATTTTCATTTTTAATTTTAATTTTAGTTTCTAGTCTAGTTATGTTTACAGTTTTAGCTAGGCAATTTGTAGCGCGACCAAAATCAGCTAAGCCTATTCCAAATCTTGCCGTTCTTTTGCTATTTTTATTACATCGCATATACATGTACAAATACAAATGTGTGTGTCTGCAGTGCATATGTGGAGTATAACAGCAACATCACCAGGAAGGTAGTTGATAAAGGGGGAGGAGGAGGGTGGTATAACATTGACACGGCGCGACAAAAACAACGCCTGATATGATTGAACTCTTAAATGGTGCCGCTACCCGCACCCCTCCACCGGATTCAACTACTCTTCATTTATCATCATGTTCAGGCCTAAGCATGCGTGTGTGTGTCTAACTATATGCTAATGCATTTGTCGTATGTGTGCGTGTGTGAGTGTGTTGGTGAGTGCTTTGCAAAGTTCGCGTTCTCCTCGTCTGCTCAATTATCAACAGTTTGTTTGTTTGGCCGCTTTGTGTCTCGTCTCCTCCGTTGTGTATTGTGTATATACACAAAGCAAAGTGCCAAAGCAAATTCACAAGCAGAAGCAAAAGCAAAAGTAATGGCAACAATTGCTGCTGCCGCTGCTGTTGCTCCCTACCATAACAATAGCAATAGCAACAAGCAATAAAATAGCGAATAGCGGACACGAACTTTGTTGTTGTTGTTGATCTCTGCCCAGATCAAAAATTTTATGTTTTTGTTGCTATTATTATTACATATATATATGAATGTTGCACATATATATGTATATATATATGCATTTAAACATATCTTTGCATTTGTATGTTAAGTAACATAACAATTAATTAGTAGTTGCATTTCTATAATTTTTTTGTCGTCTACCTTTCACAACTTGAAGAAAGAATAAAATAAATTAAAAATATTTACACACATACATAGAAAAACACACGAGTACAAAGTTCTCTATGGAAACTATTAAAATGATTGTCAGCTTGAAGTAAACATTTATGTTATAAGTACATATATATATATATATATGTATATGTACATGTATATATGTACATGTGTGTGTGTGCGTGTATGAACATCTGTACAGACTTTCATTGTACATTTTTTTCTGTTGCTTGCTTGATTTTATTATCAGCTATTTTGATAGCAACATTCACGTAGGCATAGCAAGCAAATATGTTCATATGTGTGTATATATGTACAGATGTACATTTAAATGTGTCTATGCATGTATCTGTACATTGTCTGCATTGTGCTTATGTACATTGTGCATTAAACATTGTATTGATTAACAACTTTCGCACTCAATGCCTATATTTTAGTTATCTATGGAGAAGCCCCCCATTGTGTGTGTGTGTGTGAGTGTCTGTTTGTTTGCACTGCGTACAGCGTTGTATTGGTTTAGTGGCAGTTGCCTCTGATAACAAATGACCGATTTAGTTCTATAGTTGTATGCACGCA